>CM056202.1:102724555-103184555 GCA_029692085.1 Gymnothorax javanicus | reverse complement strand
TAAATGATAACAAACGCACAAAAATTTATCTACAAGCCCAACAGACTTAAAGAAATTTCTGACGCTGAACGGAACTGAACTGTTAATCATCCAATCAAATCTGTGGCACTCGAGGAAATGAAATATTTTCTTGAGACTTCACAGTACTGGGATTCAGCTGAAAGGGAATCTTGAAGGAAAAATACCGAAGGAAGCGGTTGTGTTTCAACAAACTCTATAAACTTCATAAACTTTAAGACACATTATGGAAATAATGAATTATTATGCAGAAGCAGAGAAATCTGGGTGAGTCCAGTGATCTTCAGCCTTTTGTCACTTCCTGATTTGAGATAATTACAAAGAATAAATTAGAAGGGAAACAGTATTAATTCACTTCATTCATTTTCTACCGGTTAAACGATGCTTTGGGCCTGGAGAAAATGCAGGAAACTGGCGGACTGAGCCAGCATATCCCTGGTGCTCCTCCGTTGTCATGTTTACCTATTAAATACAGAAAGCCTTTGCTGGTTTATTGCAGAAATTGTTTCAGTCGTGAAAACGAAAAGGCACCAGCAGCATTTTTTTATCTGTTCCTAAGGGCATGAGAAGATTGAAAGGAAGGGGAAGAAGAGAAATATATTTTGTTAAGCAGCCTTTTCATTGGGCTGATTCATCATATTCTTTTATCATAATAAAAACTTCATAAGACGCACATTAACTGTTAAAAATGTATGTCCAAAGGCAGGCCGTCTCATAGGCTAACAAATCTGTGGTGCTTCAGACAAAAATGTGTGTGGATGGTTCACTTTGACAGAGGTACAGTATAGTTTTAATAACTTTCTCATACAATTCATGAGTAGTATCTGAAAGAAATTCCCCAGTCTCTGTATATGGATGTAATGTTCTGCACGTTGGCATAAAACAATCAAACAGCGTTTCAGGCAATTATAAACTCATTCTGCTGGAGAAAATCCTCTGCCAAGCGCTGTCATTACGGTCAGTTCAGTACCCCAGCAGGGGCGCATGTATCTGGATTGAGCTCAGACTGCATCACAGAGAGGTGCTGGACAGTGAGTTAGTTTTTCCTGCAGTGTGTTGCAGCGCGAGTCGGCCCGGCAGCCCAACAGGACATGAAACTCAATGTGACCCCGGCAGTGATTCACCGAGAGCTGCATTTAGAATGCATTCTCTCAGCCATATGCTGCTGTCTGTCTGCACGGTTTCACTTGGCAATTGGAAACACACGGCGCCATTTACACTGTTAATGAGAATATATCACCCCCGCATGTGGCGCCAGTCCCAGCATTAGATAATTATCCCGTGGTAACAAACCGCGATTAGCCGTAAAGAAAGCCAAATGCAAACTTAGAGCTTCTGCAGTCAGTAAATGTTTCCCGGACAAAAGCAATGTTTTCGTTCTCCTCTGTGACTCCAGCATTGGAGGACACGGTCTCTGTTGCGCGCAGATATATTTAGCAAAATTGTGTGACTTTTCCAACAAACATCTGCCACTATCTAAAAAGAAAATGACCGCGGGGAGGCTGTGTGACAGGTCTGAGGACAGGAGAAGGGGTCACCTCTAGGCAGCGCGGCCCAAAATGGCAGCTCCTGGGGACATCCATCGAAACAAAGCAGCGTGAGAAGAGTGTGAGTCAGAGGGAAATAACAGTACAAAACTCATATTAATAAAATTAAATGGGTTCTCTTCTTTTGATGCAGCGTAGCCCACAGCGCAAATTAACATTTCATTTGAAGCGAGATGTGAATCGTTCTGTTGGAGGCAGGCTGAAACCTCGTAACATCGGCGAGCTCTACAGACGGCTGCTGAGGCATTTTACTCACAGGCACACTTCCACTCGCCGGACCTCGGAAAACAAATCCCTCAGCTAATTAGAAACGCAATCCTCTAGGAGTCGATGGGAAGATATTAAAATTTGCATGAGGCGATGAAAGCAAACAGTTAACGGTCTGTTGAAATGCAGTTTGCTATAGTTCTCTGATTTGTAGATAATCATCTTATTTAACTACCTTGTGATATTAAAACCTTGACCGCGCATAATCTGCCCTCAAGCCAAGCAAATGCGGGATATAAAAACAGTAACCAGTGATTTGGAGTTAAAATGTTGATAGATTTTTTTTGTGAGCATGATAAAACATGACAGATTTTTACCCCATCTGAAAAGGGGTATTGTCTCTGGGGGCATTTATCTGTCTGTCTTTCTATTTGTCTGTAAGCAGTGCAGACAAAAACAGTTTCATCAAATGTATCAAATTCCATGGATGACCAGATTAAATTTTGAACCTAACTGGGTCATGGTCAAGGTCAAGGTCACTGAAAAACCAGGCAGGGTGTGTGGTGCCTGGTACCACTTGTTTTAAATACATCACAGGTTGATCCATAAAACTGTTTTAGGGTTCATCTTCTTGGCAGTGAAGCACCATCATAACCGTTAATGTCCGAGGTCATGGTGATGACTGCTAGGTTGTGTATCACTATTGTAAGGTAATATTGAGCTCTCTGCGTTTGGGTGTACTGCTGCCAAAGACAGAGCCTTATGCTCACGATGATTCGGTTCAGTGTGTTTCAGGCTATAATGGTCACTGCCAGACATGGACTTTTCCATCCCCGGTCTGCTTTGGTAGTGAATGTGCAGGTAAACACATTTTTTATGATGGTGGGATGAAATAGTGAAGACTGGATCTATCTCAGAGGAGGCAGGTGTTTGGCAGCGGAGGGGAGGGAGGCGGGGTTGCTGTGCCCTGAGGTCTGTGACGGACAGGTGGTTATATCTTTCCGCATCCCCTCCGCCGTGAGCAGAACCTGCTGACACGAGTGCTTTTATCCAACATTCGCTGCAAACTTTGGCCGCAAGTCTGTTTATCTGTGATCCCTGTCAGATAAAGTTTACTCTGAGTTTAATCGGCTGCAGTGGCTGTTTTACACTAAATAACGGGTCGGTTCTTAGTGTACATGTGGCCTATAAAAACACAGTTTTTCCACTTATTCAGCTGCCTCCACATAACTATCATTTCCATGCTTTTGCTCAGTGGTTATGCATATGCATTTTTATTTCATTACTGTGGGTGAGGACACTTTATTGATGCTTTTCTGCCCAAACATTTGTATGGCCTCAGCTGAGCTAACAGAAGACTTCCCCTGCAGTGTAAATCAGATTCATCAGCCAAAGAGGAGAAAATTTTGGTATTTTTCTCTGTTGGCAGAACAATAAGGAAGTGTTTTCACTGAGGAGACATTGCAGGTGTCTGAAAATCTTCTGCTGCCAAATCTGGAAAATCACGAAACTGCTGTAGATTTTGAGATGGAGGTCAGGTGTGATGGGAGATCACCTGCGTGGGGTGACGTCATGTCTAATAAACCTGTTAGTTTATGCCAGGATTCTGCTGTTTGACACAGAGAGGTGTATGTAAGGGGATTATTATTGGATGAATAACAAAAGCTGTGTTTGTTTGTTTTATTTTGTTTTAATTTCTTTATTTCATTTTTGCCATCAAAAGGCCATTTAAGATGAAAAGCTCTTAATGCTTGATGCGGGATCAGCTACTGTTGTAGTTTATTAAAAAAAAAAACAGTACAGAAGCACTTCTTGTTAATGGTAAATTGCTTCATTATTCTCTCATAAGCACAGCATCACCATAAATGTATTGTTTTATTTTCTTACTTAGTAGAATGTGCATACAAGTCAAAGCACAACTGAAGGAAAATTTGGTGATTGATGGAAACAAACACCACAACATGCCATGTGTCAATCATCAGTTCTTGGCATTTATTAAATGTTTAAAAGTCTGATTTAATGCTTCTAAGTTGAATCGAAGCCTTTATGAAGTGCATATCTTTCTCTTCTGGGGGTCCATTCAGTAAAACCGAGGCCACACACACACACACACACACACACACACACGCACACACAGTGCCTGTATTTTATTAGGAAGGATAAGCACTAAGAACCCGGTGAATTTTATCTTGCAGGTGATAAAACCCGTATTTATTCTTGATTTCCCATAATGCTCAGCTCTGCGGCTCCCATTTTCTGCACTCAGGAAAATATGAACAGGAGAGAAAAGCATCAGCGATGCTGCCAGTTTCCTCTCCCAGATTAGCAGAAGGTGCATTTCAGAGCACGAGCAGAGGAGTCAGTGTGAATGAGTGTTACTGACCCAGGCGCTTGCCTGCTGATTACATTAGCTGAGCCAGGATAGCACTGGGCACTTTTAATAAACCAGCAACCGTGGGAAGTGCGCGAAACAAATTAAAGATTTCTCATTTCAAGCAACTTGAAAGTATTTAAATTATAAATACAAAGCTACATTTACACGAGTCATTTGGCCTCAGATTGTTCAGTTCAGTCATGGCTGTGGGCCTGGTCAAAAAATGAGTAACAATGCAGTATTCCTTCGCAAAACAAAGCCCCCTCCACCTCCACTCTCCGTCAGAACAATCCCCCTCTCACTGCTGCTTACAATTACAGTACACTGTAAAACATGATGCCCCCATTAAGTTACGTGAACTTATTTACTCTCTTCAACTCCACCTGTCATGAGATACAGTACTCAACTTCATACATTTTCAAAAGTAAAATTTAAACGGATTCATTCTATTGATTAATGAGTTTAATTCTTTCCAGCCCATGGGTGAATTGGTGAAATTCCACCTGTTTTGACAACTGGGACAAAAAGCCCTGTATTTCAAAAATTATAAATGCCAGAGATGTTGTTAAAAGCTTATTTTAAATCAAAGAACTGGATCTTTCTGTCTTTACTGTCAATTTTAACTATACTCCAATTTTAATACATACTTACCAATACTTCTTTTCAACATTTTGTTTGGACAAAATGTCTCAAAATGAAGACTCAAAATTCAAATTCAGATTATTTGTTGACGATAAAAAGCAGACATGGGGGCGCCCCGGTGGCTCATCGGTTTAAGCGTGTGTACCATAAAGGCTGTGTCCTTCCCACAGCGACCTGGGTTCGATTCCAGCTCAGGTCATTTGCTGCATGTCTTCCCCCATTCTTCTTCCCAACCTTCCTGTCTCTCTACACTGTATAACTGTCAAATAAAGGAAAAATTCCCCAAAAAAATAATAATAATAAAAAAAAAGCAGACATGGTGGAACGGACACAGATTTGGTACAAATGCAGGTTCCAAAAATAGTCTAGAAAAAAAATTATGAAGAAATCTCTGACCCTTCACATTCTACAGCAGTTTTTCAAAAACATGGAAAAAAGAAAAATTCTGGTTTTTATCAAGGATAGGATATGCTAATAGAAAGGCTTGTATCTCAAACACTAAAAGGGCTAAGAATATGCTTCAAAGCTTTTTTAGAACTAGTGAGCTGCATCTTTATCTCAAAACAGTCAGTTTCATCCATAGTCCAGTCTCTTGCATTTAGTTTCAACAGCGTATGTCCAAAAAGTTCAAAAAAATTAAAAACGGCTACTTGCATTCTCACTGTAGAATTGTTCCCTGATGTGACACAGCAGCTACACTTCTTAGAGGCTCCTGTACAAGCTGACTACTTGAAAATAGAACTTGGTGTCAAAATCTTCAACCATTCAGATTCTATCATAACCGGGGGAAGTAGGGTGCTGGAGGTGCTGCAGCACCCCCTGTTGGCGCGGCAGCACCCAAAAATGTATTTATCTAAAATTAAATAACTTAAATAAAATTTATGAAAATTGACTAATATTCATTAGAAACAGTATAATTGTAAATAACAGCAAAATTTCATTGTACTATTACTTAAATCATTGGTGTCTTTTTCCACGGCAGAAACAAAAATTTTTGTTCTTACTGAGGCCCTGTGAACACCAAGGGGACCTTGCCTCTAAGCGCGTTCTCGAAGAGCGGAATGCGGATCTGAGTACCTAAGTCTTCGGTGATTCCGTGCTGTCAAAGGTGATTGCCAAGTCGGTGAAATGAGCAGGCATAACAATACGAATGTTTTCATTTATTGTATTTGATGAATGGCTTTGTTATGTCGCAACTCGATTCCTACACCTAGCCTTTATGTAACGCCAAACAGTAAACTAGCAAAGGCTGTTATTGATTCATTAACATTGGATAATGGGGGTGTAATCGGTAATTATTGAAGGTGACATCCTATTATCGTGCATGTAGCTAACCCTTGCTTTGCTCTTTCATATTAAAATGTTCAAGATGCACCTAAACTAAGTTGTATATTTCCATTACTTTGAACATCTTACACCAATTCACGGTTCTGTTCTGCTGCTTCGTGTTTTATGTGCCAGCTCCATGGCTAATTAGCCTTGACTATGTCCATGCATGCACTTTCAGCACGGTAGAAATTTAGCCCAAAAAACTACACAGCTAATCATTTATTTATTCATTGCATCCACTTTCTTAATTATTACACCAATAGCAGATATGCATACTTGATGTTGTAACTTTTCAGCAAGATTTAAGATAAGATATAAAATATTAAGTATTATTTTATGCATGCGCCGAACTTGCATGACAGCACTGCACAAACAGACAGTATTTGTAGTTCAGCCTTTATTAGCTAGAAGTGTTGAGTGGGTTGGAAACGCTGGATAAGATGAGATGTGAACGACACACTGTTAGTGAGCAGCATCAGTGTACGAGAGTGATGCAGCGGAGATTCACTGATGCGGCTGAACTCCATCTGCGCAGATAAAATACGAGAGTCCCAGAAGAAAGAAGCAGATGAGAGTGAAACTAAGATCGGCTTTATGTATATCTTATAACTGGGCTGCTGATTATGAGATGACTTACGAATTTCCTGTATAAAGTGAAGGGAAAGAATTTCGTATTCAACTTTCACCAATATCGAATAAAATCAGCACTGTTTTGCCACACAGCATGTATTTGTTTTTAGAAACAGGGCTTTGGCTGTGTTCTTGTTTTCAGAGTGGATATTCGTTTTTCATATGGTATCTAGGTTGGCAGAGAGCAAATTAAAAATCTAGAAAGTTTGGTAACACTTTACTTGAAGGTATCGTCATAAGAGTGACATGACACTGTCATAACTGTTACATGACACAATCATGAACGTGTCATAAACATTATGTCAATGCCATAAACGTTTATCACTCAAGACAACCCAAACAATGTCAACTTCTCATTACAAAAACCGAATGACACTTAATGACAACAGTCATAAACGTTTATGACATTGACATAATGTTTATGACACGTTCATGGCTGTGTCATGTAACAGTTATGACAGTGTCATGTCACTCTTATAACGATACCTTCAAGTAAAGTGTTACCGAAAGTTTAATCCTTTCTGCCCTTTGTAAATTGTAAAGCACTATGCCCAGGAAAGTGTGTATTTGTTCATATTATGAAAAAGTCTTTAAACCCTCACACCCTCAGCACCCCCTGTACAAAATAGGGTCCCGCGGCTATGGATTCTGTATGCTTTTTTTTTTCCCCAGATAAGCCATTTTCCGAACTGCCACATTATTCCAAAAATGTTTCAGATATGTTTCCATTTGACTGATTTTTAATAAGTTTGTAGTAAGTTAAGTTTTTACAATTAATCAACAATTTTGCAAATACTATCAAGACACATCATTTGAAAAGTGATTTTGATGTCTTTCTTCTGAAATATCTACCTCTCCAAGCTCTCCATTCCCCATGTTGAAGGATATTGCAACTAATGAAACCCACCTCTTTGACCTGTAAGAAATAAAGAAGGACCAATAATGAAACCAACATGATAGAGGCCATTTCTCAAACATCAACCTCTATTTAACATGTTGCAAATGGCTCTTTATCTCTCTCCTGTGTCACAAGCCGTTCCATTTTCTTGATGCAGTAGCATTTTTCTTTTTTTTTTGTTGGCTTTATGTTGGCTATTGACCACACCCAAAACAACCAGTCAAGTGTCACTGTACACATCACAAACAGCTCAATGTTTGTTATTACTGAAGTTCTTGGCGCGTTCACGTGGCACGCGTCAGGATTACAATACCACGGGCTTTTCTTTATTTCCACTCGTGCCTCACAGGAAAAGCAATAAAAATCAGTCGATTCTTCAATTTGCCACAAATACAGTACATGCCTCACCATTGCGTTTTTAATGGCGCTAAGTATATTACAGTGTACTCAAAATCACCATCAGGTAAACACCAGTACACTGAGGGCCAATAGGAATCTGTGGCGACTGACTTACATCTGCAGCCTCTCTCTCTCTCTCCATCTGGACTCCCAGTCATTTACACTGGCGGCATCACACCATTGTTGCAGTACAAAAGGCCTGCCTGGCACTGAAGTCTTACTAACAGCTTAGTCCACCCAGCAGGAGAGAGTGTTCAGGAGTGCCGGCTGGATGAACCCCTGAGCATCTTAAACTGGTTATCTGCAAACCCAGGGAATCGCCTTCCTCATGGAAAACCGGAGAAGATCTGCTGAAACATTCGCCCACTCTTAGCGAGAGTCCCAATTTTTTCTGGAACATATCTGGGTACACTCCTGCTATACCCTATAACTCAGTTCAGCAGAAGATATAATGAGTCGATAAAGAGGTGCCCCATCACTTATTTTCTGTGCTTAAATAAACACGTCCAGTGCCATACTGGTTCCCATTTTTACCCCTCAGTCACAATAGTGGCTCATGGGGTATTGCCATCATGATGGTGTCTGTACGTCTGTCTGTGTGTCTGTCCCACATTTTGAGCAGACCAGTACTCAGTAGCTATTAATATTTAACACTTCATACTTATCACATGTAAGGGCCTTGGGTTGTAACGACCTACATGTATCAGGGCTTGATCTCTGACTTTGGTGCAGTGACCTTGACCATGGAAATTTTGTGTAGGCTGTTTCTCAATAATTAATAATCGCAGCAATGTGAAACTGGCCACACATAAAATACATTGGATGGACCTGTGCATCGTCTTTTGCACTATGACCTTGTTACTTTTTCCCTCTTGCGCAAAAAAAAAGGAAAATCCCAGAATATATATATATGCAAAAAGATGTTGTTCAGTACAGCTCACTGTGACCTATTTATGCAAAAATGTTTAAATAAAGACCTCCAGGCTTTATATCAGGTATTCATATGAACCTTCATGATGATTCAAATAATGATTCAAATCTGATATAAGGCCGAAAGGTCTTAAGTGTCATGCATGCTATGTTACTACAGTATATATAATTTATTAAATTTGTAATTCATGATCTGTGGTAATGTCTATGTCACTGAGTGGTGCACTGTAGGTACACTGGTGTGTCATGGCAGTCTGTGAAAGCCAAGCACTAATGTGTTTCACTACTAATAGTACACAGTATATTCATTTCAAAAGAAATATTTAACATACATGAAACATGGTTGTTATTAGAAGGAATTATTTCATGAGTTAAGAAAATACTGGTATAAAATGATTTTTATTACATTCCATCACGTCATATGGAAGTATGTTGTGTCCGCAAATCAATGCTGTTCAAATCAATGCAAGAATGTCAATTTGTCATGATTTCTTGCGGTCATTAAATGTGAATCTTTTGCATTTTTCTGTTGTTACTTTTAGTAATCATTTACTTAATTTTTCTTCAAGAACAAAACCAGTTTCGCAACCTTAAAAAGTTCAAAGTCAGAAAAGTGTTTTTTTCACATTATAGGATAATGTCACTCATGTATTCATGTATTCTGTATGTGGTGATTGCAGCTCTTCACTGAAGTTACACCACACACCTATATTTAGCGAAATATTCAAACTCAGGACACCGTGTTTTTTTAATAGCCACAGTTTTACATCAAATGGAAAATATCTGTTGAAATGAATAGGAACCACCTATATCAATGTTTTTTTTCAACAGAGGTTTACACTTACGTGTTAAAGCCATTTTTTAAAACTGTTACTGATATATTGTCCTTCCCGTGTGTGAATTTATTTTCTCTGTGCACAATTTTATCTGAGCAGGCCAGTCAAGTTCTTCTACATCAGCCTTGGTGAACTATCCATGGACCTTGCTCAGTTCATGAGAGCATTGTCATGTTGAAACAGGAGGTGCTCTTCCCAAACTTCTGGAAGTACAGAATAATGACAATTTGGGACGTTATGTTGTGCTACAGCAGCACAATTGCCTTTCACCAGAACAGAGAGCCCTGGCCCAGACCATGGAAAACAGCCCCACAAAAGGAGTGTCCTTATTAAACCTGTGCTAATTTTAAGGCTTAAGCTGGACCTGCAGCAGGGGTCCAGATCAGCTGCTGACTATGCCCTGACCTTCTGGACCCTGGCTGCAGCCAGCGGCTGGAATGAGCCTGCATTACTGACCACCTTCCGCAATGGGCTGCTTCCAGACCTGAAGGCAGAGATGGCGTGCAGAGACCATGAGATGTCCCAAGCCACCCACATCGACACTGCCATCTGTTTGGACCAGCTGATGCAGGAGGGGTAGTGAAGCCAGCCCAGACACCCCATCGTGCTGCCCAAGCTGGAAACAGAGCCCATGGAGCTCTGGTTCTCCAGATCTACCGTTTGGAGAAAATCAGGTCCTTGTGCCCATTTTGGGGAAGCGGTCTGCGCCTGTCAAGGTAACTGTGTCACCACCAACCATCACTGGTCAGAGATTCCAGGTCCCAGTATGAGTGGCGTATAATGACCTGCACCTCTGTAAAGATTCCCTGATCGACTCTGGCGTGGCGGGGAACTTTATCTCCTCACAACTGGCAGGACGACTTGAGGTCCCGGTCCACCGGCTCAACACTCCCATTGCTGTGGCAGCATTGGATGGGAAACCTCTGGACAGTGGAAGCATCCTCCACCAGTCAGCCTCAATCTCCCTCTGTGTGCAAGAGAGCCACCAGGAGAAGCTCCCGCTACTGATTCTAACATAGTCCAGTCATCCAGTGATCCTCGACCTCCCTTGGCTACTCGGACACAATCCAACTACAACGTTGTATTTCCTGGCACAACAGATGTCTCACCTACCGGTCTCCATACTGTTGGAGGCACAGTTGCCTCCTCCCTGTTGCCTACACTACTGTTGAGAGCCCTGACCAGGAGACAAGATCGGATATCCCCAGAGAGAACTGGCAGCTCTGAGAAGTGTTCAGCAAGACCAGAGCTACTCAGCTCCCTCGTCATTGCCTGTGGGACTGTGCCATAGAGCTCCTCTTCAGTGCCTCACCTCCCAGGAGACACGACTACCCCCTCTCGGTGGCTGAGACCCAGGCAATGGAGCAGTATGTCCAGGAAACTCTCCAGCAGGGCTTCATCCATCCATCTATCTCACCAGCCTCAGCGAGCTTCTTCTTTGTCCAGAGGTAGGTTGGTGGTCTCCTCCCCTGTATAGATTACAGGGGACTATTTGAAGTCATGGTAAGGTACTGGTACCCACTCCCTCTGGTCCTCAGTGCTGTGGAGCAGCTGCAAGGTGCGAAGATCTTCTCTAAGCTGAACCTCCACTGCACCTACAACCTCATCCATATCCGGAAGGGAGATGAGTGGAAGACGGCCTTCAGCACCACCTCTGGCTGATATGAGTACTGCATGATGCCGTATGGCCTCGTTAACGCCCCATCAGTGTTCCAGTCCTTCATAAATGATATGCTGAGAGAGAAGCTGGGGAAGTTCGTCATAGCCTACCTCGTCTACTCCTCCAATTACGAAGACCATGTTGAGCACGTAAAGGAAGTACTCACACCTCCTGTCTTCCCAGCTCTACGTTAAGGCCAAGAAGTGTGTCTTCCACATGTCCATCATCTCCTTCCTGGGATATGTCATCGGACCAGAGAGGGGTGGCAATGGAGAATAAGACGGTGGAGGCAGTGGCTGCATGGCCAGTCCCACAGACCCTGAAGGAGCACAGAGGCTTCCTGGGGTTTGCCAACTTCTACCGCCGCTTCATGAAAAATTTCAACACGGTTGCCCAACCTCTAATCTGTTTACAGGGAAACCTAAGGGGTTGCTGTGGAATCCTGAAGGACAACACACCTTCAATGCTTTGAAGAGGTTGTTTACCACAGCTCCTATCCTGAAACTACCAGACCCAGAAAAATCCTTTGTCGTGGATGTGGATGCCTCTAATGCTGGGGTGGGGGCAATCTTATCCCAAAGACATGGATTCCCTGAAAAGCTTTTTCTTCCTGTGCTTTTTTTTCTCCCGCAGACTAAAACCCGTGAAGGCAAATTATGATATAGGTAACCGGAAGCTGTGGCGGTGAAGTTGGCGTGGAGGCATTAGTTGGAGGGGGCTTGCCATCCATTTACATTGCTGACTAACCACCGCAACCTCGAATACCTAAGGCAGGCTAAAAAACTCAATCCACGTCAGGCCGGGTGGGCTCACTTTTCATCCCGTTCAACTTTATCAAAACCTTTCACCCAGGTTCAAAGAACATCAAGGCAGATGCCCTATCCCAAAGTTATGAGGCCAAAAGTGATCAGGAGGTGGAAGAACCGATACTGCCACCTTACTGTGTCGTTGCCCCAATCAGATGGCAGCTGGACTGCAAGATCACAAGTGAAGCCAAGGTGGCGGCAAGCAAAACCTACGTTCCCTCCACACATCGGGACTTGATCATTCTGTGGGCACACATATCTTTGTCCATCAGTCGCCCCGGAGCTCGAAGAACAACCCAGATCATTACCTGCAAATACTGGTGGCCCCACCTGGCCTCAGACATGGATACAGCGGTCAAGTCTGCACCTCTTGTGCAATCACCAGATCTCATGGCAGTTACCAGCTGGTAAGATGAATCCACTACCTGTCCCACCCCGTCCATGGTCCAATGTGGCTGAGGATTTTGTTACTGACCTTCCAGTTTCCAAAAGTAACATTACAATTTTGGTAATCATTGACCGTTTCTCCAAATTCTCTACATTTCTTCCACAGCATGCCGTCTGCCTTTCAAGTAGTGTTTTCCAGTGTTTTCCAGCAGGTGTTCAGGAACTTTGGCCTTCCTGAGGACATACTTTTGGACCATGGGCCGCAGTTCACATCCCGCATGTGGAAACCCTTCTTTAAGAAGCTGGTAGCTTCAGTGAGCCTCACCTCGAGATACCATCCAGAGTCTAATGTGCAGGCGGAGAGGGCCATCCTGGATCTCGGGAGGTTCCTCCAAGTCTACTGCCACCGAAGACCACTGGATTGGGCTAAATACCTGCTCTGGGCAGAGTACACCCAGAACTCACTGTAGAGCACCTCCAGATCAAAGTCCTGGCGGTGGATGCCTAGTTCCGGGAGGCAGAGAAGGTGTGGACAGTGACCAACATCCAGATCCAAAGAACTCTCCGCCACCAGAAGGACCAGGCTGACCGGAAGCGTCGGGACGCCTCCAACTACCAACCTGGGACTGGAGTCTGGCTGTCCACCAGGGGCCTGCGCCTCTGCCTGCCCTGTCGGAAGCTGAGCCCACAATTCGTTAGCCCATTCCGTGTCGTCTGGAGGGTCATTTGTACTGCCTATTCTCTCCTGTTGCCATCCAACTATCATATAAACAATACTTTTCATATTTCTCTGCTCAGGCCAGTGCTGGCGGGGTCACCGGTGGAGACTACCCCCGCCGAATACCCACCACCTGCCCTGGAGGTCAACAGAGCCTCAGCCTACCGGGTGCACGGTGTACTGGACTCCAGACATCACAGAAACAGACTGCAGTACCCGCAGGACTGGGAGGGCTATGGTCCAGAAGAGAGGAGCTGGGGATCCAGGATGTCTTGTCGGTCCACCCAGCTCCTCTCTTCTGACAGAGTTCCACTAGGCACGTCCGGACCGGCCCGCTCCTCGCTCCAGGGGTTGCCCTCCCGGACATCGTCCAAGCATGCCGGGAGTCATGCCTCCCGGGGGGTTCTGTAACGCCACGCCTCCAGCGCCCTCAATCACTGGTTCATCAAGACCTGGCCAGCATTCCACACTCAACATGACCACTCTCATCTGTTGCTCATTGTCGCATGTCATTATGTGCCCTATTTAAGAGAGAGCTTTGCACTCTTTCAGTGCGAAGTCTCGTAAGCCTGTTGTTCATAGCTTTCGTCTAGTAAAGACGCTACAACTCTATATTCGCTTACCTTTATTATTAGAAACCTGCGCTGTTGTAACTTTACCAGCGCTTTACTATATTAAAGTGGAACTGTTGTTCTTGCTTATTTTTGTATTTGCCATTTACCCCCCTTTGCTGTGGCTTAGCAAAGGTGTAATAACGTCAACTACACCTTTGCATCTGAATCCAGTTCCACAATTGCTGTTTGCCTGTGCACCTTGTCTGGTGCCCAGAAAAACCCCTTACAACAAAAACTGCTCAACAGCATTCACTAGGCTCATACGTGTGCTCTTTGTGGAGACCCAAAAGGTGTGCATTTCATACTTTGTTTCTGAATTTTTTTTGACAGTTTTTCAGATAATTGATCTTTTTTTTTTTTTCCAGTCGAGTTTCCCATTTGTCCCAGTTGTTGCGGGGGACAACAAATTTTTTTTTTTTGCATCAGGCGCAGTACCTCAACGTGCCACCGGGTTGGAATGACCTTCAGGTCTTATTCCAAAAGGTAGGAGCCTGCCTAGTGCCCATATTACAGTAACTATACCAAAGGAAACGTGCCTTTCCCTGAGAACAGCATCATGTCAGCAGCTCTGTGCAGTGAGCATTCTCAGGGCAGCAGTTTCAGTGCACAGCTCAGGGCAGCACATCAGTCGCCGGGGTGGAAAGTTTCCTTTGAATAGGAAGGGCAGGGGATTTATAATGTGAGCTGGGGCCGGGACACTTTACTTCCACATGTTCTTTTCTTTTGTATATTTTTATAAGCCAATTTGTCTGTTTTATTTGAGAAGCCGGTGCTTCACCTCATTAAGGGAGAAACAGAAAATAGATTCGGACTGACACAAGTCTTAGATCACTGTTCATTTTGTTACCTTTTAAAAGAGCAATAACCGTAAAACTTTTAGTTCAGTACTGAGATGGGTCATCAGGTGACAAATATAACGCCGCAACAATTTAAACTGAACTTTAAAAATAAATAAATAAATGAACACTCAGCTGCAGAGCTAGCCTTTTCTTCTTGTTCTACATATTTTATTGATTATCATGGTCTCTATGTTTGGCCTCAATACTGAATTCCCTTTGTGATACTTCAGAAAAGCTGTCTGTGGGAACAAGTAGAGTTCTGTTCTCAACTTTATACAAGTTATATAGCAGCTGCTGTGCATATTGACTCAGTGCTCAATGATGTATGTACTACTATAAACACAGTAATAGTTCACAAACGAAATGCTCTCCCTCTCCCTCTCTCCTGCAATCTCTCAAACAAAATAATGTTTAATAGTTTGACAACAGTAAAGCAAAAGGCTTCACATGCCTTGGCAAGAACAATTCTAAAAATATTTTTCTTGCAGAAGTTAATGACTTTTGCATCTTGTCGATTTTGGTTGTTCAGGCTGTTGAACTATTTCTACATGTTTTAATAGTTGACCTTGTCATCAAAAACACCTCTCCCTCAACGGAAAGTTTTCATTTGCATTTTCTCCATCTACACCAGCTACTGTACATTTGAGATGGTAGAAGAATTGAAGGATCATCCTCATATGCACACTACACAGGGCCACACAGCCCCTGCAGACTCTATTGTATTCCTAGGGAGCATAAATACAGGAAGTGTGTCATCGCTTAGGATGGTAGCTTTTGCGTGATGAACTGTTATGTTTAACAAAACAGGTGTTGAGAAAGCATTGTTTAGCTGCTGCTGACATTCTAGCATAACAAGCACATCCGTGCTCTTTGTTTGAGAGTGCAGCACAGAGATAAGATCAAAAAAGCTGTTTTTTTTTCAGAGATGGGCAGAAATAATATGCTCAGTACATCCAGCGCATTGTTTGTATTGAGAGAAAAGCATAAATGCGGGTAAAAAGCTGGTGTACAGTATAGGGTTGCTATGGCAATGACTGAAAAAAAAAACCAAAGAAAGTAAACTACTGTGCAAGATTAAAGTAGGAATATCATGCACAAAGAAACTTCAAAGGAACTTTGAATGAAAAAAAGAGAGATGAATTGTTAAATGAAAAGGAATCTTCATTATATATTTTGAACAAACGAAAAAGGCTTTTGCTCATTAAAATTCTGGTAGATCACACAGTCACATTAGTACTCAATAGAGATCTTTACCAAGAATGCTATTTTTTAAAATACATTTTATTGCGACTGTCTTATTCCTTGTAACTATTTTCCGAGGACAGTAAGTGGCAAGTAGAGGCTGTGAAGTGATTATGTCTGAAACAAGGTCATGTGACCATCGAAAAGACCTTCCACCTCATTGTATTCCTCTATATACTTTGCAGGAATATGTACTTTAGTTGTGATGCCAATTCAGGAGGGAATGAAGGGTTGATGGTTCATCGCATTTTGCTGGAAGAGCGGATTCTCCATCCGACAGTGACTGTCAGAGACAGGTGTTTTAAACCTATCCATTTCAGATGCCTTTTTTCTATTGATCGAAGAGATATTGGAACTTTACTGTGTGAATCTTTGGACTCTCTGCAGTGGAGGATGCTCTCATTATGACATCAATCACAGGCTTGTGCTCCACCTTTAAACGCAAGTTCACTCTGGAGATTTGCACCCATTGGAGGAAGAATGTAAAGCATTTCCTTTATGCTGAACCAACTGCTCACAAGATGCATTCAACAGCTTTGGAGCTGCAGGTATATCAGAGTGTGGTTCTGTTCAGTGTGAGACTGCCTTAGATGGTCTCGATTGTTTTTTTTTTTTCACTTTTTTACTGCCCTGTGGTCAAGGAACAAGCAGGAGAACCTATTGAACAATTTGAATTAATGATAATGAACCAGATGAGTGTCGAGCATTTGCCTGGTGCAATTTCAGACATAAAATTTTAAATATCTAATTCAGCGGATAAGCATCATGCCATTTGATAAACCTTCCAGATTTTTCTTTTTTTCAATCACAGTATCAGTCATTGTCATTAACTTCACCAAGCAGGTTATGTTTTATCTTTGGTGTGTTTGCTTGTTTGTTTGTGAGCAACATTATGAAAAAATCATTTAGGAAGTGATCCAGATCAAATACTGGATCAAGTGTTTATTTACTTGTGCGGTGGTACAGAACAACATTACTCGTATGTGTCCCAGACATGTGGGGGATTGCTGGGCTTTGGCCGACATATACTATGCTCTCTGAGTGCTCTTGCTTTAAAACTTCTGCCATTTTTGTTCCTGGTTCTTGGTTCCTAGTCTTTTCTCATGAATGTATTCAACGATGCCTTTTCAGTGTAAATGCCAATTGCAGAAAAAGGAATAATTGGAAGAAAAATGTCCTTTAAACCACATGAGTTTTTTTTTTTTCCTATTGCCAAATACAACCCATTATCCCCATCTGGCAAATTACTGTACAATATTAAACATTTAAATGCTGAAATGGTTTGCCGGTGGGTCAAAAATTGGTTTTGCCATATGAAGACAAGACTAATTAAAATTGAGTGGGAACCGAGTACTAATTCAGAAGAATAATATCAGTAAGTTTTGCTGTTTTCCCTGACTTGGCATGTGAGTATCACTCGATAAAAAGAATAAGCAGCCATATTTCAGTTCTTGTTTGTTTTCAGCGTTAGCTGGACTGGATTAGCATTGCGGAATTGCACTCAGTGGTAATGTCTGTGGGTGGAATGGTTGTGTATCATGGGTTTGAGCCCGGATTGAAGTTAGCATGTTCTCCCAGTGTTTGTGTGGGTTTCCTCTTGATACATCAGTTTCCTCCCACAGTCAAAAGACATGCCAGGCTAATTAGAGACTCATCTTTGATGGTAGGTTTCAGTGTGTGATCTTTGCAATGTATTGCCTTGGGTGAGTTCCTGTACACTTGACCAAGCTCCTGTTCACCCACAACCCTGACCAGAGATAAGCAATAATGGATGAATGGTGCTGCCTGTTTCGCAAGCCTCTCTACTTAAAGCCAGTGACCTCTTGATGTATTTTTTCCAGAATTTTCTGCATAAAAAAAAATCAAGCACCGACAACAGCTGTAGTTCCATCATCCTTGTGCGATGAAAACTCACCTTTGGACTTGGTGACATCAACTTCCCGATTCGATGGAAGAAAAAGCCAAACAAAATTCATTTTGAATCTAATATTTTATAATCTTTGCTTAGCAGGACCTCTCGTCCGGCCCTTTTTTAGATCCTGCACAGAACAGCACACCAAAAACACTTGAGCTGTTCGAAAAACTAGCGTCCAGAACCAATTAAAAAGTTTTTGAATCCTCTACAAATGTTCTTTTGATTGTTTAGAGAAATTTAAGCAGTTTAAACTCATATATATAACCTCAAATGTCACAAGGTGAAGCGATAATTGTGTGGGCGCTGAAATGTTTGACTAGCAATGCTTATAATAGAGGCCTTGGAGTTTATTTGGGGTCATTCCGTGCCAAGTGAGAACACACTTGCTCCATCATGGTCTTAGATTTTCTTGTAGCTTTTCTCTTTTGTTTATTTTGTCCCAAATAAAAACTCTGCCAAATTTTTCGGAAATCGGACCGTCAGTATGGGTTTAATGGCACTTTTCAAAATGGCCACTAGATGGCACTGTACAGCGATTGTGTAAAATGCCCCTCGGAAAGATCCCTGTTACATGAAAACTGCAATAGATTCATGCCAGTAAATAAGCCTGATGAAGGACAAGGCTGTAATGGCTGGTAGAATTGAGAGGCCAAGTGCAGCGGCAAGAGGGAAAGAGAGCAGCACGGACACAACACAAATACAGAGAATAATACAGACCATTCGACAGGGAAAATCCTCGTGCTTCCAAAAGGACGTCCAAACATCCGACAAAACGGAAGCAAAGCGAGAGAGAAAAAGGAGAAGTATCTTGGGAGCCGAGAAAAACAAGGCACCAAAAACTGTGACACAAAGGATAGTGAAGAAAAGGGGAATATCCCTAGAGGGATACAAACTCCTATAATAATGAGAAGATATAAAGGCACATAAATCCTTACAACAGATATCTTCGGCTAAAGTGTGTAACGACAAACAGACACTCTAGCAAAGGAGGCGTGGCGGACCTCCAGCTTATATAGAGTCCGGGGAGGCGCCGCCCAAGTTCAATCAGCCAGCTGGGTAAAGAATCCGATTGAAAAGGAATTCGATCTCGTCCCGGAACGAGAGCCTCAAAGAAAAATATCCATATATATTTAAAAAGTATGTGGGGTGCTTTTCCTATACTTCCTTGTACAGTTGTGTACATTCGCTGTACATTACATTATATGTCTATTCCCTGAAAATTGAACATTTGATGGAAATATTTCATTCTGAAATAGGCAAATATATAACTTTCTCTCACTTTTACCACAAAATATAGGGCTTAGACTGTTACATATCTCAAATTGAGGAGGTTTGGAGTTGGCCCCGGGGTCTTACCGGGCCCCCCAAAAAGGGACTTTTTCTGCTGCATCCGACTTTGAAAGGGTTAATCTGAAAAACTAGTGATATAATAAGAGGTTTTTTACATTTAATAAAGAGATTCTGCATGAAATCAAAGATTTATGTCATTAGTTCTTCTATATTATGTTCCATGATTGAATTACAAGGGTCTCAAAAGTGAAAAAAATTGGCCACATCCAAATTTTTGGCAACTTTGAGGACCCACTGCATGGCAACCAAAGACTTTTTCAGGAATTTCTCTTTTCAGTTCCCAAGACATGGGCCTTGTCCTTCATCATGCTTATTTACAGGCATGAATCTATTGCAGTGTTCATGTAAAGGGATCTTTCTGAGGGGCATTTTACACAATATCTGTACAGTGCCATCTAGTGGCCATTTTTCAAAGTGCCGTAAAACCCATACCAACGATCCAATTTCCGAAAAATTTGGCAGAGTTGTTTTTTGGGCCAAAATAAACAAATGAGCAAAGCTACAGGAAAATCTAAGACCATGATGGCCCAAATTGTACCCCAAGCGTTCCCACTTGGCATGGAATGACCCTTTGTTAATATTTTATGTTGTTGTGTGTTCTCTTTTGTCAATGCTGTTCCTTGAATACAGGTAGATTTAGTTCAGGAAGGAGGCCGAGGTCCTTTCATGATTGAAGCAGAGTGGGTGATACACATGAAGTGACACTGAGCAAGAACAGATCGACATGCGCTTAGCACAAGCATCAAGAGTATTGCGTTAGCATCAGCAGGTGCTGTGTAACGTGAACAAATCACACAAATCATGTAAGTCATACAAACTCAGCACAAGATAGCGAGAGAGTGAGGGTTGGCCTTTTCCTTTCCACAATATTCTTTTACTTCCTCGTTCTGTGAGGAAAATAAAAGCATACAGAAAGTGAAGACAGGAAGTCGAAGATACTTGAATTAGGAAAATTGGACATCTGTGCTCCTTCAAATGTCAGTTTGAAGCAATGTCAGTAACAGGTGAGGTAGACGGAGAGGGGCCTATCCACAGATTAATCATTCAAGAGACACGACTGAGGCCAAACCCCAGTCGATTTCCAGGTCAGGAATAAGGAAGAGAGGAAGACAGGATGCAGTGAACGAGAGAAATGAGCTCCAAATGCCTGTTTTTGCGCACGTCTCAGGACCCTCAGCCCTGTGAGCCATGGGGTTTGATAAGGCAAATTAGCCTCTTTAACTTGAGTCTGTGATAAACACCAAGCCTTTTTTCTGCTTGAGTCCAAACTAATGAGGGGGCTGTTACCACTGTGTGGGGATAGGGCTGCTAATGATTACGGGCTACAAACATAGAATTTCATGTGCATTTGTACTGTCTGAATTTATCACACCATCCCCCATCTAAAAGAATGTCACCATAAGTGAGGTCCTTACCTGCCTTTTTGAAAAGCTTATAAACAAACACTTACATTACATACCACTTTCATCAGCAAAATGAACAGCCTTACATTGTTAGCCTTAGGAAAAATCAGAGAATTGCAGTCTACCCCCATCTGAATATGTATTCAGTGATTAAAACATCATCTTCCACACTTGCCTTTCCTACGAACACATTTACAGTATATAATTACATGACAGAGATTAGAGTAAATGAATATTGTTAAATATTGGTCTCTGCAACATCCTACACATCTTGTCACATTTCAGAAGCATAATTACCTAAATTATACAACAAGAGATAATAGCAAACACCCTGCGGGTCTAAAACCTTCACTAATGCTGCACTGACAGTATACTATACCTTCCAAAGTAGACTTAAATGATTTACAGCATATTTCAACTTCCAGGTTTCACAAAAAGAAAAAGAAAAAAACACCTCAGGAACAATTATACAATCTGTCTGTAATTTAACAACATGCTGTTCTGTAACGGGCCTGGCTTCATCTAGTGTTATTGATGGACAGGCCATTTGTGGATGGAGGATACCATATAACTGGAGAGCAATGGTGCTCCATTCATTCAGATGGGCTGTATTTTTAGTCGAAATTCTCACTGAACAAAAATCCCATTTTTCAGCTCTCTTTTTGCATTCCCATTTTCCTTTCATTTTTGCACAATTACCATATGCAAATCTTTTTTTATCCCAAACAATATTTGTTAAGTGCTCTCTTTTGTCTTCATAAAAATAATTCAGAAGAAGGAAGAACATATTTAATGATCAATGATGTTTTTTTTCCATCTTTTGCATCCCCTCTAAGATTGCAATTATTGGGAAACTGCATAAGTTGTGTGAGTAATTAACCAGACTCTAAATACAGAAGCTCATAACCGAGGCTACATTCCACAGCAGGAAATGATTTTCACTGCTATCAAATAACTTTTATGTGTGTGTATTTCACTGCAAGTCTTATCTGCTCACAGGATTCATAGAAAGTAGAACTCCTCAGGAGAAATAAAAAAGATTATTTGAAAAAAAAGAACCTATAAAAGCTGCCTATCATTGCAAATAACTCAAACTGCTGGATCATCACATTTATGATGATTTTATATTTTTAATCACATCAGTGATTTGGCTGATACTTTTTTTATCCAATGTGCTGTAAAATTCCTCCGAAGGGTAATGTGTGGTTAAGGGCCTTTTCCTGGGGCCCTTAACCACACATCAAACTGACCTAAAACCAAAAATGCTTTATTCATTAGAGCATAGTAGGGGGATTAATACTATTTATCCAATGTCCCTTAAAATTCCTCTCAAGAGTGATGTATGGTTAAGGGCCTTTTCCTGCAGTCGCACTGATCTTGAACCATTAACTTACTGACTCCTGGTCCGAGTAAAGCGTCTGTACCTCAGCTCGGGTAACTTGCTGTCCTTACAGACCCCCTTACTGCCCCCCAAACTGCACCTTCTACACCCCCCTCCCCCCATCTACCTCCCACTGCCGTCTCCTGCTGCCCTTACTGCCCTTTGACCTCCAGCGACTGCCTTCTACAAGTAACGTTAGAGATAGCGGTGGCAGAATTTCATTCCTGGTTTCTACACCCTTTTCAAAGTGAAATTCCAGAAGTTTCAGGCATTTTCAAGGTGTATTTTCAGGCTTTTCCAGCAACTTACAGCTGCGGTAAATAACATGTTCACCAAACTTCTCACTTAGATAGCAATTTAATATGAAACCAATGCAATTATTGTCACAATTTCAAGCAGATTAAAGCACTTCTTTCAAACTCCTAGCACTTTTCAAACCTTGAGAACAGTACATTAAAAATCAAGTGTTTTTAAGGATTTCCAGCTCCCTTAGGAACTTCACTGCATGGGCAGACTTAAACACTTCTCCCATACTGTTGGACAGTAGCATGGATCAGACTGTCAGCATCAAATTTAGAAAACCGCACAAGCAGCGAGCGCCATGATTCATTGGACAGTTAGACATTTTCTGTTGTTTAGGTTAGTTGACCGATTCCATCACTAGATCTGAACAGGGGTGTCTCTAGGACTGACGACTGGTGAGACCCAGAGCCTCCCTTTAAAACAATTACTAACCCTGTCTTGCACTCAATCATTCTCATAATTGACAAACGATCCTTCCAGGATTCTCCCGGCTTTTTTATTGTTTTATTGATTTTTTTTTGCCCAAGTTTTCCGTAGCTTTTTCAAAGAGTGGCAATGAAAGTTGCAATGTCTTGCCGATTTTTTTTTTTTGTCCTCGAAAAATTTGCGTGGATTGGTTGAATTTGCGACATGCAACTTCCTTGAGAGACTGAGCAATAGATTCACTCTGAGAACACGCCGGTACGGTACGGTACGGTACATTTCGGTGCAGCGACAATCATTAATTTGGACGCGTAATTTCATGCATTTAAATCAGCGTTATTCAGAATTGCACACAGACATTTCAAATGGTCTTTTATTTTATTTAAACAAAACGATCATAAAGCACAAGTTAAATCACCTGATGTGTGGAAAAGGGAGCGCAGACGTTTCAGGGCAGTTTGTCTTTCCTAAAGCATTGGCCTATTTTTGAGTAGCCTAAATAATTTTTCTGATCTGAATTATTTAATCTTCAATAGATCGCATAGAGAGAGAAACCCTAACTTTGATTGCCAGAGGATTATTGTCATAATTGGAAAACATGTCAATAATGAAAAATAAGTGAGTAGAAGCCAGGAATAATCACTGATGTAAAGGTACAGTCCGGGCCCCACGAATTATCAGTTCTAGAGACGCCACTGGATCTGAATCCAAATGAACATGCATTTTATTGGCTGAAGAGGAGTGTGAAAACAAAAAGTCTGTTAACAAACGAGCAGGAAGTGAAGATGCTGCAGTACAGGCTGGCAGAGCATCAGCAGGAAAGATACCAAGCGTCTCCTCAAGTCTATGCGTCACAGACTTCAAACAGTCTTTACATGAAAATAATCGATGACCAAGTCTTTAACTCGCATACAAAGGAAATAGTCATTTTAAACTGTTCAAAATTTTCAATTTTAACTGTTTAATATTTTTTGAAGCACCTGAAAATTGGGCTGAATATGTACACTTCTAAACGGTTGACATTTGTCATTTTTAAACGGTTCATCATGCTGTCATTTCTGAATGGTTCATCCAACATGAATGAAAACACCCAAAAGTAAAGCTGTCAGGCTGTAATTCAACCTTGCTGTTATCATATGCTTTCAAAGTAAAAGTTTCAAAGCACAGAACCGAAATAAAAAAGCATGAAATACTCAGATCATCATAGGATGGCCGATATCTGGCCTGGAAACAAAAAGGCAGCGGTAGGACTGACAGACAGACAGAATTATGGACAGAAATATGAAAAGGGACATCTACACAATAAGATGTATCCATAAATAAAATTTTGTCGAGAAAGTTGAATGGCTTAGGAGTTCTAGCCTGGAAAACAAGTGTGACTGACGGCCGGACAGACAGACAGACATGCAGAAGGAGGACACTCATTCCTATATCCCCGTCCACTCAGTGGCGGGTAATAAAAATGCACCACTGTCCAATGAAATTATGGTGCTCAGTGTGTTTTGAGGATATAGCAGTTAGCAGCATGCTGGTGGCAGGGCTTCAGCGAGAGGTATTAGTGATATTCCAGCATCGGTACTTTTGTCCACTCATGGGTGTGTTGTAGAGGGTAAACATGCTGTCCAAACACAGCGAAGACTTTCATCATAAGTAAATATTTCACAGCTCTCCAGATGCTGTTTCCTGTGTAGCTGTGGGTGTCCTCACCTGAAGGCAGAATATTAAAATTACTGGGCTACATCTAGAGAACTGTGCATGTATTAATCTACAGGAAACTCTGTTTCTGTTGGACTGATTAATGCCCCTGGGTTCAAGGCCTGGGAACAAATTTACCAGTGTAATGAGAACTCCAGAAAAGGCATTTTGTGTCCTTCCATCTCAGATTTTGATAGGAAAAAATACTAAAACAGATCCAGATTATTGTCAGGTGCGCTAGGTTGTGTAAGTTCTTAAGTACTGTCTTTCTTCTGTCTACTACCGTAGATCTCAAATTACCTCTTGAGAAAAAAATTGTGGCATTTGACACTTTTTTTTTGCCAGCATTTTTGATATTATTCACTGATCTTTCAGTGCTCCCAGAGTATTCAGTTCTATTAATCTGTCAGCTGACAGACCAGAAATTCTTGTATTAAACACAAGAAATGTTTCATTCAAACTTAATTAATTCATTTTTTATTCTTTATTTTTACAGATCCTTGAATGTTGGTAATTTTCATCAATAAAACCCACATTTTGGGCAAATATCTGAGAAAAGTGTATTGACCCGCAGCTTTGTTTTCAAGTTGTCCGCATGTATCAAGGAGATTCCTCAGAAAAGCTTGTGACCGTGGAACTTGCCCGACAAAAAACAAATTTCATCTTTACATGCCTGCGAGGCGCACCAAAACGAACCGTTTTCCTGATTGTTTGACAGATTTTTGTTAGAAGAACTGTAACAGGGCCTGCCATCATTTAACAGTGAATTAATTTATTTTTCTTCATGAGCGTACGTGTGTATACCGCATGTGTCCTGTGATAGGCTGTCCAGACTCTGTACCCACTTCTGTCCCATTGCATGCTGGGATAGGCAGGCGCCCCACCCCATGCGCCATAACATTGAGAGAGGATGGGTCTCACTTGGAGATCAGGAGCTTAAACATAATAGAGAAAGACAGAGGAATCACCAGCCTCACTTTCAGCAGGTTAAATTGCATTATTGCTTCATGAGGCTACAAATACTATCCCTGGTGCTGTGTTGTGTTGTTTTTTTGGTCTCAGGAGTCCGGCGAGTGAAGAATGTCACGCCTGGACTCCGGCAGAGCTCGTAACATGAGAGGACAGCTAATATTGTAAATAATGGGGTGGAGAGCGGCTCATGGCGCGTGGCATTGAAAGATGGCCGCCTCTGGGAGACCAGAGCAGACGTCAGTCTCTCTGTATCGACTCCTATCGCTGTCATCCGTCTGCTGGACTGACAGCTTTCCTCGAGCCGCTCGGCGTTCCTGACGATGAGCCGCAGAAGCCTGGCTGAAGGTGCGAAACGGCAGGTAAGGAAATGAGGTTTTTTCTTTGCCCGTTTTTATGAGTAAAGGGAGTTCGATTTACTGTTTTAATAAAACAACTGTACGCCCCCTGCCCTCCCCTCCCTTCCCTCTCCTTTATATTTACGGCGTACAGAATTATGCCTCCAAACGTTTTCTCACTGAGGCGCTGAGTTACGAGGACATCAGAGGGACGTATCGGGAAATGAAATACGCCGCGAGACTCCGACAGCTCGATGGACGCGAATGAGTGTCCCTTTGGCTGACAGGGCTCCGCGAGGAGGAAGAATAATCTTTCTGCTTATCGCCTGAAATTTTATATTCAAGCCATCAGTTTTATTAATTTCATTACCCCCCTCCCCCCTTCACCCCACAAGGGGTCACAGGTCTTGTCTTGCAGTGCACCGAAATACTTTAAACCTCTCTCATGCGTGTGCTACTATAAGACATTGAGGTACACCGAGGAAAGTGACATAGGGTCAGTGTAGTTGCAACTTTGCACTGTCTTTGGGAGATATAGCATTTGATAGGTTACTGAGCTTGTTGACTAAGATTTAGTTCCTATGTCACTTACCACTGCTCTGCTATAGATTCAGGTTTGTACCAGAAATGTGAATCTGTCTGCACTATTTCAGCTGACTATGGGCAAAAGGCAGGGACACACCCTGGGAAGCTTTCCAATCCATCATACATACATTCCTTTGGATAATTGAGAGTCTCCAATTAGCCTGACATGCATGTCTTTGGACTACGGGAGAAAACGCCATGCGAACTCCACACAGATGGGCCCAGATTCAAACCCACAACCTTCGTGTTTTGAAGCAGCAGTGCGACTCACAGTGCCACCATGCTATCCACAGAATTTTGCACCAGCAAATCAAAAAGAAGGAAAAAAAAATAACACTACTTTTCTGTGTGTTCAAAACTCAAGAGTC
This sequence comes from Gymnothorax javanicus, assembly GCA_029692085.1. Lineage (NCBI taxonomy): Eukaryota > Metazoa > Chordata > Actinopteri > Anguilliformes > Muraenidae > Gymnothorax > Gymnothorax javanicus. Next base: position 103,157,749 of record CM056202.1, on the reverse strand, counting down.
TTGGAATCAATATTATGCTTTCTGTCAAAGCGAGGAATGGACCCCAGCTAACGCTAGAGCGAAGTTTCATACAGTTTATTTAGACAATAGTCAGGATCAGACAGTCCTGGGGGCTGTTCGAAGAAACACAAAGGACTGTCCATACCAGCAACAGACTACCCCCGATTGGGTCGTACGGTCCATCTTTTTCTGGGTGTTTCAGTAAAGGCGCGTTGTCCTCCGCTCCGGTCGGACTGTCCGACTTTCTGGAACCGCTCGACAGTTGTCCTAAAACTCTTCCAGATAAAAAAAAAAAAAAAAAAACGGTGTTATTGTTTGATGTTGCCGGGCAGTGAAGACGATCCAAAATATTTCAAGAAAGGAAAGACAATAACCAATACCCTACGAAACCGATATATGGGTTAAGTGGTCAACCCTGGGGGGAGAAGGAAATTATTCCATAGAAAACCATTAGAAAAGACACTCGCTAAATCCATTAATTATTTTTTTTCAACAGCCTCACATAAATAATATAAAGTATATGAATATTTCACTTTTAAATCATTGGTGCCATTTCCCCCTGTAGCAACAAAAAGTTGAACTGCACTTTAATTCGGGCTATGTGAACACAAATGGGACATTGCCTTAAGTGCGTTCTCAGCTTGATTCTTAGAGGTTGTTATTGATCATCATATTTGTGGTGCATTTGTGTGACCGAGAGTACAGCTCTGTTTATCGCCCGTCTTTAACTTAACTCAAGTCTGTAAAATGAGCAATCGTCACAATATTGATGTTTTAATGTCTTTTGAATGATGAATAGCTTTGTTATGTCACAACTTGATAGCTACTCATAGTTTTTTTTTTTTTTTTAAAAATTTGGCATCTCCAATCCCACTCGAATCTGGAATGCCCAATTGGTGAACTATGTACAAGGCTTGCTCGTATGCGACCCCTTGTTGCCAACTCAGGAGAGTGTAGACAGTTCGCGGCTCTCCTCCGAAGCACGCGCCTGTCAGCCACTGCTTCTTATACACTCATTGGTTGAATCTTCACAAGTTCAGAACGAGGGCGGAGGATACCCGGACATGAACAGGCTTAGAATCTTCCTGTCGAGCGCCCGTCTGGCCAGCAGGAGGCGCTTGAGCAACAAACAAAGCTATTTATTTATCTCCCTCCCCGGCAGTCCCTTCCCAATTTAAAACCCTGTAGCGCAATAGCCAATTGTGCGCTATTCTGAAAAAGCTGCCGACCACTGCCGGTTGGTACAACCAGGGCTCGAACCCGCGACGTGATAGTCACTTCTGCACTGCAACGCAGTGCCTTAACCAAGTGAGCTATCCGGCAGCTCTTTATTCATAGCTTTTAATACAGAATGCACAGTGAGCTAAGGCTGGTTTTGATTAGCAACATAGCTTGTATTCCGTTCATACTGAAATTGAGCGTGACATCTTTTGCTATAAGCGCAGTTAGTTTACTTTTTCATGGTAGTCAGAGATCTACCTAATCAGAGTTCTTTTTGTTATCAATCAACTTTAATGTATTTTGAATATTTGAACACCAAATCACAAAGCTGTGCATAGCTGCGGTATAAATTATGACGCAACTTCAAACGGACAGTGATGAACAGTCCATCCGTGTTGGGCTATGGTTGGACATCCTACTTTTGTTTTATTGAAACACCTCACGGACATAGATTGTCGAAGGTCCGACTTTTCACGCGATGGATGGTGCTTGGTTGGACAAGTTAAGTTTATTGAAATCAGTAACGAGTCAAAAGATTGCAGTACAAAAAACTGGCAAAAATCCAAAAACCAGCCGAGCTGAATGAGGCGCAGAATCGGAAGTAATTACAAAAAACCAGCGAATGAGTGAAATGGTAACCAAAAGACAGCAAGACAAGGGGGGGCTATCAAAAAAAAAAAAAAAAAAAAACAATGAAACAAAGGAATTTAAAACACTGGGAATAAAGACTCAGAAAAATGTATTGCATGAAACAGCACAAAAAAAAGCAAAGACACTTGCATCGCAAGGGAGAAAACAGAAGGTTTAAGCAGAGGAAAAGGAGGTCTGGAAAACGAGAGACGGGTAGAGTAGACGAAGGAGACAACAGAGAAGGGTGTGGCTATGAACAGGGAAACAAGGAACAATTATTATACAGTATGGGGAGGGTGAGCGGGGCGGCACAGAGACATGGAAACAAGGACATAAGAAGCACAGATCAATGAACAGAGTAAACAGGACTAAAAATACATTAAGCAAAAAGAACTACATTAAATTACTAAACACTGACATTTTTGCAGCGTTTCCTTTTATGTTTTGTTTTGCATCAAAAGTGTACTTTTTGACAATGTTTGGCACAAACCTGTGCCAAAAGTGTAATGTTTGCATTGACGTTTAAACGCAAATACGATCCCACAGTTAGTGATGTGGCCGCAATATCTTACCGATGGGAAAACTGTCTGCATGGTGCCTCGATACTACCTCCAACAGGTTAAAATCACACCTACATTGGCTCTTTGTAGCTGTGCTTTAAGTGTAGTTGAGTGTAAGTCCTGCAAAATCTCACCGATGGGAAAACTGTCTGCATGGCACCTCGATACTGCATCTAACAGGTTAAAATCACACCTACATCGGCTCTTTGTAGCTGTACTTTAAGTGTAGTCGAGTGTAAGGCCCATACATTGGTGCCAAAGACAGAAACCAGATCAAAGGCAACCTTCTACTTGAAGCACAGTGACAAATATGAGCTTAGATATTGGTGACGGCACCGCTGGAGGGTTTATTAATTTTTACTCAGTAAAGGCACGCGCTGTCACTCAATATTAGGCTGATATTGGGCTGAACCTCCCTTCGGCCGGCAGCAGAAGCTCACGCATCATCAGAAGCTTGGCGCTGCCCCCTCACCACCTGACACGAGTCTCCTGGATATAATCCCCGCTGCAGGTCAGGGCTCTCTATCCTGTGATCCGGATTTGAGAAAATACAGAATATTGCCGCGAGTTAGAATCTTCAATAAATTTGCTACCGCTGGAGTAAACTGATATCTGAGCAGGCGGGCAAAAGACTTCTTGTGCAGGAGTTTCAAAAGTAGCATCTTTTGGGGACTGTCAGACCTGTGTGAAGGCGTCCGAGGGGACTGTTATGAATAACGGGAAACTTTTTTTTAATTTTTGCTTTCAGGTTGCTGGATGCAGTCATTTGGCTTATTTGGGGTGCTGTGTGGAAACTGTGCAACAGCAAATTATCATTTTGCATCCAGGAGGATTCCATATAAATAATAATTTATGAATGAAAAAATCTACAGTGTATTTTTACATTACCTTGACTGTTTCTGGGAGACTTGGCTGCATTTGAGATTTCTTTGAATAATTAGTAGGTCAAAACATCTGTCTTAGCCCCCAAAAAACATTGCAGAGATTTAAAACAATGCAATTAATCAAATCTATACCACATCCACTGCCTCTGGGACTAACCTGTCATATCAGCTCCTCATAGACTGATAGACCAGGCTCCAGCTTAATTCAGGTCTTGAATTGTTGGTCTCTGTAGCTCCTGCCTGCACCTACAGTATTTTTAAGTATTCACAGTCCCTTCATGTCTCACATAGATCCGTACTAGTGGGGCAGTTTGTTTTATTCTTCAGGAATGTTTGGTCTGGGAGAGGTCCAGTGTTTGTTTACAAATAAGCCGATTCTGTGAAGTCTAAAATCTGCCCTAGTTTGGAAAAACCTAGTAAGTCACAATTTAGTAATTTCGAGAAAAATGGAAAAAACTGACCAACCTTGGGATTAAGGCCACATTTATCTTAATGTTGGTATAACAGCATGATTACTGATTGTATTGTCCATACTTTATGGGACATATGTTGCAATGTGATTTCCATTGTTTATTTGTTTACATTGGGACTTACTATGTTTTTCCCTGATCAAGTCAATAGAATTGTGTTTCATCGGTACCAACAAAAACCTTGTAAGTTCTTCCAATCACTTTTTATTGCAGAAATTGAAAGAACTTCATCCAAATCTCAAAATTATTGGTTAATTAAGGCCAGGAAATATGTTTTTCGCAACAAAAGAAATTAAATTGGCAGCATTGCCCAGGGACATTATCTTAGGTCGGGCGGGAGAAAAAGCACACCCATAGGCGAAGTGGGGAGTTAAAAAAATCTTTCTTGTGGAGCAGCACATTTCGGCAACTAACATGAATAAACTAAGCGTTGGACGATAAACTGGAATCATTTTTGCTTGTCCTCAAAGAACACTCAAAGATGCCCTACTTTAGGTCATCTACTCTGCGTAGGTTGATTTTACTTGCCATGGATTACATACGAGTGGATACAAAAGTTATATCTCGATAGACATCCATTACGAATTGACTGCACTGTCATTTAAGTTCTTGTCTAAGATTTATTTTATCACATCACTAGGTCCTATGTGACACTTACTTTGGTCTTCCACAAGCATCACTTGAATGGGCATTAGCCGAGTCACTCGAAGCAGGTGAGAGGGTCTCACCAACGTCAGCAGACCGGTCGTCCATAGGCTCAGATTCAGCAGGGTAAGCCCCTGCAACGGTCTCATCACCATCACCTCGGTCTATCTGAGGAGGCTCTACTTCGGGGGTCAACGGCAGGGGACTGGTGTCACCATCTGCTTGTTCCATCTGATCAGCATCACTGTCACATTTTTAGTCATATCCCTCGTCAGTTGCAATGGGATGAATAGCATCAGAATGCCTTTCACTAGTCAAGCTAGTGAGAGAAAGTTGAGCAGAAGGCCCAGGCTTATTAGGCCTACTACTACCAGTGTCAGTATCATCAGTCATGAGAGTGCAGACAGGGGCGCCCGTTTCTCTGGGGCCGCTTGCGTTAGAATCAGCATTGTGACCACTTTTCACCTTCCCCAGAGCCAACTGTAGCATCAGTTTCCACGCAAACTCATTATCAACTACCCAGTCTCCAATTTTAAAGGAAAGCATTTGAAAAACTTCAAAAACACCAGAGCAATTCTCACACAAAGACTGCACCGTTGGCCATGTTCCACACAGATCACATGACCTAAAAACTGAACCGGATTGGCTACTGATACTTGCTAGGTTTTTCCTGACCTGGAGCATTCAAACGAGAGACTCACTAGGTTCTTCCTTGTCAATATTTTGAAGTTTGTTGGTATTTTTGCAAGGTTAATGTCTTATATGATGGAGTAAAACCTGGTATGTCCAAAAATAGCCGTAACTCCATTTTGGTGAAAATGTGACTTACTAGGTTTTTCCAAACTAGGGCAGAAATGGCTTCTGAGAAAAAAGGTAAAAGGAGCTAATATAATTCAGCAGGGTGAACACAGCCATAGGGTGGTCATTTTAGCAAAACTGAGATGAGTCCCTGCTCTAGAGATCGCAATCCATTAACTGTTTCTAATAAACTTGCTGAAGACATATGTCACCCCATGTGTCAGAGACAACTGCAAACTCTGAAAGGCTAATTCAAATTTAACCCCCTTTAGTGATTCCTCCAAGCTAGAGGAGAAGAACAGAACCAGAATATTATGATATTAACTGTCATTCCTACAAAAGAATGAATATAAACCATGTGGTATCCTTGGCAACATGGTGAGATATGAATCGTAAGTTTGCAACATTGCCCCTGGCTTTTGCCAAATGCTTTTATGTCAAATTGACAAGGATGCCAGATTTGTTTTCTGAACTTGTGATATGAACAAGTCGGCTATAAATGCTACTAATCGACAATTGTCAGATGCTATGGCATGGCACAATTCCAAATGTGATGATACATGCTTGTTATTTTGGAAATAACAATTGCATACCTTGCATTGACCATTGTGAAATGCGGCAGCATCAAATGAACCATTGTGACCCTCTCATCTTACTCATGGTTGCTGTGCCACTGCAAATATGAAAATGCGATGAAACACATATGACCATAAATGCTGATGAATATTGCAAAGTGGGTGTTTATTTTTTCCTGTGTATATTAACAGGCCCCTGGACTAAAAGACTATGCATTATCAGCAGCAGCTTCGTTGGAAATTAAGAAAGCCGTAAATTCTCCCCGCCTTTCAGTTCTGAAATAATGCTCTGGACTCCCGTTTATCAGAGCCAGGGGCATTTTTAATCTCCCCATGCCCTTTTCAAGCCAAGCTCTGCTGCAAATAAAAGGTTCTGAAAGTGTTGATCCATCATTTTTTCATCTGAAAAATTACTAGCACTGAGGGTCAAAAGTCTGGGATCACAGTTCATTTAAGGCATTCTTGCTATTTTATTCCATAAAAGCGTTTCCATAATTGTTAACTGCGTAAATCAAACATCAAAATGCACTTTAATATGTTTTTTTTTTTTTAACTATTTTAAGCTTTTGGGAACAAAAAGGTATTTAAAAGATTGAAAACATATTCATCAATTTTAGTGATTTCTCAAAAAAATATGTGCAATGAGATTTATTCACCTTGAAAATTTTGGCGCTCTGGGATATTCATTTTACTGAAGTGTCACTCTATAGATTCTCAATAGATTTCCATATGGACTGCAATATTTCCTACTGGCATGTCTTTAGAGACAAGAACCCTTCCCCTAATGCACAATCCAGGTGATCCTATAACTGCTCTTTTCTATGAATGGTTTAAAGGATGTAAAATGTCAATGCAGTTGAAGTAATGTAAAAACTAAAAAAACAGAAGGTGTCATGCATCAGATCATATGTTTAGCACTGCTTAAGTAGGGATGATATACAGTATGCCTGCTCTTAATGAGTGTCATGGTTCTGGATGTTTGTGTGGTTAAGGACTTTGTGGCTCTCGTCCAGGGACGATATCGAATTCCTTTTCCATCGGATTCTTTACCCAGCTGGCTGATTGAACTGGGGCGGTGCTATATAAGCCGGAAGTCCGCCACATCTCCTTCGCTAGAGTGTTATTTGTAGTTATGCACTATAGCCGTAGATATATGTAGTCAGGATTTATCTGACGTTATATCTTCTCATTATTTATGGAGTTTCTATTTCTCTAGGGTCATTCCCTTTTCCTCTCCAATCTTTGTATCGCCCCGTTTGAGGAGCTTTATTTATCTCGGTTCCGAGATACTCTTCTTCCTCTCTCTCGCTTTGCTTCCATGTTGTCGGATGGTTGGACATCCGTTTGGAAGCACGAGAGCTGCTCCTGTCGTGTGGTCTGTATCATTCTCTGTGTTTGTATTGAGTCCGTGCTGCTCTCTTTCCCTCTTGCCGCTGCACTTAGCCTCTCAATTCAATCGGCCACTACAATGAGTATAAAGGATATATGATTTTGGAATCGGGGCCTTTTCTGAGGACATATATGATCTGTTTTAGATGAGAACTTCACCTCCAAGCTTGTGACAAAATCGCAGTGCTTCACAAAGGGCTCTGACTCCTCATTTTAAAGGAGTACTCACTTCACCCCAAAAATTACTGCGAGACCCAGTGGGACAAGTTGTATTTAATCTCATTTTTGGGACAATAAGCACTATGTCTGGGTCTTATGCCTTATGAAGATTTAACTCAGTTCCTCCAGTTGCTGAAGAGGAAAGGCATGGATACAGCCAGACAGCAGGCAAATGACAGAGCCTCCTGGTGGGCTTCAACCAGAAGTTAAAATAGAACCAAAGTCATCGTCAATGTGACAGAATGCAAATAGCGATGAGCTGGCCACACCACATTCTGTAAACTGGATTTATATTTATGTTTTAAGTTGTCTTTTTACTGTAACACAATTTTATATATATATATATATATATATATATATATATATATATATATATATATATATATCTCATTCTACTCTTTATCATTCCCTCCGTCACATCAGTCACAGTCCGTTACGGAGGCTGCCGGCTCCTCTGGGAGATTTCACGTCATCACCGAATACCGAACTCGCAAATCCCCACTTTCCTCTTCCCGCTAAAGCTGAAGAGGCCCTCTACGTCTGCTGTGATTAAAAAAACGGTCTGGAGAGGGTCTGGAGTGCTCATTGCGATGCGCCGGCATGTCACTCATCTATCTCGGGGTTAATCCAGCGGTTCGGGATAATGAACGGCGCGGACCATTCTGAAGACGCTGGGAGTCAGTCAGCCAATCGTACGTGCGTATCTCTCTGCATTCATAAGGGGAAAACTCGCTTTGAGAGGCAGACCACTGAGTGCATTGAAAAAAAGTTAATTTCTTATGTCTGGTCAAGTGTAAAATGAGAAATTCGGTGCAAGATGGGCAGGCGGCAAAGGCCGATAACGCAAAAATTTCATTTTGAGAAAAGAAAACAACAAAATAAGGCTTCAGGATTAGAGGGAATGTACTTGAAATATGTTAAGATGCAGGGATCCTGGAAGACATTTAAGTGGCCTTTCCTGCCACAAATATTTCCCAAAATCTCACCTTCCTGGGACTCTGGGAGTCCCCTTGGAATTTGTGGCCTGCTCTCTGACACATGATGACGGGCCTCCCGTGAGTGAGCAATGAACAACAGTTAACCCTTTAAACTAACTTTTTGCTCAAGTCTTCCCTTAAGTAGGTTCAAAGCCAGAATAAAAAGTATTTTATTCATAATGCAGGACAATATCACAAACATATTGTTTATCCTCTGGCTGCAGCGCTTCACTGAAGCTACATCACGCTTATATTGAGAGAAATATTCAAACCCAGGATGCCATGTTTTCTATGACCGCAGCATTACATCTAATGGAATATATCTTGATCTTGTACATCATTTTATACACATCATTTTGTGGAGTGAACACATCATTTTCCTGTAATTCAACAAGACATATTTGGGATCATTGGAAACCTTGCAATATCTGGTAGAATGTAAAATAGGTCAAAAGGTGAACAGCTTTGAATACAGCAGCTGCCCATAAATTGGTCTGTTGGTTTTATGGGTTAATATCAGAAATTTAACACCATTTACCATCTAACAATCAGAGGAACAGTGGTGAATTCACACAGCACGAGAGGATTACCACAAACATAATTGTATAGGTGTCACATACAGGACCCAGTAAAAGTAGTCAGTTTTTAGTGACATTTTAGTAGTTTAACTTCTGTATATTACCACAAATAGCATATAGTGAGAGGTAAGGCAGTAAAAGGGGGGAAATGATTTTGTGGAAAATGTTCTTTCTGACCTTCATGGTTTTCCGTAGTTGAGGAGAGAGGAGGAAAGGTTTATATGAAAGAAGGTAGAAGAAGAATTTGAGGAAGTCAAGTGAATCACAGTTGTATTGGCCGATACGTAGGCCCTTTCCTGACTCTTTGTACAATGCAGTCCTGTTCCTTAATGATAAGCCTTTGACCTAAAATATTTCAGAGATGATATTATAATTAAATGGATATTTATCTAAAAGATAATTTATACTCAGCTTTGACAAAGATGAAGGTGTAAGTGCAATAACATGGCACACTCATTATACTCATGGCATGGTATTCCCACTCTTAATTATTTTTTTTTTTGAGCATTTTCTGGTTTATTGCCAGTCTTAACTTAATAGGACCCTGGTCCTAAAATCACGGTCCTCAAGGTTTAGGAACATTTGTTTTTCCACCCTTCCTTTACCTGGGAGTCGGGTGTAAAGACTGTCTGGTCAGTCAGAGGCACGTAGTGTTAATTAACTTACAGTACCTGGGATAAAAGAAAACCGAGGCTGGATTTGGATTCGAGGTCCAGATTTGGGAGTAGGTGTTGATTTTTCCCCAGGCTCTTAAATTGCACAACATCAGAAATCATGTCTATTCACATCAAAACATGTACCATTTTCTCCGGTACACAATGGCATGTTCATTCCAAATACGATGTAACCTCTAGTATTGTGTGATGTGTGTACAAAATACTCAATCAAATCTCTGTTTGTGGGAAGGCAATTTATTGCTTATCTTTTGGAAATATCCGCATGGAATTCAAATAAGTGGTGCACTCGAGGAGTGTGGTTTGTAAGCTTGCATCAGCGTCCACTGGCTGTGGAGAGTTTTATAACCCATTTCCACTCCATGTTCATTGGTTTGGAAAGACACTTAATATGGCAAACCCTCCGCATAAACGCTTGAACAGAGGGGGAGTGGATAGGGCAAGGGGAGAGGGGCTGGTTTTATGCAGGCTTTTACTGTCCTGATCCTGCACAGCTGCTGTAGTCCTGGTCTTACACAGCTGTTGCTGTGGGTGAGTACAGGTGACTGATAGATGATCCACAGGATCTGCTTGTGTTCTTCGAGGACAGAGAAACCCAGAGGCCTGAAACCCAAAGTGAATCACAGTGCTGTAAAAACATAAGAATCTTTCTTTCCTTCCACCCCCCCCCAATATTTCACACTCGTTCCAATTGCTTATTGTTTCAACTTTTTCTTCCTTGATTTAGTGTCCTTGAAACAATTCTTGAGGGAGTGTGGATGCTCCATCTCGATTATTCACATTTCTCTGACTGCGCCCCTCATATCTCCCATTTCTTACCATTCTTGAGAGCAAGGAAGGGCTGGAGGGCTGTAAAAATAAGCGAATCGAAAGAGTACATTCAAATAAAAGAAGGAGAGGAGAGGAGGGAAGGAAGATTTTTTTGAGTACTGGAGAAAAACTCCCTAAATTCCTGTGAAAATCTTTCTTGCACTCCATCATCAGGGCCCTGTGCGACACAAGGCCCCAGCACAGGCAGTATTACACTCTCTGAACCCTGTGCTACAAGTGTTAGCACAGTGTGCCAAGCAGGAGGCCTGTGATCTTCACTTTCAGTGTCATTTTGCACTGGGATGACTTCGGAGAAAATGGTAGTGTCGGACAACTAGTGTTCAGTTTTGGTGGTTTTGACCAAATTTAGAGAGGCAGACAGAACAATTTGATTAGCAATGACTGATGCATTCTCTAGTGCAATGCCATATCCTTCTTTAACTTTAGGAATTTTGTCTGTTCTGTCTCTGCCCTGTAGCGCTGCTGCAGGGATTCCAAGGATGAACCTTTTAGGGATATTAAAGTCCAACACAAGGTTGTAAACAATGAAAACTATGAGTGTAAACCCCTCCCAATTCCTAAGACAACAGATAACACCAAGATACAACCTTGTGACCACTAAAAAGGCAACAGCATGTCCCCTTTTAATGAATTGTGACAGCTTCAACACTTTCCAGTGTTGATCATTTCAGTTCTTTTAAGACTGTGGCTGTACTTGAGGAGGAGGGAGAAGAGTTAGGTGATGGGGTGTTGCAACCACGTCTCAAAAATTCCAAAGCTTTGGGGAATTTGCCTGCATTTCTGGGACATTTGCATGAACTTCAATGTGAACAATTGACTAGCATCAATAATTGCTACTCAGCTTTGTTTTCTGAGATTCCAACTCTTACTCATTTGGTTGAACAGGATGTTGACTTTGGTGACTCACTGCCAATAAAACAGTGTTTTTATTGGGTATCTATTGAAAAATAAAAAATGGTGGAGTCTGAGGTGAAGTGTATGTTGGATAATGGACTTGCTGTGCCATCCTGTGATGCTTGGTCATCTCCATAATTACTGGTAAGAAAGCCTGATGCAACTTTTGGGCAAAGTACTGATTATGGTAAGGTTAACACCGCTGCAAAAACATGTGCTTACTCTTTACCTAGAATGGAAGATTGAGTTGATCAAGTTGGGGCAGCTAAATCTGTGAGCAAGTTTGAACTCCTCAAAGGGTACTGGCAGGTTCTAATGACAAAGTGGACACACGAGGTGCTCCTTTATTATGCTATTTGGTAATTATACCACTGTGATGCCCTTTGGGTTGCAAAATGCACCTGCACCTTTAAGAGGCTAATGAATAAGATTGAATCTTGTTTTCTGGGCTGTGCAGTGTACTTGGATGATTTAGTCTACTATAATGAATGTGAAGAGCATCCTGATAGGATATTGGCACTGTTCAACCAGTTGGTTTGGGCCCATCCAACAGTTAAAGGGGACCTATTATGCTGATCCTTCTTTTAATACATATAGGTAATGTTATAATGTTGGTTGTCCATACTCAACCTCTGAAAAGTTTCTAAACATAAGATACAGGGGTTTTGCCGTAATCCAAGAACGTGATTTCGTGAACGTGATTTCCTCTCTGAACAGCTCCTCCCGAGATCTTCACAAGATCTGGGCAAAACCTGACGTCAGGTTGTGCCGTCCAATTACTACAGACCTAGCCAAAGCCAATCACGGCGCTGGACCTGCCCACACTGGAAACTATTCTAGCAGACATGAACAACCGCGGATCATACTATGCCTTAGTAGCATCTACACTTCCAGAAATACAAAAGAAGAACCGCAGATCATTTGAGGTGCAGTTTTGTCAGTATCTCTCCCAAAGCGGCTCGTCCGTTTACTTTTGGACGCAAAGAAAAGCACCTATTTCTCTTCCAAAAGACGATGCCTCCAGAAATCAGTGGGTAGCTTTTTTGTTTGCTGGCGGCGAACAGCCACGGCCAAAGGGAACGTTAGCTGATTGTGCTCAGCATTTCACCAAAGACAGCTTTGTCAATCAAGGATAATTCGACACAGGATAAACGTTTCAGCTGCTTCTCAAACCTGAAGCAGTTGCATCGATCAAGCGCTCGGAGCCACAAGCTGAAAGTAACGATATAACATCAAATAATGTAAGTGAAGCTAACGAGTTACAGGAGGCAAGCAGGACCGCTAGCGATAGTTAGCACTAACTACTGGCCTCAAACGCAGGCTTTGTAAAATATCTGAAGATAAAGCCTGTGTTGGTCGCGACTGTCGGCGACTCACAAGCTTTGTTTCCATCCACTTGTCAATCGAATTATCTGAAGTTCGCCAAAAATATTCATGCCAATGAAGCTGGTGAAAATACATTTCCATCTAACGGCATTAAAGCAAATAAAAAGTAGTGTGTAATGACGCCACATGCTGTTATGCGATCAAATTAGTGTATTGAGTACATTTCTGACATTTTAAGCTGTTTCCATTCATTTTCGCACTGAATCCCAGAACCTTGAAGTGAACAAAAGTAGTTTGTTAGCCAACTAATTTAGCTGATTAGCCAAAATGGATCGCGTTTACCAACAAATGACGATAATTGCACAAGTTGTAGTAGTGCTTAGGTGCCAGCTATTAGCAGCATAGCAGACCATTATCAGAAGGAAACGACGGCATCCAAACATCGTCAAGATGCAGTAGCAGATTTATTCGTCTCCGGTCTACACTTGGGCATGTCGACCCGTTCTCTAAATGTGTCTGTATGTGGTGGATTCTAGCTTTCCCTGCATCCTAGCTATAGAGTAGAAACACCGGTGTACTCGCCACTGTTGCAGCAAACTGTAGCCGACAGCAAATTCGTGCTTGAGCTGCCAGACTTTCGCACTGCGTCCTCCACTTTCGCCGCTGCGTTTATTGGAACAAGTTCATTTCATTAGATCTATATTCAAGTATAGTGTTAGATTTCGGAATTTCCCCGCTGATTCCTTATCAGATGGCAGACGTGTCTCACGTTTCACTCTGGGGAGGCGGACCCGGAAAACTGCGTTCTGCAGCCTCGTCCTGCCCAACTCTGCCCTCCACAGAGCAGGCCAGTCAGAAGAAAGTGGGCACACGGGGAGTGGGGGCCATAGCGGAAGAGCCACCCCAATGAGGCGTTTCAGGTAGAGACTACAATGGACTACAAATGGGGTTTTTTGAGGATGGCAGTATGAGCTAAATAAGGACCCTGTTTTGGACTTTGAACAATCAGGAGTACTCAAGGGGAGTCCAAGATCAAAATATAACCTTGGAAATATAGCAAAATAGGTCCCCTTTAACTTGTCAAAATGTGAGTTTGCTAGAGCCACTGTTATGTTCTTGGGGAAAGTGATAGGTCAAGGTAAAGTTCGACTTGTGGATGCTAGAACTGTGGCTCTTAAAGCATAACCAGCTCCATCCACAAAGAGCTTGTGCTTTCTTGGCATGGCTGGCCACTATCGTAGCCTTTGCCCCGTGTTTTCGTATGTACATGCAAAGTATGTTCGGCCACCTAAGTGTCAGGTGGCTTTTGAGAGAGTAAAGTCTATGCTGTGCTTCGTTCCTGTATTTGCTGCTCCCTTTTTGGGATGCAGTTTCAGTTACAAGTCAATGCCAGCAATGGTGGTGCTGGTGCAGTTTTGTTGCAAGCTAATGCAAATTGTGTGGTTAAACCAGTGAGCTACTATTCAAAAAAGTTCAAATCACACCAGTTAAAATGCTCTGTGATGGAGAAGGAAGCTCTGTCTTTGGTTTGGGCATCTCCTGAATGCCACAATAAAAATAAAAAAGCCCATACCACTCATTGTTTTTGGAGAAGTAATAACACTTTTCAGAAGTATTTGATAACTGAGCTTCATTAGCTCATACAATATTTATGTTTGGTCCTATTCGAAACAAACTAAATCCATGAATCTTTTTTTTTTTTTTAAATAAAAATTCCATAGAGCTTAGCTCTGCTTCTATTAACATAAGGGCATTTTAATCCATGAATGGCCAGCTTCACTTCAGACTATATACCATTTTTCACACCTTCGGAAATCCACAGAGCCACTAATCAGCTCAACCGCCATTGATTCCTTAGAAGGGGGTTGCCTTCCCCTCCACTGTTTGCAACCACATATGTGGGCCTTTCCTTTGTGCACCAGCTTTTTCTAAATTAAAACCAATGAGGAATTTTGACATCTGTGGAGTGAATTTGAGAGTTGATATCTGCCTTTCCATGGGAAGATCTGGCAGTGTTTTGAGTCTGAAACTTTGATTGTGATCTTCCTTGGCACAATATCAGGAGACGCAGCCTTTGGTTTGATGTTTTCTTTCTTTCACCTCTTCTTTGATTGTTCCTGTCTTTTAAATTATTTTTAATGTAGTAGATCCTAGTCTGTCAACGCATACATTGTATTTTCTGTTACAACTCTGGTTATATTTTATACTTCTGAATCAGACTCTGAGTTGTATTTTTTGTTGCTCTGCCTATCAACAAATTTGGCAATTAAACTTTAAATTAATATTTTTTATGGTAATTAATAAATTGAATAAATGTATTTTACATGTTTGATAAGTCAGGAGTTTCCACTGTCGACACACTAGTGTTCGGTATTCAAAGTGCTGGACATTAAGAGAGGGTGTCTAATTCTAAAAACTTCTGGATTCGGAAATTGCTAATAGTTCAATTAAACTTCACTTCCTCCACAGTAGTTAGCCATCAAAAGCATTAAAAATGTCCTGATAGTTGTCAGTTTCATTCCTCATCAACACATGAAAATGAAAATGACCTTCAAGATTTTAAGGCTTCTGAGAGATGGTCTTTGGATGTGTTGGGTACTGGTGTGTGCATTTTGTAGTGTTTATGTAATGGTTTTAGTTACAGAGCTTTCCACCAGTCAGTGGGAGCGAGTGGTGAGTTATTTTGTGGTGGTTGTGGCCAGCACTTATGCTAGCGTTTGCTACATTTCTGGAATTAACTGACACTGGAGTCATCCTTCATGGGCACTCTTGCTCAGCAGAAGGGATGTAGATGGACTCTTGCTTTAAGAAAATAACTGTCACATGAATTGTAAACAGAAGGGTTGCTCTGAGAATGAGGTATCAGTTTACAACATCAGAAGCAGAATTTTTTTTACCCAGTGCAGTTCAAGAGTTGTGAAAAAATGTGGAGTGATGCATCATTACATTCATAGTAAACCCATCATATTGCCTTCTCAACCTTGTAGAGAACACTGAGTCACTGTATCTAATTGAAAGATGTGTTGAACTTAACTGATTGTATTTTTTGCAAAACATACCTTAACTGAGTGTTAAAAATAGCTCAGTCAGGTTAAGTTCAACACATCTTTCAACTAGATACAGTAACTCAAAATGTGCTCAACCAAAAGGTTGAGGCAGTTAAACAGCTAAGCCACAGTCATATTAATTCAGCAAGTACTTGCAACAGCTTCTGAACCAACTAAAGATGGTGTAAAACCATTATTCGCGCCGTCTCCTTAGTTGCTTCTAGAAAGTCCCTTAGCTTTCCTTCACTCCTTTTCCATTGCAGACCTCTACAAAATAACATGGGAGCTGAAATCAAGCTCTTCAGAGGACTTTATATGAATATAATAGCCATCTTAGCTCACAGCAGGTCTGAACCTATACATCAGCTATATCCTCATTTCTCTTCTTCCAGCTGTTCCTCCGACTCCTTTCTTGACTCCCTCCTTCATTCCCTACTATGACAAAATGCAAAAGTCACAGAGCGTATGCTCCAAAATATTACTACCGTTTCTCAGAAAACATCACAGAGGCCGTTTCTCAATATGCATTCTTCTCTGTACTTCTGTTCTTGTGAACTTGAGAAACGTCATCCCTCTGAGACCATGTACTGTCTCAATTCAAAGTTCGCATCTCGACGAGAACGGTTACCAGTCCCGGAAGTGTTCTTGACACACCCATTTTTCCGAGGATGCATCGGATGGTAACTTGTGTGAATTTGACAGCACGCATATCCCAGAATTCTTTTCGGTATCTAAGCGGGAGCGGACGCCCCTGAGAGAGAAGGCCAGGGTTACGTTTCGCAAAAGCGTGGTTGCTAAATTAACAACTTACATAGTTCGTCCATTCACAGTCAATGCGTCCAACTATGTAAGTTAGCATCTGTGATCTGTAAAGCTGCTTTCACACCGGACGCAAAACGAATTTTTCGAAAGGACAGATATACATTCAAAGTCAATGCAAAGACGCGAATACACGCGAAACGCGTGTATTCGCATCTTTGCATTGACTTTGAATGTAATCTGTCGGTATTCGTTCACTGTTTCTTAGCTAAATACTATTCTGCTAATTTTCAGGTGAGGAACTATTATCTGAGTACATCTGGAATATTGGCTGCTTTACAATGTTTTATGTCGAATATGTTCCAATGTTTTCGTAGTAGAGAAACTCCGCAACAGCCAGCGGAAAGTAGCTAAGCTAAGCACTCACAGACCCCTCTTCCCCCAGTTAACATTACTGGGGGGAAAAAAAAGGATGATGGCGGAGGAAGTCGCGGCTCACTGGCTGGCGTATTACGTAATACCAACGAGAACGCATCGTCTCAAACCGTCGACAGCATTCTGAGCGCTCGTAGCCTTGGAAGTGCACTCTTCCTAGAACACCTAGCGAGAACGTTCCTCCCAAGAATGCAAGTTCGTTCTTTGCATTCTTGGTATTGAGAAACGGCCAGAATGTTTTCCAAAGTCAATAAATGGCGATAGTTTTGGCAGAAAACTTGGGACCAGCCCTCAATCTCATTAACACTCCATTTTTATGCATATCTGTGCACTGCTTTGCCTTGCAGTAAGGTGGGAAATTTATGCTACTCCCGTTTCACCTCTGCTGCAAACCGGCTTTGACAGCTGCTGCTTTAGTCTTTGCCTGCTGCTGGTTAATGACCACCTCCACCACTGGATCCACCGAACAGGCAAAAGTTTACATGATCATTAAGTTTTTTTTTTTGTGATTAGTATTCTATGTTTTTTTTTTTTTTTAGATAATTGTTAACTGTTCTACAACGAAACAAACACATGCGGATACTTTACTATAGACAAATTTAACAAGAACATTAAAATGGAAGGTAGTTTGTCCATTATCCACTTTAATAGTAGGAGTCTATACGCAAACTTTGACCAAATAAAGGAATACCTTCTGTCATTTGCTAATCCGTTCAACATCATCGCACTATCGGAAACTTGGATTAAAGAAGAAAAGGACAAGGACTTCTACATGGAGGGTTACAACTTCGTGTGTAAGAACAGACTGAATAAAGCTGGTGGGGGTGTTGGCCTATTTATTGATGAGGCCATAAACTTCCAGATACTAGAATGCAAATCAAATGTTCAGGAAAATGTAATGGAATGCCTTACAATTGAGATTCCTAGGTTGAAAGGTAAAAATACGGTTATTTGTTGTGTGTACAGAGCACCGGATTCGCAAATTGATGTTTTTAGCAAATGTATGAGTGAATTACTCACCAATATGAATCAGAAAAATGTTTTTATGTGTGGGGACTTTAATATTGACTTCATAAATCCAAATAATAGCTCTATAATAGAGGATTATATTAACACCATGTATGCCACGGGTATGCAACCACTAATCACAAAACCAAGCAGGATTACTAGACACAGTGCCACCTTGATAGATAATATGTATACTAATGTATTAGATTCTGAAATATTAAGTGGCATCATGATAAATGACATTACTGATCATCTACCAGTCTTTGCTATTTGTAACTGCAAACTAGATATAAGGGACCAGGCTAGATCGAAATCCCTGGAAAAACACAGTAATCAGAATTAAAAAGCGAAAAAAAGGCTAAAGAAACTAGAATTAGATATGTTGAATCAAAAATGGGATAATGTAATAGCAGAAAACGATCCAAATAGAGCCTATGAGGCTTTTCTATGGACAGTAAACTCCCTGTATGATAAACACTGTCTAGTCAAAACAACGAACAAAAAAAAGCAAAACAAAGAGAGAAGACCTTGGGTTTCAAAAGCACTGGCAAATGCCTGTAAGAAAAAAAATACTTTGTATAAGCAGTTTCTGAGAGAAAGAACTGAGAAAGCAGAAATTAGGTACAAAAATTACAGAAACAAATTGACACATTTACTAAGGAAACACAAAAAAGAATATTATGAAAAGCTTTTCTTAGAAAATAAACATTACACCAGAAATCTCTGGAATATAATAAAGAACGTCTCTGGGAGAACTCCGAAGAGGGAGTACCCTGCCTTCTTTAATATAAATGGCAAAAAGGTAGAGAACATGGAATTGGTCGTGGAGAACTTTAACAGTTATTTTGTGAATGTTGGGCCAGAACTAGCAAAGGGTATTAAATCCTCACACCTAAGATGGGACTACCTTGATAAGGACAAGGAAATCCAAGACACAATGACACTAACTCCTGTTACCAAATCCGAAATCAGATCAATTCTGAAAAATTGTACAGCTAAGACATCTGTTGATGTAAACCAATTAGATATGAAATTACTGAAAACACTAACTAACGCAATTGTAACTCCACTTACGCATATATGCAATCTATCCTTCTCCTACGGAGTGTTTCCAGATAAAATGAAGATAGCGAAAGTTATCCCTCTCTACAAAAGTGGGGATAAATATGATTTCTCAAACTATCGTCCTATCTCGATTTTACCTCAATGCTCAAAGATCCTAGAAAAGCTATTCAATGACAGATTGGACAAGTACATTGATAAACACAAACTACTGTGTGACAGTCAGTATGGGTTCAGGAAAAAGCATTCGACAGCACTAGCCCTAACAGAATTTATTGAAATGATTAAAGATTCACTAGATTCAAACTTATATTCCATAGGCATATTTATTGATCTGAAGAAAGCATTCGACACTATAAATCACGATA
The DNA here is from genome assembly GCA_029692085.1 of Gymnothorax javanicus. Classification (NCBI taxonomy): domain Eukaryota; kingdom Metazoa; phylum Chordata; class Actinopteri; order Anguilliformes; family Muraenidae; genus Gymnothorax; species Gymnothorax javanicus. Next base: position 103,138,399 of record CM056202.1, on the reverse strand, counting down.
TATTGATTGAAAAACTTTACAAATATGGAATAAGAGGGACCGCATTAAAATGGATCAAAAATTACTTAACAAGTAGAACGCAATTTGTGCAGATGGGTAATAGCAAATCAAATTGCTTGGACATTACCTGTGGAATTCCTCAGGGCTCGGTCATAGGTCCCAAGTTGTTCATAATTTACATAAATGACATTGTTAAGGTGTCCGATATCCTAAAACTAATTTTATTCGCAGATCGATTACGACTATTTTTTGCTCAGGTGTCGATCTCAAACAATTAGTAAAATTGGCTAATAACGAAATGTCTAAACTTCACACGTGGTTTAATGTAAACAAATTATCACTAAATCTTACAAAGACCAAATTTATGATATTTGGGAAAAAAGGCCTAAAGGACGACATAGACTTAAAGGTAAATGGTACCAGCATTGAAAGGGTAAACAAATATAAAGTCATGGGAGTTATGTTAGATAATCTCTTAAGCTGGAAACCACATGTAAATTTTGTTCAAAGAAAGTTAGCTAAAAGCGTGTCTATTCTTTGGAAAATGCAGAAACTACTAAAACGCAAGTCACTTACAATAATCTATTCAGCACTCATAGCACCCCACTTACATTACTGCGCTGAAGTATGGGGACACACTTATAATAATACAATAGAATCATTGTTTAAACTCCAAAAAAAGGCCCTTAGAATTATTCATTACGTTCCTTATGGAACTCATACAAACGACTTGTTTATTAAGGAAAGTTTCTTAAATTGCAGGATATAATAAAATTCAACTCCTTGCAAATTGTATATTTAGGATACCACAAAGAATTGCCTACAAATATACAATGCCTATTTCTTCAACGTGAATGTACCCACGACCTCAGAGGCAGAATGTTGTTGAAAACGAGAAGGGTCAAATCGACTCGGAGTGAGCACTCCTTATCTGTGGCCGGAGTCAGTGCATGGAACACACTTGAAGACAATATTAGAATGGCAGACAATCTGAAGGTCTTTAAGTATCTATTGAAATGTACATGTGTGAATAAATATAAACTTATCCAATAAAATGGCATTGGGTAAAGTAAACGGAATCATAACGGGCATAAACACTAGGGGTTGTTTAGACTAAATATGTGGACTGCTATTGTTAAATCTGTACCATTGTATCTACTGGACACACCAGGCCATCTGTCTGAAAGACAACTGTCACAGCACATTACTACAGACAGCTGTAACCAACATGGACCTTATAAGCTCAATAAAATTGGATTCGACATCAAGGAAGGCAATGATGGACTAAACATACTGCGAGAAGTCATTAACTCCGATAAGGCAAGGGTGAACCAAGTCGACGAAAATGATGACTAATCAAGAGATCCATGCAAAGATCTGGTATTATTGCACCTTCCAACTACTCCAAATCACTGGGAACAAATCAAATGATGAAGAAAGGAGTCCAGGTTTTTCTGGGCCAAGTCTTAATGGATTAAAGCAAGAGTGACATTCAAATCTAAATTTATATGGACACTCAGCTATATTGTGATTTATAATTCTTTATGATGTTCATAAATCTTCATGATCTTATGTTGTGACGCTTAAATCGTAGTGTAAACGGACACGCAGCTCTGTTGTGATTTATAAATCTCTATGATATCTTAACTATTATCAAACTGTCCTTCTGGGAGTTGGGGGCGGGACTTTGATAAGCGATTTCGCTTCTCCCGCGACCCTTTCGGTCATGATACATGTTCTGTTGAAATTGTCATGAAACGACTATACAATCATGCCGAAATAAAAACAAATAAACCTAATTCAAAAATTCACATCGATGTGACAGTTGATGGGTCCTACCTTAGCTACCTTGCCGATGAGCCTGGCTCTCTGGCGATGTTGTCAGCGCGTGTGACTTTCACCTGGGAGTCTGTGGTTCAATACCCCGCCCGGGCTTTCCTACGGCCTGCCACATAATGAATAGGAATAAGCTGTATATTCGGCTTACAGCACAGTTAGCACACCGGTATGCTAGCTAAAGACACCATTTTCATGTTTTTATTTAAAAATTATGTTGATATGTGGATTTCTTGCACCCGCCACAATTGATATGTTGCATATACAAGGCAAATGGTACTGTTGCTACATCTTGAAGGGCTGTTCTTAGATCGAGTGAGGATGTGTGTTGGCTTTGAATAAGCATTGTTTCAGGAAGTACCACCACTCTGTTGAGTACTCAATTGTGAATGGATGATGGATATTATCAGAGTGGACATCATTCAACTGTACACCTATGAAGTAGTTAAAAAATGGTGGCCTTTTGCCAATTTGTATCTTTTTTGCCACCTTTGAATTCCAGGTCAAAATTTAACCGTCACTTGTTACAAAATTGCAAAAATTGGAACCGAAGGTTATGCCTAGGTCCCACTGGGGATTGCGATGGTTTGCGAGGCATTCCCGATGGAAAAAGTGAGAATCGCAATGCATCGCAAACACATTTGCCGAACATTTGCAGAATGTGCGGCGACGTTCGCCGAGTGTCACAGGCAAATTCTTGCCATCGCAATGGATCACGAGTGGATCGCAAAAGCCTGAAAAATTTCAAAGCCTGCTTTGAATTTTGTTGCGAACCATTCGCGACGTTTTCGTCTCAAAAGTTGTCAAAGAATGTTCGCTGAATGTTTGCCGACGGTCAGCGAATGTATGCACTGCATCGGTGAACCATCCGCCACACTTTCAAAACTGAAAAAGTGTCGCCGACCCCCGCCAAACTATTGCCGAACATTCAGCGATACTTCGGCTACGTTCGGCGAACCACATGTTTGACGCTGACGTAATGGGACTGCATTTTGCGCTCCGTCGGCGATTGGTCGATTTTGCATTGTGTACGTCGCAGTGATTGGTCACATTGGAGAACTCGGTGGCTCGCGCACCTAGCAAATTCTTTTATATTTTGAATCGGCGATCAGATGTGAGACAGACAGCAAGCATGCCGCCGATTTATCGCACAATGTCATCCCTTCCTTCGGCGAACAATCCCAAGAGCAAATTATAATGGGACTGCTCCACTTTTTTGACCATTTGGTCACGCACAATCGCAAGGCATCGCCAAACTTTTCCAAATTTCCCCATCAGCGACCATCGCAAAATGCTAAATCCCCAGTGGGACTGAGCCATTAAGACAGACACAGGCAATATGCTTGAGTCTTACAATGTAACTTTGCGTATTCTTGGTAATGAAATTAAATAGAACTAATATAGTGCTGCACATTTTCCTTTCAGTTTTGATTCTGATACTTTGAGTTCAAAGAAGGAAATTTTCATTAGTTTTTTTTTCTTTCTTTTGTAAATATGGAAGCCAAATGGCTACGATAAGAGTGATGACAAAAATGAAATTTTCAATCCAATAACACATAATTTAATAGGTAGAGCCCCCCCGCCATTAAACTATTGAAAACCCCTGCCTCCACCACTGGCCTAGATGCCAAACTATTTGCACACTGAATTTTTTAACTGGGAAATTTCTCAATTTCAGGTTATGCATTACATTGACAACTACTGACACTTTTATTCAAAGAGACAGTTTGTAAAAATAATCTGCATCCAATCCCTCCTGGAGCAATGTGGGCGCTAAACTAACAACCTTCGATGTTCTATGGAAAGAACTTAACCACTACGCCACAAACCATCTGAAATTTTTGAGGAATAATGCCAATTCACAAGGACCTTGTGACAAAGTGATATGTGTGAGATACTAAACTCTGGCTCACAGGTGTCAAAGAAAAGCTGCTCAATTCCACGCGACTCCTGGTACTTCTGAGGAAAGTGGGATGTCTGTTTTCAAACAACTGTATTTTTATTTTTGGTATACAATGCCCCAGTGTCTCGTTTCAGTAAAGCATTGTCATATTACACTGTACAGTGCTGCTACATTTGTCAGAATTTTACTTAAGGGACCAGGAAGTATTTATTACATTCAGCCTTTCTGCAAAAGACTGTTAAGGCAAATTATTTCCAATGCTTGTTTATAAGTTGCGAGGGTAATGCTAGACATCCCAGAAGTCAACTGTTTGACAAGTAATTGAGTGAAATAAAGCTTTGCCTCTCTTCCTTTCACAGCCATTGTCTGTCAGCGGGGAATTGCACTGCTACGCTATCTGTAATTTTCAATTAATTTGACTAGTTTGTTTTTGTTTTGTTTATTTAGAATGAACTGCCATGAAGGTATTGGCTGTAATTGGTTGAAAGGACATGTTTTGCATTCTGGTGCATACTGCTGTGTGACTTTGTGATGAACCCTGTCTTTGTAAATCATTGCCATTTATACACAGCAAACCCAATATTATCTTGAAAGAGCCGTAATACACAATGCCTCTTATAATACCATTCCTTGAGATTAAGATGCCAAACAAATAATATTCATTATCTTTGTTTCCTTCATGAGTTATCTTGAAACAGGGGAAATTGACAGACCTTCAAATACTTGGTGTTTTCCTCTGACTAAACTGTGTCATTTCCTTTATTAAAAAGGGTAATTTCCCATGACAAATCCTGCTGAGCAACTTTTGGCAATAATTGCTGGATAAATATTTGCCTGAAAATAAGCACAGTTCTGTCAGGGCATGATGCTGCTTTCATATGCAGCAGGAAATATCAGGTCCCCTTTGAGAAAGAGATTTAAACCTCAGTGGAGCCCCTAATAAAATAAAAGACAATATAAAACCATATTTACCAGTTTTGAGCACAAAAATGGCCCAGAAAAATCAATCACTTGCGGAAAACTCATATTTTTCAAAGTTTCCTGACAGCAAGTACAATGTGCGCATTAATACACAAAGATATGTTAAATTGTTAAATTAATATTAATTTAATAGCAGTTCAATTTTGCAATGACACTTCTTTTTTTTTCCATCTGGTTCTGTTGGCTGAGTCCATCAGCACATCTTAAGCCAGCTGAACATGCACTTACATGCTGAAGAGGAGATTTTTGGCAAATTGCTCCCAAAGGCAGTAGGAACTGAAGATGCTGCAGCACAGGCCCAGCAGAGCATCACCGGGGAAGATAGGCAGCATCTGGTGATGTCTATGTGCTGCCGACTTTGAAAAGCCATTCCATGCAAAGTATTTTAACCAATTGTAACTGAAAAAGAATACTTCAGTGCTTGATATGATGTAATTACTATTCCCAAACTCAGAGGTGGGAGCTTTAGTAAAGCACAAGAAAGCAGCATTCATCCTCTGTGCTCTTGGGTGACATAATTGGAAAGGCGAGTCATTGGTAGCTTTGCTGCCCGGTGGTATTATTGTAAAACCTGGCAAATTAGATAGGATATACATTTATTTATTAAGCTTTGACATTAGTCAGGAAATTATCGCAAAGGTGACAAGGCACCTATTGTGAGGCAATCATCCCACAACATGTACAGACAATTGAACAAAGAGAAAAAAATAGTAATAATAAAATAAGACAGTATACTAGCAAGTGTAAGTAACATCAGAGGGACAGACGGCAACGTGAACAATGACATTTGCCAATCCATGTACAGGAATCATCAGAAGAAAAATAGTTATGAAACTTTTCTGTATAAAAATGAAATAGCTTCAATTTAAAAGCAGCTGTAGTATCAGAAATTTGATAGAGGTGACTGGCGTTCCACAAATAAAATAATCTGTTAAAATAAGAATGGCGAAAAGTTTCAGTCCTAAATTTTGGAATTTTCATTAAAAATGTATCCTCATTTTGAAATGAAACAAAATGATTATAGTTAATGTCATATTCCCCCTTCAAGCATTTGCCCAAGAATACACAATCAAATATATCACGTCTGTAGCCCAGTGGTAAAAGATCAAGCTTCATTAGTCGGGCTTTGTAATTGCTTCCAACACAATCATTATAACCAAGAATGTACTTAGTGGCTCTCCGTTGCACACCTTCAATATGAAGGAGAGATTTTTTTTGATGAAACGGCCCAAGATTGGGTGGAGTATTCCAAAAGTGGTCTTATAAGCGAAATATACAATATTTATTTCGTTTTGTTTGAACTGAACACGAATGACCGCAAGTTCTTTGAATTAATCCAAGCATGCAATTTACTGATCAGCAATTACTGACCAATACATTTGCATGTGCATCCCATGATAAATTTGATGACACCACAATCCCAAGATCACGCATACAGTCGACTTTTTCAATTAAATTACCATTCATTGTGTAATGATGAAGAATGGGAATTCGCTTCCTTGTAACGCTCAATAGTTTACATTTACCAGCCTTAAATCTCATGTCCCATTTACGGCTCCAATCCAAGATGTTTTCTAGGTCACACTGCAGCTGTGAACAGTCTTGCGTGTTTCTGATTACTCTTATGCATTTAGAATCATCCGCAAACAAGGCAACCCTAGTCTCAGGACTTACACAGTCTGGCATGTCATTAATATACAGCAGAAACATCAAAGGACCTAAAATTGATCCTTGTGGAACTCCTGATATAACGGGAGACCAGGATGATAGGGCACCATCGACAGCAACTCTTTGTTTACGATTAGATGAATACGACGTAAACCACTTTAAAAGATTGCCATTAAATCCATATGTCTGGAGTTTATGTAATAATAAGTCATGGGGGGCGGAATCAAAAGCAGATGAAAAGTCTAGATATAAAATATCAATTTGTTCAGACTGATCTAAGAATTTACCAACCTCATGAAATACCTGGATTAACTGAGTTGTTGTCGACTGACCCTTAACAAAACCATGTTGTAGGTGATGCAAAACAGGCACTACATGAGGATAGACAAAATTAAGTGTACACCTTTCCAGCACCTTGCTACAAATGCACAATAACGATACCGGTCGATAATTACTCAGATTTTCTTTGTCAGATTTTTTATGGACTGGAATAGCATTTGCTCTTAGCCAATCAAGTGGTAATTCTCCAGTCTGAAGAGATTTGTTAAAAAGACTACAAAGTGACGGAGCCAATTCATGAGCACATTACTGAACCCCGTGGGGTAAATAGTCCTCTGCTTGTAACCCATGCTATAGTTAGGAGCAGTGGGCAGCCACAGAGCAGCGCCCAGGACCAACACATGGTGGAAACATTCCTGTGCTTTATAATTTTGCACTGGAGATATACTGGAAAAGAGGAATAGTCCCAAGTTCTAGTTGAAAAAGTGGTCCTGGTGGGAATTCCCACTGAGGGGCCCTTGTATGACTTCTGAATGCTCAGTTCGTAGAGCGAAATATCTATAAATAAGCAATACCGTTATAAATACGGTATTAGTCCAGTATTACCCGTTTGGAATTACACTTGGCACAAAGCCACAGTAAATGAGAAATGTAACAGCGACTGCATTGTAAAATAGGATACTTTTGTGAGCCATATGACCTGCTGTTCACAGTAGTTCTGTTATACCAATGTTTGCTAACTACCAGATAAATGGTGTGCAAATTTGCTGATATTGGGGGAGTAGATAATGTGGTAGCACATTATAATAAAGGTAAAAATAATACGATGCTGAAGTAATGCTGAACTAATGTGTGACTCATGATGACTTAATGCATGACCATGAACAAATAATGAAGTCACTATGACTTTTTCTGATTAGTTCTCACTAAACAGATAATCGCTTAAGGGATCCTGCTTCATACATTTGTGACAGTTGAAGGGTCCTGTCACTAGAAATGCCTCCTAATAAGTATGCACCCTGGCTAAGTTTTGGTTGTCGCCGAGACGGTGCCACCTTAGGGGGGGGTGGATGTGACAGGTGGGACTTTAGGACCGAAGGGAAAGCTCCAGGCATTCGTCTGTCTTTAATAAGCCAGGTGTGATAATCTCATGAGAGACGAGAGTTGCGCTGAAGTATCGTTTGTAAGATGGCTAATGTGGTGTGGTCTGGGAAATTTGAAACGGTAGGCTTGAAACTCTTTGAAATTGCACACTGTTCGGTTTGATAAATGAAAACCTATTTGATTACAGCTTTTAAAATGGGATTTGTAATTTTCCTTCCCGTAGTTAAGCCTGTGTCCAGGGAAGAATTGCTTTGTGCGAGGGAGGGACTGAACTTCTACTACTGAGTATTCCAGATAGCATGGTGCTTTGATTATAGCTGGTCATTTTTAAAATGCCCGAATGGGATTGTTTCTTTTTTTTGTTTTATATTATGGACGGTTGTATATTTGTAGATATTGCTTTCTGGGATTGGTACAGACATTCTCCACTGGAAGCTATAGCTTAACTGTCGCAGAGATTTAAGTAAGTAATTACTGGTTTAGGTTTCACTAATATTTTAAAGTGCATGCATGCCATGTTTTAATTTTAGTCTGTATTTCCCCGTGGGAGTATTTCTGCAGCCTTCTCGTACTCCAGTGACGGCGAAGGCTTGACATCTTCATAGCCTCAGGCCTACTGAATGAGGAGAATGAAACGGCCAACGGAGCTCAGCCACCGTTTTTACCAAGTTTTCTTTTTTTTTTGAAAAAAGATGCAACTCTTGAGAAGCAACTCTTGTTTATGTGTGTAATATTGCAGGTGACATATTAATGTATTTGTTTGAACTGATCATCACGTTTGGTTTTTTTTTATGTCTTTGGAGTCATAACGGGGCAACATATTGCCGCTGTTGGAACGGGATGGTGGTACATCGCATGGTAATTTGGCTGAGGCGCAATTACCTTAGCATTGGATTCGTATAACACGGTCTTTGCGATAGCTGTACTTTGCTGTCTTGGGGTGCGTGCCATTACGTTCAGTTTTGCATATCGGGACGTGCAATTCTTGAAGTTTGCTATCGGGCACGTGCAATTACTATTCCAAGTATTATCTGGGCAATGTGCAATCATTCTTTGTTTTTATACCAGGGTATGTTGAATTGCTGAATATGTAGCTAATCCACTAAACCGTGTACTGAAGTTGTATTGCTGTTGAGATTTTAGATAGGGCTACATGCAATTGCTAAGCTTATATGTGGATGGATTAAAAAAAAGTTGGGTAACACTTTACTTGACGCCCATCTCTATAACGCATTATAACCATGCTTATAATGAGTTATAATGCAGTAATAGCACTGCATAACTATAGTTATAAACACTCATAAATGATCATAATGCTTTAAAACAATAATCATAACACACGATAAAGCATTTTATTATGACTTATAAGGTCAGGTATTATAATACGTTATAATTGTTAGTAACTCGCTGACAATGCCCACATCGATAATGCATTATAAATATAGTTATGATGTGTTATAATTGGCTTATAAGTATGGTTATAATGCGTTATAGAGATGGGCATCAAGTAAAGTGTTACCAAAAGTTGTTAACCGGTCATCGTGCTACCATTGTTATGATAAAATCAGACAAGCTGTACATACAGTTCAATCTGCTCCAATCTGAGTTGTGTTGGAACATTGATCATAATAAATTCAATTTCATAAAATTAGTCCTCAGAGTGCAATGTAATTATTTAGCACTGTCTTCTAATCCCTGTTTGAGTATAGACTATGTTTTGTGCTATCGCTGCTATATGGGATCAACAGGAAAAAATTAAAACCTTAATTCTCTCTGGAGGTACATGGTTGCTTAATTATGAAATGGTCGGTTACGCTGAGAATGATTAAATTAGCTCATCCTGACCCATGGCCACAGATGTGCAGTTTTAATTCTGCTGCCATCATTCAGTGCCACAAGCCACAGTTTACACTCATTACAAAATAGTAGGTAAGCAAATGAGAGTTAATTGTCAATATCTCAGTTGCTCAACACTCCAAACTGAGTTTAGGCAAACACCATAATCCAGCCAGCCAGACACTTCAACAACACATACAGGCTGCCTTTTCATTTAGGCCTGTAGGATATGGGCAGATCAGTGAATTGTGGAGTGGGCAGCTAATTGAAGCTTACGGCATTAGCCTGTTATCTTGCAATTTCCACACAAAATCAAAATGTGCGGTCTTTCAAATGATAACATTGTTTTGACCCAGTTTAGCTGAAAAATGTTTACCTGAATTGAACGTCAATGGCCCTCATTTATCAAACGTGCGTACACCAAAAAAATGGGTGTACGTCAAATCTCCCGCAAGGATCGGCATTTATCAATCTGAACGTGAGCGGTCTGCCAAAATCTCACGCCACATCTGACCCGGTGTTTGCAAATTTGAAACCAGCGTACAACATGCAGGAACGAGTGCAGCTGTCAAGATGATTAATAAACCATATGCAGCGATGTGGCATCATGCTGTTGTTGATCTTGTTAGTAAAATGAATAAATAGGCTAAAGAAATAAATAAATAAGACACCTGTGTTGAGAAATTAATTAAACTTATATTTTGAGACAACCTGCTTGTCAGGCCAGACGGCTGACAATTACAATCAATTTGATTAAGCGCAATGCGTGGCTTGGCAGATATGTAGTGTGGTATGTCAGATGCTCATCCAGTCAGATATATACTGAACAACAAAAGAAACGCAACTTAATTAAAGGCAGACTGGAAAATAAGTTTGCGTGTAATTATTTTAGAAAATCAAATGTATTACTAGCGCGTGCACATTTACACTTGTTTCATCAAACCTTTATTTATTTTGCGGTCACTTTGACTGAATACCCATAAGAGTACATTAACTAACTAGCTAACTTGCGTTTCTCTTGTTGCTCAGTATATATAGGCCTACGGACACTTTGACCGTGATCACATTTTGACAATGGCAGATCTTCTATTGTTAGAGGAATAACTTCTGTCCGACGTGAGAGGAACTTTCGGCACAGAGAAGATCTCCTCCGGGAAAGTGACGAGTCGCTGCTCGTTTTGTGTGGCACCCAATAAAATGTCATGGAGTAATACTAATAAAAGTACAATGAAGAGTGATCTCTGCAGACTGTATTTTAACAATTACCCTCATGCAGCTCCGATCGAGGCGGTGGGGACTCATCCGTGTCCAGACCGCCTCGTATTCCCACGATGGAGGGGGAGTCCTGCTGCCACACGCTCCTCGAACGGTGGCAGCTGGAGGTTCGAGTCTGGTTGGCCTCCAACGATCCGTGCGCTACTGTGCCTGAGCGCTGCAACCCGTTTTTTTTTTTGGTGGCGATCTTAAAATCGGACCACTTTTTTTTAAACATACATGTAAAGCATTTGGATTGTCAGTTATGTAGGCTATATAATATGAAATATCATGAATCTATAAATTGAATTTATTAAGGCCGATGTTATTCGCACTTATACGTGTGGCCAATGCTGAATTTTTTTCTTGGCCACACTTATAGGTGCGCCAGTTGATGACCATTCCAGGGCCGCTTATAGAAAGTACTGCTTAAAATAAGTTTGGCCCAGAAAAAATTTTTTGGCTTTGGATACACTTAAAATAAGTGTGGGCAATGAAGAAATGTGCATCTAGGCCACACTTATAAGTGCGTCTAACGCAAATTTCAATCAATTTTTTGTGCTTGGACGCACTTAAATAAGTGTGAATAGTCACTTCGATTTATTAATGAATTAAATCAAACGTCTGCTGCACTCTGGTTTTCCATCCCAACAGTGTTTACCGCAGCAGCAATAGTTTTCCAAACCGCAGCCTTCTGGTTTCCTTTTATGCCACTCTTAAGGCTTATAAATAAAATTATTTTGTTTTTCTCCACCTCAGATGTGATAATTTATATTTCCTCCTCAGTGAAGTTCTTTCTTCTTTGCCGTCTTTCAAGAGTCCATGTTGTAAAGTGGGCAGGACTATGCCTCCCGGAGCATGAATTTATAGGGGCGTGTCATGTAAATAACAATGGTTTCAGCTGCCAGATTTATCAATGCCACACCAGTTCTACACAGAAATCAGCGACGTACACACTTTTAGTAAATCAGAAGTGACACCTGGGGCCTATTGCACGGAGGCGGGATAAGGGATTAGCCCAGGATCGGCACGGGATTAGCCTGATCTCAAGCTCCATTTTGGTTGCACAGAGCGTGTGAGCTAAGCCATGGCACTAGTTACTATGGAAACAAAGTCTGTGGAGCTAGCCAGCTCGAAGCAAGCTTACTTAACTAGCTAAGCTCCTGTCTCCAGCCAATTTCACCTCACCTCATTCAGCAGTCACCCAAATTGAAAATCAATGTCCTTAACAGTCATTCTGAATTGTCCACTACCCATTGCTATCTCAGTTATAGTAGGTCCAGAGTAATTATCTTAGAAACTTGTGACCATTGATGTCAGTAAAGTAGCCAATATTCGATCATTATATTCAAGTATCCATGTGACAGTGACCATCACAGTTCAATCAGTCCCCCTTCCATGTCACATTTTAACCATATTTAGAATCTGTCATTATCAGATTTGTGCTTTTTCCCCAAGTTGAGACTTCCATCAGAGTAGAAAATGAGCAGTGCTGCATAGGTTACCGTGTTTCAGCGCAGTCTTACATCGCTGCGGTAACCCCCTACCTACAGCAATGCTGCTGCTTTTCTCCGTCTTTATTCAGACTGCAACGGGTAAGGTAGAGTCGTTGCCTTAGAGCTGGACACGAGTGCAATGTCGCTCGCTTTGCGATACTGGAATCAAACATTTTCAGGAGGCTCCTTGAAGTAATTTTCTGACACTAACATTCTACTTTTTAATTTGAGTATGCCTCCATCAGAGGTGATTAAAAGCAGAAAGTAAGCTTAACTAATCTGTAAACGTCTTCTAGATTGGACAATCAATTCAGTTTGCATAGGAGAAAAAAGGGCTCGTAGCAAAATTAAGTGACATATATGACACATACATATACACTTCTACACCTTTATCAGCTATAGCCATGTCTTAACAATGTGCATGACACGCACAGGCTCAACCTACCACTGTCCCGCTCGCTATTAAATCTGTCTGACAGCGACGGCTTATCTCATTCACGGTAACGCCGAAGAGCATCAGCTACTTTTTTTGACGGCGCTGAAACACCTCAGTTTACTTTCACTTGAGTTTAGCTCACAGTAATACTCCTCTCAAACGCCTCGCACCATTTCGACAGAAACTAAAGAAATAGCAAGCAGAGGCATTTCAGAGATCCCATTGTCCGTCTGTCTGAACGTGGTCTTTGAGTGTTGCTGGCACATGCGTCTGCTGCAGCTACTTAGAGTCCATGGTGATGATCAGCGATTCTGTGATCGATCTCAGGGTCTATTTAAGATAGCTGTGTGCGTGCACTCAGCAGGATCAGCGGCACCGGGCTTCACTTAGCCTATCCTCCTTCACCCGCTGTTGGCTTTGTGCAATCAATTAAGCCAGCGATGCGCTGTTCGGGATATGGCAATCCTCGCTTTGGCATTGATCCAGGATCTCAGGATCCGACTTTTGTGCAATAGGCCCCTGGCGAACGCTGATATTTACACCTGAATCTACACCAGATCCTATGCAAGTTTGATAAATGAGGGCCAATGTGTGCAAAACATTACAATCTCCAGTTTTCCTCAGTAGCCTCTTGTATATCCATATAAAAAGTGAATTCTTTGCTAATTCCTTTGTAGTAGCATTGATTAAGGCAAGGCATCCAGCACAGAAGCATGGAATTGGTTATAGTGTTGATGTTAGCAGTAACTGAATGCAGAATCTTTCATGGGCTGACCAAAGTAAGGACAGATTTAAAAAGTGTTTAATTGGCAATATAGTGTCATGAACAGTATGGAACTAGAGGTGAATAAATGTGCTGACATTCATAATAATTACGTTTAGGTCATACATGTACAACTGTAAATTTATAGGTCAGAATTGTTGTACAATTATTGATACAAAAATATTAAAAGAATACCATTCTTTTGCAAAGATTCATTTACTTGCAATTCAATGGCAACACTTCAAAGCTCCACACACCATGTCTAAACTTTCATCAAACAAGCTGAGATATAGATAGGAATATCTGTCTCGGTATTCAAGTCAAACTTGTCATGAACCAGCTCATAATACGTGGTCGATTGATGCTGCCGTGGAGGAAGGAAGCAATCCGCTCATCACCTGCCCCATCATTCTGTATCTGTGCCAGGCAACCCTCTTCCATCGTTATCATTTCAATTTCCCTCCAAAACTCCCTGTAGCTCATTCGTTGGTTTTCCCTGCCACGTTTGATTCTGAAACGATCAATGTGAGCTTTACTGTAAAAAGCTGCCCACTTTGTTCTGGTGTTAAATTGTGAGTGTGCATTCTGGGGCATCTCTTCTCTGGTACCAGGGCATTCACAGACATCAGCAGCGGTTTTTCTTCGTAACTGTCGTTCAGTTATTTCTTCACTATTTGCCCAGCATAATAAATTTGATAAGGAACTATTGGCTTTGTCATTTTGTTCCATGACACTGCACGATATTATTCTTCTTCTCAGTGTCAGGATCTCTCAGTTCTGCAGTTTTAATTCACATTGGTATTTCAGTTCTACTTTTTCCATTTTTTGACCTGTACCTTTGCTTCTGTCAATGAGTTACTGTCTTTGTTTCCTTGTTTGCGTTTCCTTGTACTGCTCCGCCATCCTCTCCGTTAGTCTGTCGCAGCTCATTAGTTTCATCACCTTTACTATACTGTCAATGTCTGCACTCATTTATCAATGTTGTATTAAGTTCCATTTTATGTTCATTAATATATTTTCTGTTCCTCCTCCCCATATTTCCGCCTGTCTGTGTTTTCCTTCCCTCTTCTTTTCTCTCCTGCCTCGCTCTGTTCCCTTGCGTCTGATCTGTCTGATTATCTCGCTCGTTACCTCTGCCCTCTCTGCCCTCTCCTGCTGCCCACTGCACCTGTCCTTCATTTCCCGCATCGCCTCTCCTTTTATATGGTCCATCTGTTTTACTCTAGTCTTTGCAAGTTTGTGGCAGTAGCTTTTTGCAATGTGTCCCACAAGCTTTTTTTTTTTTTTCCCTGAGTCCTGTTTTCCCTGTTGGACCTCCTCCGTGTTCTTGGTTTATTGTCTTCTATCTTATTTCCTACCTGATTATTATTTATTTTATTTTTTTGGATATTTGGATTGTGATTCGGTGCTGCATTCTGCCCATTTAGTTTTTGACTCTCTACCCATTTTTGGATCACGCCTTTGCTCACTGTTTTGTGTACTGTGACCTTTCCTCTGGTTTTGGATTCTGACCATCTTACCACACATTGTAGTTAGCAAATGTTAGTTTAAAAAAAATTGTGATAAATTATTACTGTATTAAGCAATGCGATTTGATGTTTGCCCTAACTTCACAAGCTAGCTGTAACACTGATTGCTTTTGAGCTAGCTAGTAAGCTAGTGAACATGCCAAAAAATCTAAAAGTAGAGTTGGGATGCATGAAAGCGCCGCAAAACATATCAGATAAGTTCATTCCTTTTTATAGCTAGCTGACGTTAGTAAAGTTAGGGCAGAAACTAAATCTCTCAGCTCATCATAGATCATATGCAGTGGGTATGGTGCACATTATTTTCAGCCAATCAGAATCATCAAAACTTCTCCCATAGCTATACGGTTTGCGAATCACACATTCACTCCCAGGTTTGTACTGTGGCCGTCTTCAGCTCTGACTGGTTTTGGCCAGCATGGTGGAACATAAGGTGGCACTACCGCCTTGCAGCAAGAAGGTCGTGGGATCAAATACAGCTTGGGGCCTTTCTGTGTGGAGTTTGTATGTTCTCCCCGTGCTTGCACGGGTTTCCTCCCACAGTCCAAAGACTGTGCTAATCAGAGACACTAAATTGCCCGTGTGGTGAGAGATGACTGTGCCCTGCAGTGGAGGGGCAAACTGTGCACCGTGGGTCTCTGAACTCTGCCCATAGTCAGCTGGGATAGGCTCCTGCTCCCCCCGCGACTCTAATAAAGGAAGGAAGCAAGTACAGAGAATGGATGTATTTCCATGATGATGAGTGTCTTTTGGGTTTAAATTATCCAGCATTTGAAGCTAAGGAGCAACTTCTAACTGAGGCATAGAAAGAGCACAAATCCAATATCCACACCACAGGGCTGCTCTTATCATCATACTTTCACTAGATATCATTGTCAGTGCCCACATACAGCACTCTCTAATTCTCAGAAAAAAAGTCACACATTTACCCTGGAATTATTAATATTTATGAGCCAGCACGAGCTTGAAATTATTATTATCCAGTCCATTGGAACAATCTAATCAGTTCAGAAAAATGAGTTCAAATGCTGGAGCATTAGCAATCTTTCTCTGAAACCTAATCAAGCTTGAGACTAAAGTTTGCGGAACCCTTACAGAAGGGCAATTGTACATTTCTGTTCCAATTATCATGGTAAATTATTTGTAGTGTCTGTGTTTATGATCATTGCATACTTATGGATCACAACTGAGCACTAAATGATAAAGTGAAGCTTGTAGGCTTACAAACACACACACACACACACACACACAAACACACACACACGTAAGGGTGCACTCACACAAAGTTTCACAGTAAATGAGCTGAAGAACGATTGTTATTGAGTATGTCTGATTTTAACCTGACAATGCCAATGAGTATCCCATGATGGATGGGTTATCATGATTAGTATGGATATAGGATGGGCTTCATTGGACAGCTGTATTAATCTTGATCCCTCACCTCTGATTTGCTGTCAGGGAGCATTTTTACTTGAACAACTCTCAAGGAGAGAGGAGGAGAGGATGCTTCTGAAAGAGCTTAAAGCCAGGAAACACAGGTTCCTACATGGAAGCCTTGTACCTCTGGCATTTTGTTTAAATGCTGCACCTCCGCATGTGACATCACTCAATGGCACAAAGGATTTCTCATTTTCCAGCTTTCAGCCCCTCTGTCCTTGCGGCTCTTCCTTGCATCTCTCTCTCTTAGATCCTCACTGGGAGGAGATAAGACGGGAAGAAGCGACATGAGTGAGGGAAGTGAAGAGACGCGTTAGCGTAATGAAAAGCATCCCATGTGTGCAAACTTGGCTCAATAAAGTGTTATTCTATGGAATTATATTTGTGCCACAATCCTGAGCGAGCAATTGGAAATTTTAAGCGCAGAAAAATATATTGTGCGAGCACACAAATCTTGTTTTGAGGAAAAATTAAACGTGAGCAAAAAAAAACCCTTCCGATTGAGCGAACAAAACTCTATTCTGTGCTCAACAAATGTCTTTGCATGTTTGTTATGATCAATATGAACGTGCAATATTAACCCCTTTCACTCAGTTTCACTCTGTGTCCTCTCACAAACTCATGCTCGATGCACTGGCAGACAGCAGCATGCTCGCTCAAAGTGTGTCCCTCTCTCTCTCTCAATCCGCCCACTCTGTGTGTGCTCAGCTTCACCTGCACGCTCGCTCAAGCTGTGCACAGTGTTACAAATGTGCCACAATTCTGGGGTGCGTTCCCCAAAACCGTAGTTGCTAACTAAGTTAGCAACTTACATAGTTCGTCCATTCACAGTCAATGGGTCCAACAATGTAAGTCAGCATCTGTGATTTCGGGAAAAGCACCCCTGATTGGCGCCTTCAGCTCCAATTAGACACATTATGACCAACCAGCAAAGAAAAGGGGGAAAGTTAATGACAAAATTCGACAACAACTGGATTATGTAGCTGCCTTGTCGCATTGTTTGGGTTAACGTTAACGTTTCATCTTCACTTATCTTGAGACATCGACTATTGTGCGACTCTTTTGACTCATATCCCTCTTTAGCAATGCTGGCTGCTGCAAACTATAGCATCAGACGATGTCTTGTGAACATCAAAACCAAACTGTCACACCACAGCCACGTGTACCATGTTTTATGAACCTTTATGAAATTTTGTTGGTTAGTCTGTACACCTTTTGCTTGCAAACCAACCCAGATAGCAAGCACCTGCGCGCCGGATCAGCTGGAGTCGGCACAGAGCCGGAGCGGAGGTGCTTGCTATCTGGGAAGTTAGCTATCTGGCACTAGGGCAGCTAACTAATGTGGGGAAGAAAAGCAGAAGCTTACTGACATTAAAGCCTCTGTAAACCCAAGTCCACAAAAACCTTTGAATTACGTTATTTGGGGTTGTATGTGCATCATAGTAAGCATACTAAAATATTAGAATTATGTTCAATTCAAATCCGAGGTTTTGTCATAAAATTTTTAGCACCTATTCTCTTACTGCGGTTGAATTGGGCGTGGTTTTCTTAGTGGGTTAATACGTAATAAGCCAAACAATTTTAAAAAACTGTCATTTGTCCCACCCCTAACTGAAATTATAAAAGCTCTCTGCTCCCACTAGTTGGCCTGAGCCTGAGAAACATCGTCTCGAAGTAGCCTGTCTTAAGATAATTTTTTTTGGGAATTTTTCCTTTATTTGATAGTTAAACAGTGTAGAGAGACAGGAAAGTTGGGGAGAAGAATGGGGGATGACATGCAGCAAATGACCCGAGCCGGATTCGAACCCAGGTCGCTGCGGGAAGGACTCAGCCTTTATGGTACGCGCACTTAGACCGATGAGCCACCGGGGCGCAAAGTAGCCTGTCTTGCGATTGATTACCCAACTACATTTTGGCTCCATTTATCAATCTGTCCGTCCATCTGTCTGCGTATTTGTCTGTCCCCCGCTACTTACCCTATCATGTATGTTTGTATTAGCTCCATTCAGAACGCACCAGTAAATGATTTTCTGAACGGGACGTGTGCTTGTGGAATGGTACTTCCGCTCTGGCTCGAATATCTTATGCTGCGTTCAAACTAGCTTGTGAAAATGGTGTTTCTCAGAACACAAGCGGTGACTTGAGCTCAAATCACCTTACAACCTGTGATCACAAGCAGTGAACTGATGGTTAATTCAGCGGATCAATCTTCACCACTCGTGAGCAAAACGAGGCCAGACAAACACATTGTGAGCTCAACAGAAAAGTATGTTTATTTTCATGTTTGCTTTCTCAAATATTTAAAGGAGAAACTTATTATGAATATTATTATGTCCCAGAGTTTGTTGTATTTCCATATCACAATGTTTCTGTCGTTTTGTCATTGGGAAGTTAACTTAATATTTTGATACCTTAATTATCGCCCATGATTTCGCCCTTGACAGACTGGCAGCAAATGAACGCTCTCCATGTGTGTCTTTTTCGCAACCGGTTGAGTGGCAAGCTAATTATGATGCAATAATATTGTACTGTACTAGCTAATGTTACAGTACCATCAGGCCGCCGTTGGGTGCATCCCTGCTAACGCTGAATTTTAGCGGAGATGCGCTAACTCGGTAATAATAAAAACAGCAAAGGATTTTACAAAATACCATTCCATAACTGGCTGGATGGCGTTTCCAGATGGCAGAGGTTCTGCTTTGTCTAATTCTGAAGCTGTTTGCACACTGGACGCGAAACTAATCATTCAAAGTCAATGCAAAGACTTGAATACACGCGTTTGCGTGTATTCAAGTCTTTGCATTGACTTTAGATGTAATCTGTCGTGCGAAAAATTTGAGTCAGACGGCTCAAACATATAGGGCTGGACTGTGACCCATGCGCCATTGCTGTGACTAACGCTCACGGAGCCAAGGAGATGTCATTCAAATCGAAGGACTAGCCAGTCACACCGCGATGCACCACGCCCACACTGTCTTGAGAAATGGACTGAATAGCAAAATGAGCCGTTTTTGAACTAGGTTTTCGAATAGTTATGAATGTTAACTTTCACTCAGTTTTTTGTAGATGTTTTATGAGACACTCAACTTTGACATTATACTTGAATTTTCGCTATGTCAAGACAAGTTTCCAGAGGCTTTAATGTTACTACCATGATAGCCAGCAAACTCGACAGTCTTAAAAAAAAAGAATAGTTTTGGCACCTTCTTCTGGTTGATTTATTTCAACATCTAACACCTGAGGAAGGCACTTTGCCGATATGTCTGTTGCCATGAACTGAAATAGACTTATAACCTGCATATCAAGTCTGATGACCTAACGTTACACATCCACAGCTGAAGTACCCGATCATCCTTGATTAATTGTGTTGGAATAAAAGACTCATTTTAGGCAGTGATCTACATCTCATTCTCAAGCCTAAACACTATTAGCAATCAGTTTGACTTGAAATAGCAGAGAAAACACGTGTTATGAATGATATTAATTAGGGGTAACATTCTATTTAGGTGTAACAGAACCAGGGCGCTCTGCTGTTCCATTTAGGTGTAATAGAACCAGGGCGCCCTGCTGTTCCATTTAGGTGTAACAGAACCAGGGCGCTCTGCTGTTCCATTTAGGTGCAACAGAACCAGGGTGCTCTGCTGTTCCATTTAGGTGTAACAGAACCAGGGCGCTCTGCTGTTCCATTTAGGTGCAACAGAACCAGGGCGCTCTGCTGTTCCATTTAGGTGTAACAGAACCAGGGCGCTCTGCTGTTCCATTTAGGTGTAACAGAACCAGGGCGCTCTGCTGTTCCATTTAGGTGTAACAGAACCAGGGCGCTCTGCTGTTCCATTTAGGTGCAACAGAACCAGGGTGCTCTGCTGTTCCATTTAGGTGTAACAGAACCAGGGTGCTCTGCTGTTCCATTTAGGTGTAACAGAACCAGGGCGCTCTGCTGTTCCATTTAGGTGTAACAGAACCAGGGCGCTCTGCTGTTCCATTTAGGTGAAACAGAACCGGAGCGCTCTGCTGTTCCATTTAGGTGTAACAGAACCAGGGCGCTCTGCTTTTTGATTTAGGTGTAACAGAACTGGGGCGCTCTGCTGTTCTATTTAGGTGAAACAGAACCTGGGCGCTCTGCTGTTCCATTTAGGTGAAACAGAACCGGGGCGCTCTGCTGTTCCATTTAGGTGTAACAGAACCAGGGTGCTCTGCTGTTTCATTTAGGTGTAACAGAACCGGGGCGCTCTGCTGTTCCATTTAGGTGAAACAGAACCGGGGCTCTGCTGTTTCATTTAGGTGCAACAGAACCATGGCGCTCTGCTGTTCCATTTAGGTGTAACAGAACCAGGGCGCTCTGCTGTTTCATTTAGGTGCAACAGAACCATGGCGCTCTGCTGTTCCATTTAGGTGTAACAGAACCAGGGCGCTCTGCTGTTCCATTTAGGTGAAACAGAACCGGGGAGCTCTGCTGTTTCATTTAGGTGTAACAGAACCATGGCGCTCTGCTGTTTCATTTAGGTGTAACAGAACCAGGGCGCTCTGCTGTTTCATTTAGGTGTAACTGAACCGGGGCGCTCTGCTGTTCCATTTAGGTGTAACAGAACCGGAGCGCTCTGCTGTTTCATTTAGGTGTAACAGAACCAGGGCGCTCTGCTGTTCCATTTAGGTGAAACAGAACCAGGGCGCTCTGCTGTTCCATTTAGGTGTAACTGAACCATGGCGCTCTGCTGTTTCATTTAGGTGTAACAGAACCAGGGCGCTCTGCTGTTTCATTTTTGTAACTGAACATTTGCTGTTCCATTTAGGTGAAACAGAACCGGGGCGCTCTGCTTTTTCATTTAGGTGTAACAGAACCATGGGCGCTCTGCTGTTCCATTTAGGTGTAACAGAACCATGGTTCCATTTAGGTGAAACAGAACCGGCTCTGTTTTTCATTTAGGTGTAACAGAACCATGGCGCTCTGCTGTTCCATTTAGGTGTAACAGAACCGGGGCGCTCTGCTGTTCCATTTAGGTGAAACAGAACCATGAGCGCTCTGCTGTTTCATTTAGGTGTAACAGAACCAGGGCGCTCTGCTGTTCCCGGTGTTGCGGTGCTGGCTCCCTGGAGCATGGATGTATAAAGAGAACGTGAGACATTGTGGTTTTAAATTACGGCAGTTGCGATTTGTTTAGTTATATTTGGGGGACTTTATAAAGATTACCTCAAAGCATAACCTAGAACTACCTGGAATAAACTGGGAAAAACCTGGAAGTTCATTCACAAATGAACCAACTGGAATAATGACCCCTCCCACGGCGAGTGCTTCTAACTACAGGACCACTAGTGCCAGCGTCAGCTTAGCTCACCAGTATCGCCTGGCGCTAATGTTCGTGAAATACGCAGAAACAGATCACTCAACTGCGGGCAGACAAATGCGACCACTCTGGGCTCCTGCAAGATCGCTGAAACAGGGAGTGCACGACAGGTAACAACTAGGGATGGGCATTTTCAGTGATTTCAATATTCGAGTACTCCCCTTGCATTATGAACGAGTAATCGATTACTCGCAAACTATATATTGTCCATATTTTACTGTAAAAATAAATACGGGAGGTCTGTAACATCAGTTCCACTACTGTTTCCAGTCTGACACGGACCTCCCCAACTTGACCTACTGTTTACTAAATGGCAGGCTTACGGAGAACATCCCTAAAGTTACTTCATACTTGACCATCTATGTGAATAAACAGCCAACTGCAAACCAAGTGCAATTCCAAATGCATTTATTGAAGAACCGTAACAGGTCCGTCAATTACCCTGTTGTAACATTCAGTTGCCAAAAGTCACAGGTAGCTAACGGGACAGGACAGCGGTATGGACTTTGTTCTGTGTCGCTTAACACTCAGTAAACTCTCAATAAACAGCCTAAATCATAAACACAAAGTTCAAATTTGTTTTTGTTAAAACAAATAATAAACTGAAATTTCGGCATTTAAGCCTACAGTGTCCATTGGCGAAAAAAAAAATCACGCTTTGATGAGTCGTGAATAGCCTAAATTAAACTATGACGATAATAAAAACAGGCCAAATTAACAAAGTATTGACAGCTACAATATCAATTAACCGTCCATACCTTTACCTTAGGCGTTTTAATGCATATGAAGTGGATTCATTTACTTATTCTTGTTTAAAAAAATAAGCATATCCACATGCTCAGGCGATAGCCGAGTGCGGAGGCGATTTAGAATTAGTCCAGCTGTTGAGAATACTCTTTCTGCAGGTACAGAGGTAGCAGGAATGCTCAGGTACTGCTTCGCCAGCAGACTGAGTTTCCTGTACCTGCACTCGCTGAGCCAGTATCTCTGTGATATGCAAGTTTAACGCCACATATCTTGCACTGCACGTTATCGTCGTCCCTTTTGTCGAAGTATTCACAGACATCACCCTTCCTGGTCGCGACTGACATGGTGCATGCATCGTCCATGGACATAGCAAGTTGGCTTCAGCTTCCGCAGCGCAAAAGAAAGCATGTTGTGTAGAAATCAGTTTGGATACGTATGATTTATGTGTCAAAATAGTTAGTTCATGTTGCGCTGTTGGCTGTGAAAACCGCGCAGACCGCGAAGAAAATTTTTTTTTTTAATTCTCTCTAAAAACGCAGTTTTACTGATATTTACGGATAAATATTTGTTTTTTTTTTAATTACTAGTTTACCTGATTTTGATCATATTGCTCATATTCTGAAAGCTTTCAATTATAAGCATGTCCTTATTTGAAAAAGTGTCAGGTAGCAGCCTTATGTTTATTTATTTATTATTATTATTATTATTATTATTATTATTATTTTTATTATAAGATAATTCATTTCTGAATAACGGTATTTATAACATTTTCTATCCGTTTTGCCATGACCGGAAGCTGGCGCCTATTAACCATGGTGGAATGCACGAAGAATAGAGAGTGAGCGGTCTTGCTTTACTTCTTTGTCTATAGTACCGCCAAATGAGTTGTAGCCAAAACCAACACACTGCGCAGGTGCGCGAATAGTAAAGAGTTACTCGAATACTGACCTCAACAACGAGTACTCTAATACTCGAGTAATTGTACCCACCCTTAGTAACAACACACGATGCGTGGCTGAAGAGGCCAACCAGTCCGGAACCATGGAGCGCGTGCCCAGCCGTGCAATGCTGGCCTTCGTAGCTGCCGGTGGGGACACACACATCAAAGCCCTGTGTCACACCACTGAACGCCCGCTCCCAGGTCCCTACTGGCCGAGCCTCTTTTGCAGCTGCGCGCCGTCCGCCGCCTTCGGCTGTGCGCTCCCCGCTATAAACATTTCATGAAGGTGCAAAAAAATACATGCTATAATACTAAAGCACAAACCCCTCACAGGTGGTTCTGGTGTGATATTTTGGTTTAGCTGTTCAGTAGACATCGTCCGATGCTATAGTTAGCAGCCAGGATTGCAAAAGAGGGATATGAGTCAAAATGGTCACACAACAGCCAATGTCTCAAGATACATGCAGAAGTAATGTTAACGTTAACCCAAACAGCGCAACTCAGCAGCACTTTAATCCAGTTGTAGTCGAATTTCGTCATTAACTTCCCCCGTTTTCTTTGTTGGTTGGTCAGAATGCGTCAAATTGGAGCCAAAGCAGCCAATCAGAATTGCGGCAAATTTTTGTAACACTGTGCACAGCTTGAGCGAGCGCACAGGTGAAGCTGAGCACACAGAGTGGGCAGATTGAGAGAGAGGGAGAGACGCACTTTAAGCGAGCATGCTGCTGTCTGCCAGCGCGTCGAGCATGAGTTTGTGAGAGGGCATAGAGTGAAACTGAGTGAAAGGGGTTATTATTGCATGTTCATATTGATCATACCATTTGCTCATGTTCAATTTTTTCTAAAAACAACATTTATGTGCTTGCGCAATATATTTTTCTTCGCTCAAAATCTCCAATTGCTCACACAGGATTGAGGCACAAATATAACCCCATATTATTCTAGTGACCAATAATATTCAAGTGAAGCCTTCTCCTTAGACTAATCACATTTGTTACCCTGACATTGTGGGAGGCTGCCTGGGACACAACACATCCCTCGAGTTGCTATTGAAGGCAAAGACAACTTTAGCTTAAATTTGTGTTTTCCCTTTAAACACTGCAGGCCGAATGCAGCCATTTAGCCTTGCGTTCTGGTTGCGGGTAAGCTTCCTTATCAATGCCTATATCATGGCTTTTTTTTATTATTAAATGAAAGTGACTCTGAGGCAACTCTGTCATATCTGTGGCTGGAGAACAGCGCTGATTTCACAGTGTTTGCATAATATGTAGGTGGTTGAGCGTTGAGGCGACACGTTCAGTGTTCTGACCGTATGACTTATGTCCAATCAATTCTGACTCCTAGTTTCTGCATCCTCCCACGCGAGCACCCTTTAGCCTTCCAGTCGGCATTATATATACACAACAAATAAACATAGAAACGAATAAATGCTCAAAATGCAAGTGCTAATGGAATGCAATATCCCCAAATGATAAGAAACTGGGAACAGAATCTGACGCATTTAACTTTAGAATGAAGGTATTCCCAAATTACTTCCATTTAGACGTATTTAAATGCAAATGTGTCTGACCCCAATCTCTGCCTAGGATTTGTGTGCTAAATTTTGCTGGTTTCTGAATGATTAACAGCTTATCATTGCTAAATGCCATGTTAGGCCTGAATTAGCTGAATAAAATTCTATTGAATTGAATCTTACTGCAAAAAATGAGCATGTTTTACTGAGAGTCGTCTGCAAATTGAACACAGATGTTCAGTTTAGACAATTAAATCTGTCTGAATGAGCTTTCTGTGATATGATGACACAAGAAATTGGTGTCAGTATTTCACATGTACAGTGTGGCACATATTTATGGCACAAAAGGCAGGTCAAGGAAGAATTGCTGAGCTCTTGCTAGTCTTAAATATATAAATATTTAAATACAGTGCTGTGAAAAAGTATTTGCCCCCTTCCTGATTTCTTATTTTTTTGAATATTTGTCACACTTAAATGTTTCAGATCAAACAAATTTTAATATAAGACAAAGATAACCTGAGTAAAATCAAAATGCAGTTTTTAAATGACAATTTCATTTATTGAGGGGAAAAAGCTATCCAAACCTCCCTGGCCCTATGTGAAAAACTGCAATCAAGCATTTGCGATAACTGGCAATGAGTCTTTCACATCACTGTGGAAGAATTTTGGCTCACTCTTCTTTGCAGAATTGTTTTAATCCAGCCAAATTGGGGGGTTTTCGAGCATGAACGGCCTGTTTACGGTCATGCCACAGCATCTCAATCGGATTTAAGTCCGGACTTTGACTAGGCCTCTCCAAAAACTTCATTTTGTTTTTTTTTTTTTTAAGCCATTCAGAGGTGGACTGTGAGGATTACGCCAGGAACCACAAGCGAGAACCAGTGAATACAAAAAAAGGAGGCTTTATTTCTGAAGGGGGGGGGAACCCCCAACAGAGCAGGCAACGGTACAAAGTCCACAATCCAAAAATCAGAATCCAAAGGGCAAAATCCAGAATCGTAACCAGGGCACCAATCACAAAATACAGAGTCGGACAAAAAAAGGATTCGGTGGCGATGGATGTGGCAAGGTACAGGGAATAGGCAAAAATCGAAAGTCAAGGACGGTCCAGTCAGAAAGGTAATCACTATGAATACAAGGCGAGAGAAGCGTGGCACAAGCAGACAAAGGAGAAACGTTCTGACGGGGAACGGCTATGAGAAGACTGTTTAAATACACAAAAGGGAAGTCACATGCTATGATTAGGAAAAGGTGAACTGGATAAAACTAATTACGTGGGAGCAAAACACGAGGAAGAACCTAATCACATAGAATTGGCAAAAGCCAAAATGCGGACAGGGAACACGAGACAGCCTATGACAAAACATACAGCTCCGGTTAGGGAGTTCTAACGTGCACAGATAATGAGAGGCAGGACAGAGTGGAGCAGGTGCGGAGGATCCGCTGAATTGCAGCAAAGACTAAGTGAAGGCAAGAGGCGGAGACTAGAATAGGGCGAGTGCTGAGAGCTTGTTAATCAATTAGTAAGTGCAGCTATACAATCCCTAGTGCTCGTTAGTAAGTTAGTATTATATACAATGTTAGTCTGGGTTAGTAACTTTAACAAAAACAAACTGTTAGTATTGGTTAGTAAAATAGAAAAGAGAGGCGAAGGAAGCAAACGAGATTGGAAGGAATGTTTGAAACCCAGAAACCATGAAATCACCTAAGCATGTGAACACACAGACCGGGAAGACGGACTGAACCAACTAGATCACAAGACAGGGGAGACAAGTGCAATACATGGTGAAATACAAAACAATGACTGGAATCTAACTGGGGAATTGGACTATGGCAGGAAATGCATGAATGAACAGAAACAAAACATGGCATGGAATCAAGGCACTACAAAACATGAACAGAACATGAGCAGAACAGATCAGAATCATAACATGGACTTGCTGGTGTTTTTCGGATGATTGTCCTGCTGCATAACCCAAGTGCGCTTGAGCTTGAGGTCATGAACTGATGGTCGGACATTGTCTTTTAGGATTTTCTGGTAGAGAGCAGAATTCATGGTTCCATCAATTACGGCAAGTCATCTAGGTCCTGAAGCAGCAAAGCAGCTCCAGACCATCACACTACCACCACGTTTTACTGTTGACATGATGTTCTTTTTATGAAATGCTGTGTTTGTTTACACCAGATGTAACGGGACGTAGGCCTACACATTCCAAAAAGTTCAACATTTGTCTCGTCAGTCCACAGAATATTTTCCCAAAAGTCTTGGGGATCATCAAGATGTTTTTTGAGAAATGTCAGAGGAGCCTTTGTGTTCTTTTTGGTCAGCAGTGGTTTTCGCCTTGGAACTCTCCCATGGATGCCATTTTTGCCCAGTCTCTTTCTGATTGTTGATTCATGAATACTGACTTTAAATGAGGCAAGTGAGACCTGTAGTCATTTAGATGTTGTTCTGGGTTCTTTTATGACCTCCTGGATGAGTCGTCAATGTGCTCTTGGAGTAATTTTGATAGGCTGGCCACTCCTGGGAAGGTTCACCACTGTTCCAAGTTTTCTCCATTTGTGGATAATGGCTCTCACCGTGATTCGCTGGAGTGCCAAAGCCGTAGAAATGGCTTTGTAACCCTTTCCAGACTGATAGATGTCAATGGCTTTCTCATCTGTTCTTGAATTTCTTTAGATTTTGGCATGATTTGTTGCTTTTTTGAGATCTTTTAGCCTACTTCATTTTGTCAGACAGGTTCTATTTAAGTGATTTCTTGATTCAGTGGGTCTGTCAGTAATCAGGCCAGGGTGTGGCTAGTGAAACTGAACTCAAAAAATGTGGTTAATCACAGTTCATTTATGATTTAACCGGGGGGGGGCATTACTTTTGCACATAGGGCCAGTTACGTTTGGATACCTTTTTTCCCTTAAAAAATGAAATCATCATTTAAAAACTGCATTTTGTAAGCGGGTAAATACTTTTTCACAGCACTGGGTGTATGTGTATATATATATATATATATATATATATATATATATACAACCCCAATTCCGAAATAGTTGGGACAAAGTGTAAATTGTGAATAAAATCAAAAAGCAATGACTTTCAAATCACAACAGCCAATATTTTATTCGCAATAGAACAGAGATAACATAGCAAATGTTTAAACTGAGAAATTTTACAATTTAATCCACAAAATGAGCTAATTTCAAATTTCATGGCTGCTACAGGTCTCAAAAAAGTTGGGACAGGGGCCTGTTTACCATGGTGTAGCATCCCCTCTTCTTTTTAACACAGAGTGGAGGCGTCTGGGCATTGAGGAGACAAGTTTCTTGAGTTTAGCCATTGGAATTTAATCCCACTCTTGTTTAATACAGGCTTCCAGCTGCTGGAAAGTTTTGGGTCTCCTTTGACAGACTTTTCTTTTAATTATGCGCCAAATGTTCTCAATTGGTGAAAGATCAGGACTGCAGGCAGGCCAGTTCAGCACACGGACTCCTACTACGAAGCCATGCTGTTGTAATAGCTGCTGTATGTGGTTTTGCATTGTCCTGCTGAAATACACAAGGCCTTCCCTGGAATAGATGTCGTCTGGAGGGGAGCATATGTTGCTCTAAAACCTTTATATACCTTTCAGCATTCATGGTGCTTTTTAAAACATGCAAGTGTCCCACACCATATGCACTAATGCATCCCCATACCATCAGAGATGCTGGCTTTTGAACTGAACGCTGATAACAGAAGGGGTGGTCTTTCTCCTCTTTAGCCTGGAGGACACAACGCCCATGATTTCCAACAAGAATATCAAATTTGGACTCGTCTGACCACAGGACACTTTGCCACTTTGCTACAGTCCATTTTAAATGAGCCTTGGCCCACAGAACACGGCGGCGCTTCTGGATCATGCTCAACAATGGCTTCCTTTTTGCAAGATAGAGTTTTAGGTGGCATCTGTGGATGGCACGGCGGACTGTCTTTACAGACAGTGGTTTCTTGAAGTATTCCTGAACCCATTTAGTAATGTCAATGACAGAATCATGCCGGTGAGTGATGCAGTGGCGTCTGAGGGCCTGAAGATCAGGGGCACCAAGTAAAGGTCTTCGGCCTTGTCCCCTACGCACAGAGATTTTTCCAGTTTCTCTGAATCTTTTGATGATGTTATGCACTGTCGATGATAAGACCTTCAAAGCCTTTGCAATTTTACGTTGAGGAACATTGTTTTTAAAGTATTCCACAATTTTTTTTACGCAAGCCTTCACAGATTGGAGAGCCTCTGGCCATCTTTACTTCTGAGAGACTCCGCCTCTCTAAGAAATCCCTTTTATAGCCAATCATGTTACACACCAGAAGCCAGTTAACTTAATTACTTGCTAAATGTTCTTTCAGCTGATTCTCTTATATATTAATTGCTTTTTCAGCCTTTATTTGGCTGTGTCCCAACTTTTTTGAGACCCTTTGCAACCAGAAAATTTGAAATAAGCTCATTTTGTGGATAAAAATGTAAAATATCTCAGTTTCAACATTGGAAATGTTATCTATGTTCTATTGTAAATAACATATTGGCTCATGTGATCTGAAAGTCATTGCATTTTGATTTTATTCACAATTTACACTTCGTCCCAACTATTTCGGAATTGGGGTTTTATATAATTTTTTTTCCCGATTCGATTATTTGAATGATTATGGATATCAAAATTCCACCTGACAAGCAATGACAACAACTCTTATTTCCTGAAGTTTGTGCCCCCTGAAGCTTTTAATCCACCACCCGTGTCTATTGTGATTCAGGATTAGCATGAATAACTAAAATAATAATAACTATAAATGACTTGTCACATATTATTTATCATTTCAGACGACGTACTAATATCCAGTGCAAAGAAAAGATGATAATTGAAATCCAGGCATTGAACTGTTGAATATTAAACATCACTGGGGACAGTCAACGTGCCAAACTGTTCAACCTAGTTTATTTGTCCATTTACCCCCCACTGCTTGATAATAAGCGTGGGGTAACTGTTTGGCAGCAATGGCGTTTCGGGGGAGCAGCTCTTGAACTGGAATATTTTCCATTATTTCTGAGCATTTAAAGTGTGAGAAAATATCAAGCGTGTACACATTTATACCTCTGAAGCAAGGCGAAACCAGAAAAGATGCATAAAATGGAGAGTGGTCCATAACGATAAAAAAAGAAATAAATAAATAAAATAAAGCAGCGGAGAGCTGATGCCCTGCCAAAGACAGCCTTTCAGAAATAAGCTCTTTAACACGCTGTGATGTTGTGGGGTCTGAGCAGTGCTCTGCTGTAATATATCAGGGACACGGCCTTCTTTTATTCCTCCATAAATCTCGGCGTAAAAAGCCACAGAAGCGTAGTACAGCGCAAACAGACAGGAAACGAGCCGGTTAGCTCCGGTGACACACTGGTGAACAACCTTAATGGCCAGTATTTATTTCAGCTGTCATGCTGGTCCAAGATACTAATCACAGACTGATCCATTTACCAATGAGTCCAGACTAGAGGTCATTAAATCCCATCGTTAATTGCAAATGTTATGGAGGTTTATCTCACATGAATACAAGTCAGGGGGATGGTTTACTCTGATCATTAAAAAAAAAAAAAAATGTTGAACGGAGCTTATATAGGTGCTGCTAAATCATTTTGATATCTTATAAATTATGAAAAAGTTATTAAATATGACTTTGTCTGTATCATGTACTTTAAGACCAGTCAAATGTGAGTACTTTTATAATAATTTATATTTTGAGATTTTTCCAAAGGCCTAACTACAACTGCTTACATTTAAGACAAGGAAGCAAACCCCACATGTGTGGTGATTACTCTGTCCCCTAGTTACTCTTTGAAATAGGTCTTTCATCAATGTTTTGAATAGTGTCTATGGTACATTAATAAAAATGACATAATGGTATGATAAATCAAACAAGCAAATTCCATGTTTAATAAATGGTTACATAGGTTTTTATAAACATAACAAATTGACTAAACCAACAATATTGCCAGTATAGTAGATGAATCTTATGAAGAGTAGCTTAAAACACGCTTACATGTAGGATGTGTGTTATGACCTGGATTGCTCCTGTGTGTGGTATATACCAGTCACCCTAAACATAAGCCCCCACAACTATCAGCAAAATAATTTTTTTTTTTTAAAAGTGCATCATTTTACATATTTTCTTCACATCAGGGTACTAGGCTTGTACATAAGGCACAAAGCAAGGTACTTGCAAAGTTTGGCACAGGTCACAAAACTCACTGAGTTGCGCAAGGGATGTTGTAGGAATTAGTGGGACCTGGGCTCTTCTCTGGAACTATTTTCCATAACAAAGTAACAATAGTTACTAATAATAAGAAGACTTCTGGAAATAATGCAGTCAGCAGGAGGCAATCGACAGATTGTAGGAGTGGTTTTCTCAGTCTCAGAGTAGTAAAGGTGGTCTCTCAGAGCAGTAAAGGTGGTCTCTCAGTGGTAAGGGTGGTCTCTCAGTGGTAAACATGGTCTCTCAGTGGTAAACTTGGTCTCTCAGTGGTAAAGGTGGTCTCTCAGTGGTTAACATGGTCTCTCAGTGGTGAAGGTGGTCTCTCAGTGGTAAACATGGTCTTTCAATGGTGAAGGTGGTCTCTCAGTGGTAAACATGGTCTCTCAGTGGTAAAGGTGGTCTCTCAGTGGTAAACATGGTCTCTCACTGGTGAAGGTGGTCTCTCAGTGGTGAAGGTGGTCTTTCAGTGGTGAAGGTGGTCTCTCAGTGGTAAAGGTGGTCTCTCAGTGGTAAACATGGTCTTTCAATGGTGAAGGTGGTCTCTCAGTGGTAAACATGGTCTCTCAGTGGTAAACTTGGTCTCTCAGTGGTAAAGGTGTCTCTCACTGGTGAAGGTGGTCTCTCAGTGGTGAAGGTGGTCTTTCAGTGGTGAAGGTGGTCTCTCAGTGGTAAAGGTGGTCTCTCAGTGGTTAACATGGTCTCTCAGTGGTAAAGGTGGTTTCTCAGTGGCTTCCGATGGCCCATGTGATGGAATGACAGACTCTGATAGAAAAGGCTGGTGACGGCATTCTGTCATGGCAGTCAATTCACCCTGAGGCAGTCTAATGCAGAATATGCTCATGAAGTATCTATATTACTGTGTATTCTCAAAATATGCTCCTCGGCAATGCTCCAGGCAACCTCCACAACAGGCGTTCTTCAGGCAGTTGTCCTGGCGATGGCATGCGATCCTGGCACATCATCAGGTGGGCATCCTGTGCTGTCATCAGCAGTGATGGAAGAGTTACAAAAGAAGCAGTGCAGTGTGGACTTACACTAAAATACTGAATACATATACAATAGGACTTAACACTGGGTCATACTGCATGTATCTTGGCATCATGATGTAATCCAAATCCACCCAAGGGTAGTTTGTCCCCTTTACTACTCTTACAGTTAGAGTAAATATCTGTCATATTAAAATTGTGCAATATATAGTGAGAAAAGTTCAACCTGAGCTTGCCAATTTTGCACTGTGTAAAAGTGCAAGCACTGTATATTGGTTTGGTTAAATTCAGTAACGTTTAATTTCGATGGCTCTTTTTACACAGAGACTTTCTCAAAGACACTTCGCAGAGTTTGGCTGATGTGCAAGAACTCAAAATAGCAAATGATTAAAAAAAAGATTTCTGTATTAAAAAAAACTTAACTGGTAAATTGTGAGGAGAACATCGCTGGAGGAACTCAGTGTTATGGCCTTGCAGCAACATGTTTGTGGGATTGAATCCAATCTGGGGCCTTTCTGTATGGAGTTAGCATGTTCTCCTGTGTTCCTGTGGATCTCCTCTGGGTACAGCAGTTTCCTCACTCCGATCGAAACACATACATGCTGGGTTAATAGGAGACTCTATATTACCCATTAATGTACATGAGTGAATGGTGTGTGTGTCCTGTGATGGATAAGCGAGCTGTCCAGGGTGTGTTCCTCCCTTTCACTCATGGTCAGCTGGGATAGGCTCCAGCTCCCCCGCGACCCTGATGAGGAAGAAGTGCTACAGATAACGTATGGAACTCGGCTTTTGTGGAGAATCACGCTGGTTAGCCTCTGTTGGCCGGCTGAATTAGGCTAATTGGATATAAGCTAGTGTGAGAAGGTTTTATTATTATTATTATTATTCAAGTGGGTTGAAGTAATAACCTGTACATATAAAAATATCAAAGACAAAATAACAGTAATACAAATAAAAATAGTCAATAATAGCAATGCAAAAGCAATCAGCAACTATTTTGACATATATTAGGACCAAACTGGGACTATTGTGCACATCAACTTATGAGCAGAGCAACAGAGAGATGACTGCTGACGATATCCGTTTGAAGCGCCAGACCTTTATGAAGTGAGGACCCGCAGTCCTGGCCTTTGGGTTATGGTAATAGTGTAGCGATTTTCTTGATCTTTTTTTATTTACTTATTTTAAAGGGTCTTCCAGGGAGACAACTGCTGTGCTATTAATATCAATATTCAGGGCTTGGATAGTATAATGAATTTATTGTAATACATATTAAAATATTTTGTATGATTGCATACAGTGTGTCATCACATGCTGAGCCCTATCATCATAGACATAGTTTGCCACATTAACTGGATGATAATACTATGCATTGCATTCAACTGCATCTGCATCATCATCTATATAGAATTAGAGTTATGAGTTGCAAGCATAGATATACAGTCCTTGTGTGTATTGCATGCCTGTAGGTCAGAAGGCAGGTGAATGCATGTGGTTTTCTTTTGTTACATATACAAACCCCAATTCCAATGAAGTTGGGACGTTGTGTAAAACGTGAATAAAAACAGAATGCAATGATTTGCAAATCTCATAAACCCACATTTTATTCTCAATTGAACATAGACAACATATCAGATGTTGAAAGTGAGACATTTTACTATTTCATGAAATTATTATGTACTGTAGATGGCGGGATATTCAAGATCTTCGCAATTCTATATTGTGGAATATTTTTCTGAAGTTGTTCCACAATTTTTAGACTCAGTTTTTTGCAGATTGGTGAACCTCTGCCCATCTTTACTTCTGAGAGACTCTGCCTCTCTAAAATGTTCTTTTTATACCCAGTTATGTTACTGATGTGTTGCCAATTATCTTAATTAGTTGTAAAATGCTCCTCCAGCTGTTTTTTGTTAGTAGCTTTTATTTTTCCAGCCTTTTGTTGGACTTGTCCCGACTTTTTTGAGATGTGTTGCTGCCATCAAATTCAAAATGAGCAGATTTTTTGAATGAAATGGTAAAATGTCTCACTTTCAACATCTGATATGTTGTCTATGTTCTATTGTGAATAAAATGTGGGTTTATGAGATTTGCAAATCATTGCATTCTGTTTTTATTCACGTTTTACACAACGTCCCAACTTCATTGGAATTGAGGTTTGTGTTTCTGTAGATGACAATCATTAAAATTAATTCAGTGTTTACAGCATGAAAAATATTGAAATATGCAACTATTCCTTTCATGCCAGCATAAATGTACTCTCGTTTCCATGAAAAGTTTTCTTTTTATTGCAAGAAAAGCAGATCTCTTTCTTTCAATGTAGTTTTTTTTTTTTTTTTTTTGCATTTTTCCATTGTTGTTGCGTGTGGTGTTTAACAGTTTTTGGCGGTATATGATTCCAGTTTTTCCCACAGATGAAATTAAGAAATACAGCACAAATGAAATGAGCTGGAAAGATGTGGAGTGGCTCTCTAATAAGACACAATAATGAAAAATCATCCATGTGCAGTGCTGTCGCACATATGCAGAGCACGATAGCATGTAGCTTCAATAACCTTGGAGCGGCATTCTGCAGAGAAAAAAAGAAAAAAGAAAGAACATATAGCTGAGCTTTGTCGGAAAATTGCTCCTCATAACCTCACAACTAATATATTTTTTTATTTTTTCATGCAGTCTGCAGTTTAATGATCTGTTTATTCTCGCTAGTAGAGCATCACAAAACCATCCAACAACTCATTTGCATTCAACTAAAATACAAATTAATGAGGTACACACACTGATAATTAATGGCGAGGCGAACCTGGCCATCTCTCTCTGCACTCCGTTAGACTGTGGCAGCTTACTCAGCAGTGGGCACATACACAGCGTGACTGTCCATAATGCACATCGTATTTAACACTCCTCAGATTTAGGAGCCCTAATAAAATGGGTGTGAACCTGACGTATTTATGATCCATCAGCTGTGAAGTGCTGCCATTTGGCTTCATTCAGGAAGTGAAGTGGAGGGTTTTATGCTGGTCATTGTGTAATTAGGGCAAGCCACTGCGCGGGAGCAGGATTGGTTGAAATAAATAGACACGCAATCTAACAAGCAGCGAGACGTACAATCAGTCCTTCCCCTGCTCCATGTTTGGAGCTGAGAGCGCTCCTGACCTTGGAAATCAAAGTGTTTTTTGTGGATTATTTATTTATTTGTTTATTTTTGCATCTGCTTTGGTATCAAACCTTTTGGCTGGAGAGGACGTAGCATGAAAGTGTGAAAATGCTATTTTCCTTACATGAAGGTCTGATACGGGAGTCCGTTGCAGCGAGATCATTCTCAGGCCCTTACCCTGAAGCCTTGAACCCCAGAGGCCTTTGTGTTATTGTAATTTTCTCCTCCGCTGTCAATCGCTCGCGGTGCTGAGACTGTCCTGCGGCTGATCCACTGAACAGCCCGATCGGGTGTGTGTATGTTCATATCCCTGAGAGAATGCCATACACATCCATTCCCCTGAGCCACTGCACAGCCCGATCGGGTGTGTGTGTGTTCATATCCCTGACAGAATGCCATACACATCCATTCCCTGAGCCACTGAGCAGCCCGATCGGGTGTGTGTGTGTTCATATCCCTGACAGAATGCATTACACATCCATTCCCCTGAGCGACTTAACAGCCCGATCAGGTGTGTGTGTGTTCATATCCCTGACAGAATGCCATACACATCCATTCCCTGAGCCACTGAGCAGCCCGATCGGGTGTGTGTGTGTTCATATCCCCGACAGAATGCCATACACATCCATTCCCCTGAGCCACTGAACAGCCCGATCGGGTGTGTATGTGTTCATATCCCCGACAGAATGCCATACACATCCATTCCCCTGAGCCACTGCACAGCCCAATCAGGTGTGTATGTGTGTTTATATCCCTGACAGAATGCCATACACATTCATTCCCTGAGCCACTGCACAGCCCGATCGGGTGTGTGTGTGTTCATATCCCTGGCAGAATGCCATACACATCCATTCTCCTGAGCCACTGTGTGTGTGTGTGTTCATATCCCTGACAGAATGCCATACACATCCATTCTCCTGAGCCACTGCACAGCCCGATCGGGTGTGTGTGTGTTCATATCCCTGACAGAATGCCATACACATCCCTTCCTCTGAGCCACTGCACAGCCCGATCGGGTGTGTGTGTGTTCATATCCCTGACAGAATGCCATACACATCCATTCCCCTGAGCCACTGCACAGCCCGATCGGGTGTGTGTGTGTTCATATCCCTGACAGAATGCCATACACATCCATTCCCTGAGCCACTGCACAGCCCGATCGGGTGTGTGTGTGTTCATATCCCTGACAGAATGCCATACACATCCATTCCCTGAGCCACTACACAGCCATTCCCTGAGCCACTGCACAGCCATTCCCTGATCCACTGAGCAGCCCTGATGGTGTGTGTGTGTTCATATCCCTGACAGAATGCCATACACATCCATTCCCTGAGCCACTGAGCAGCCCGATCGGGTGTGTGTGTGTTCATATCCCTGACAGAATGCCATACACATCCATTCCCCTGAGCCACTGAGCAGCCCGATCGGGTGTGTGTGTGTTCATATCCCTGACAGAATGCCATACACATCCATTCCCTGAGCCACTGAGCCCCGACTGTGTGTGTGTTCATATCCCTGCAGAATGCCACATCCATTCCCTGAGGTGTGTGTGTGTGTGTGTCATATCCCTGACAGAATGCCATACACATCCATTCCCCTGAGCCACTGCACAGCCCGATCGGGTGTGTATGTGTGTTTATATCCCTGACAGAATGCCATACACATCCATTCCCCTGAGCCACTGCACAGCCCGATCAGGTGTGTATGTGTGTTTATATCCCTGACAGAATGCCATACACATCCATTCCCCTGATCCACTGCACAGCCCGATCGGGTGTGTGTGTGTTCATATCCCTGACAGAATGCCATACACATCCATTCCCTGAGCCACTGAGCAGCCCGATCGGGTGTGTGTGTGTTCATATCCCTAACAGAATGCATTACACATCCATTCCCCTGAGCCACTTAACAGCCTGATCGGGTGTGTGTGTGTGTTCATATCCCTGGCAGAATGCCATACACATCCATTCCCCTGAGCCACTGAACAGCCCGATTGGGTGTGTGTGTGTGTTCATATCCCTGACAGAATGCCATACACATCCATTCCCTGAGCTACTGCACAGCCTGATCGGGTGTGTGTGTGTTCATATTCCTGACAGAATGCCATACACATCCATTCCCCTGAGCCAATGCACAGCCCGATCGGGTGTGTGTGTGTGTTCATTTCCCTGACAGAATGCCATACACATCCATTCCCTGAGCCACTGAGCCATATCCCTGACAGCCCCCCCTGAGCCACTGGGCCCAATCGGTGTGTGTGTTCATATCCCTGACAGAATGCCATACATCCATTCCCCTGAGCCACTGAGCCAGCCCATATCCCTGAGAGAATGCCATACACATCCATTCCCTGAGCCACTGAGCAGCCCCCGATCAGGTGTGTGTGTGTTCATATCCCTGACAGAATGCCATACACATCCATTCCCCTGAGCCACTGAACAGCCCGATTGGGTGTGTGTGTGTTCATATCCCTGACAGAATGCCATACACATCCATTCCCTGAGCCCTGAGCCACTGAGCAGCCCATACACATCCATTCCCTGATGCACAGGGTGTGTGTGTGTGTTCATATCCCTGACAGAATGCCATACACATCCATTCCCCTGAGCCACTGAGCAGCCCGATCGGGTGTGTGTGTGTTCATATCCCTGACAGAATGCCATACACATCCATTCCCTGAGCCACTGCACAGCCCGATCGGGTGTGTGTGTGTTCATATCCCTGACAGAATGCCATACACATCCATCATATTGTGTGTGTGTTCATATCCCTGACAGAATGCCATACACATCCATTCCCTGACACTGAGCAGCCCGAATGTGTGTGTTCACATCTCTGACAGAATGCCATTCCATTCCCTGAGCCACTGCACAGCCCGATCGGGTGTGTGTGTGTTCATATCCTTGACAGAATGCCATACACATCCATTCCCTGAGCCACTGCACAGCCCGATCGGGTGTGTGTGTTCATATCCCCTGACAGAATGCCATACACATCCATTCCCTGAGCCACTGCACAGCCCGATCGTGTGTGTGTATCCCTGACAGAATGCCATCACATCCATTCCCTGAGCCACTGCACAGCCCGACACATCCATATCCCTGACAGAATGCCATACACATCCATTCCCCTGAGCCACTGCACAGCCCGATCAGGTGTGTGTGTGTTCATATCCCTGACAGAATGCCATACACATCCATTCCCTGAGCCACTGCACAGCCCGATCGGGTGTGTGTGTGTTCATATCCCTGACAGAATGCCATACACATCCATTCCCCTGAGCCACTGCACAGCCCGATCGGGTGTGTGTGTCTTCAGATCCCTGAGAGAATGCCATACACATCCATTCCCCTGATCCACTGAGCAGCCCGATCGGGTGTGTGTGTGTTCATATCCCTGACAGAATGCCATACACATCCATTCCCCTGAACCACTGAACAGCCCGATCGGGTGTGTGTGTGTGTTCATATCTCTGACAGAATGCCATACACGTCCATTCTCCAGTCCGTAATCCTAACTGGGCCCGAGATGGGCCCAATATGGGCTGCTTATTGAGGCCTCGCTACTTTTTCCCACATGGGCCCCAACAGAGCAAGCCCACACCCAACCTTTATTAAGCCCTTTGCACAGAGGAGCAGATGCTAGCGTCTACGGACCTGCTCAACTGATGCACTCAGTTACTGTGTCCTAAAATTATGAAAATAAACTGAAATAAGCTGATATTCTAAATGCTTCCTGTATCTTGTTTCATTTAAATTATTTTCTGACTTTCTGTGATGCTCAAATCTTCAATTATAAAGCTTTAAATTGGGAAACACATACATTTCCTGATTTGGCTTCTCTGCAAAGGGATTAACTGAAATAACGACAAACTCAGCAAGTGAAGTAATACAGTGTGTCAATGATACAGGACACATTCTGATTCAGTCCGTAAATTCACTGGTCCATCTATGTTAAATTCTTTAATCTTTTAATTCATGAGATCTGGGCAGCCCACGTGAGACCTACATGGAGCTCAGTGACCAGCCCACTTAGAGTCCAGCCCATCTGTCCCAGGGTCCCCACTGTTCTCGAACCCGGGGCTTGCATGGGTGTGCTGACTGAGTTTGAGCATTCACAATAATTTAACTCAGTCTTTTTCAAATGAAGTGTTTCCTATTCAACTCAATATCAAACGGACAGGGCGTAATGCCAGAATGTAAAAATTATGCTTCAACCGGAATTTTCCGTCTTTGTTATGCATTGAACAAGTTAATTGAATCGTCGTGATCCACAGAAGCATCTCATTATGTGCCTCCTTGATTTTCTTCTCAAGCCGACACTGAAGAAATTACCAATGCATACTCTGGGCATCATTCAAACCCAACTCAATTATTTCAGTTTAGCCTCTGGAAAAGAAGTACACAAAAGAATTTGACATTCAGATGTCCGACTCCTGTAATTAAAATTAAAATGCTCTCACAAGATGTAGTGTGACTTGAAATATGAGATTTATCCAATTTTTTGTCGATAAAATGATAATTCAACTAATTAAATTCTGAATACACAAATCACGATTACAGCACTTTTTAATAAATATAAAAGTTCATGCGAATTATTCATGCAAATTTCTCACTCAGAGAGAGGCTGAGTTGTTGAAGGCAGTTTGACACATTGATTAAATTATTGCATATAATTAGGTGAAGTATTGCGACGTTAATCACCCCTTCTTAATAAGTTGCATCTCTTCAGTTTGAAGGCCAAATGTATGACCAAGTTTTTTTTTGTTAAAGTATGTTTATAAATAACTTGAAATAAATGTCATTATAACTCTGGGGGTGGTAAGTCTCCGTAGCAAATGGACTTGAAGTGTTGTGGATGTTGATTTCCAGGCCACTGAGGTTCGTATGCATGTACAAGCAGTCCCTGATGCTCTTCTCCGAAGTTAATGCAGCTCTTTTTTTACAATGTCTAATTACTGATGCAGAGCTGTAAGTCAGGTCAGGAGTTCATTTTAAATGCTTCAGTGTTGGGTTCTTTTCTTTTTTTCTTGTTGTTTTGCGGGGGCAAACTCTGCAATGCACCTGTTAGACATAGGAATGCACCCTGTGCGTGCGTGTGTGTCCCTCCGTCCGTCCATCCGTCCGAAAAGTGGCGTTAACACAATAACTTAAGAAGAAAATGGATTACAGACCCCATGTTCTGCATATAAGAAGATCAGTGACCTTGACCTATTATTTGACCTTGCAATTAGCAGGTCAAATATTGGTACTTGACCTATTTTTTTTTCAAACTTGATTTACAAGCTCAAAATTGTTCACTGTGGTGTTCTGCGGGATTCTCTTTAACCTGATGGTCTAATTTTACGGATCCAGTTCCTCGCCATCTTTTACAAAATATTCACTTTCATGTTGAACAGAATTGACCTCCTTTAGGGTCACAGGGTATATATTTATTTTGGTGATGGGAGACCGTGGGCCTCGCAGCCAGTGTGTTCCCATTACAGATTGAGTCGGGCCAAAGGTTACAGTGCTACATACATCTACTGTACAGAACCTGCAAAATTATAAGTTTAGAATAAAAATAAAAATGCCATCAACTCAAGGAAGTCTCACACACAGTATGATGCTTTAGAGTAAAACAATCTCACAGGTAAGTATATATCTATTTTATGTTTGCACAATATACTTCTAATTAACCCAGGTTAACCCTTTAACTGCCTCAGCCTTTTGGTAGAGCACGTTTTGAGTTACTGTCTCACATTGAAAGATGTATTGACCTAAACTCAGTTAAGCCATCTCTAACACTTGGTTTAGCTGTTATTATGTTATGTTATGTCTAAAAAAATCCAGTCAGTAAAGTTAACACATCTTTCAAACTGATTCAGTGACTCAAAAATGCTCCACCAAAAAGTCAAGCTGGCAGTAAAAGGGTTTAAGTCTGAAGAGGGATTAGCTGCAGGATTTTAGTCCATTTTAGTTGACTGATTTTAGTTGATGCATGTAGCCTCTTTCTGCACTAAATTGTATTTATTTCGCTTATATGTGTGACCTCATGACCAGTATAA
This sequence comes from Gymnothorax javanicus, assembly GCA_029692085.1. Lineage (NCBI taxonomy): Eukaryota > Metazoa > Chordata > Actinopteri > Anguilliformes > Muraenidae > Gymnothorax > Gymnothorax javanicus. The sequence goes on along the minus strand of CM056202.1, from coordinate 103,096,887 downwards.
AGCTTTCTCTCCTGGTCACAGCAGAGTTCTGCTGGGCAGTTTGTGCCAAACGTCATCATTCATTAATGCTGCTCAACATGGGCTTTGGCTTTGCTGTCTATTCAATCCCCTCTTGCTTTTCAAACAAACTACTGTATGTCATTGCATGTACAATAAAAGCGATTATTATTATTATTCTTCTTCATGGCCTATACCCAGGGTCATCAGTATTATCCGGAAGCTGACAGTGTGAATGCAGGATTCTGTGTGAGCTAAGTGATAACACATGTCTGCATTTCTTCTTGCCAAGGTCTTCAGAGGAGTCTGCGGTGGTCGGTCAGTGGAATCAGCAGCATTACTTTTCCTGCAGGCTGTAGCACCTGTTATGTTGTCTTATTCCTCTGGCAGATGCTTTTAACCAAAGTGACATAAAAATTATGCATGAATAAGGTAACAGCTTCTCAACGTGGGTCATGCGCGATTCATAAAGCACATCAGCTCACTGATTCATGAAGAGTAGAGATGCGTTTGCCAGACGAGAGTTAAATGTCAAGTTGACTGGAGCCCAGTTGCGTTAAACTGCATTGTTCTGCTGGCTGGTGTTTCACAGCAGAATGTGTGTATCAGTAGAGGCAGGAAATACAGTATCTGTGAGGAATCAGCCATGAGTCGTTCAGGTAGCCAGTTCAGACATTGGCATGGTGCATATTGTACACCATACTTATTGCTTGTATAGTGAGCACCGTAATTCATTGGACAGTAACACTTCTTTTGTTCAGTATTCTAGCTATCTGAGTTTGAATGCATAGAATTCCACTTTTGTTAAAGGGCAGACTTCTGGTTTTCATTTGAAGGTGTTTTCATCCATACTGCGCAAACTGTTCAGAAAGGACAGCACCTTTTGTACATATCTCCGTCTATCCATCCATCCATCCGTCCATCCATCCATTCATTTTCTTCCGTTTATCCGGGGCTGGGCCGCGGGGTAACAGACTGAGCAGAAAGGCCCAGGTGCCCCCCTCCTCAGCCACTTCCTCCAGCTCTACCTGCGGGACCCCAAGCTGTTCCCAGGCCAGCCGGGAGATATACTCCCTCCAGCGAGTCCGGGGTCTGCCTCGGAGCTCCTCCCTCCACTTTTGTTTACATCAGAAATATTGCACAGTTGAACACAGAACTCAGGAATATTTCTTTAACATTTGGTCACATGTCCTCTGCATGTGACGACTGACTGAAGTCTGTCTTCCCTGCTGATGCTCTGCCAGGCCTGTACTGCAGCATCTTCACTTCCTGTTTCAGGGACTTTTTGCCTTCAGTCTCCTCTCCAGCAAGTAAATCATGTAAAATTTATGTTTAATTGGATCCTGATCTGGTGATTGACTTGGCCAATAGTATATATGGTCATAAGACTATAGTGAGTCAGTTGTTTGGTTATTATTTTACCTCAAATATGACATGGTATTCAGCAAGTAATAGAGTGTCTTATAAATATCCCTCACCCCCAGTCATCTCTATGGAGTCATTAAATGATGGGAAGCCATGTGAGTAACGCCAAGGGGCAGATTTAGCAAGACCTCCCTCATCTGCGACACCTTTTCAGAACAAGCAAAACTTATTATATTGGCCATCCATCGATGCATTATTTATACAGCTTCGTCCATGTTAGGGTCGTGGGGGAACTGGAGCCTGTCCCAGCTGACTAGGGCGAAAGGCAGGGACACACCCTGTGCAGCTCACCAGTCTATCACAGGGCACACGCACCATTCACATCTATGGGCAGTTTAACGTCTCCAGTCAGTCAGACATGCATGTGTTTAGACTGTGGCAGGAAGCTAGAGAACCCAGAGGAAGCCCACGCGAACACACAAACGCTAGAGAGAAAGGCCTCAGGTCTAGATTTGAACCCACAACCTGACTGTGGGGCGGCTGTGCTACCCACAGCGACACCGTGCCAATGAGAGAGGTTTTGCACATGCAAATCTGGTACTAAATAGTGCTTAGAACAAGAGCATCAATGAAGTACATAAGCGCAATACTGCTGAATTTAAATTAAGAGATGTGACTCACATTTAAACATTTTGACAAACACTGAAAAACCCCAGCTGAATGAGTGTTCATACACCTCTCCCTCTCTCCGTCCATCCCAGGTGTGCACTGGAGAACCATTGTCGAAGTAAACAAGTGCTCAATGTTTTATGGATACAGCACAATGTTGCCAAAACACTGGGGGGTTTCAAAGGGTCGATTTTTCAAAGAGAATTTTCTGATTTCACTCCTATTATTCTCTGTGTCCTTTCATCCATTTTGTGTCATTCCTGTGTAGTATTTTCCCTTCCTTTCATTAAAAATGAATTTATTTGCATAGTGAAAGGAGATCAGATTTACAGTAGAGAGAGGCTGCATAATGAAGGCTTTATTCTGAGGAGGAACAGAGGCCGAGCCGAGAGGAGGGGAGGGCAAACGGCCAGGGCCAAAAGAAGAAACAATAAAATGTAATTACCCGGCTCCAATAAGACCCGTAATTCCTGCGCGCGCAAATACTGAGATAGATCAACCCATGGTTTTATTCCTCCACATCAAAACACAGCCCTTCTGCCGCTGCAGCAAAAACTACAACATGCCAATTCATTTCACAGAGGGGGTTCTGTGCGGGAGAGAGAAGAAATGCCATGTAGTTAAACCCCAATACGGCGCCTTTTTTAATTTGAGGTACAACTAATTACATGTTCTTTCTCATGCTAATGCGGTTCACAGCCTGGAATCTAATCTAATTATTCAATGTATGTGTCATTTCACTGTTGGAAATTGTGTGAATAGGGACGAATAATATTTCATTTCATTTGGGCGGTGCCTCTGATATCTTCTCTGGTGTGGAGAGTGAGGAAGATTAAAAAAGCCCCCTGTGTTTGATATGAGCTGGTCTGTAAGATGACTTTGTGGGAGGCCTTTATTAGGGTCCCATTGTATTTCCTGATTGGGTCTTGTCCTTTGTTTCAGTTGAATAGGGGTTGAATAGAGCAGCCATCCATTGTAAGCATGCGACCATCATTTGGTCATTGTGATGCGCACACGGCGCATTTCTAGGTTGAATATTTAATTTCTCAGTTGGAGCACAGTGTCAGTGAGTGTCAGGTTTTCTGCCGTCATACCAGAACATTCGTGCGGACGGATACTGGAAACCGTTTTTCCCTGGAGAGCCAGCAGAGGTCAGCGTTGAGGAGCTGTGGTTGACTCCCTCTCCGCTCGTCTCTGTTTGCATTGATCTCAGTGCTGTGAGAGTGAATAGTATCTTCATTCACTTCTGACTGAAAGCTCTCCTTAAATAGCACTTATAGCTGAAGGTTCTGATATGTATTTATTCATTTATTTTATTTTTTAAATACATGTAGTTAAAACTTCACTCTGTGCAAATTAAACACCGCAGCTGACATTTGTTGGGACTCAGTAAATGGGTTTTATGTAAAACTTCTGAAGAAGCCCAGTGCGAGGTATTAAAATACCTAATACCGGTGGCAGCGGTCAAAGCTGGTCTCTGTGATGATGAATTGATGGGCTCCTGAATGAGTCTTTCATCGCCGTGTCACGGATCGCTGTGCCTGCCGCTCGGACTGCATAATTCCCTCCCCACATCTGCTCCCTGAAATTCTGTATGCCCACATATTTGTATGCAAACCATAATTTCCCCATTTCCAAAAACTGATTAGATTTAATCTTTTACTGTTTATTCTAATTAAAGCTGAGGCCACGTTCCCCTTTTCCAATTATTGAAGCAGGCAGAGGTGTAGCTCTCAAGTGCAAAACTGTGGATTAACAGAGATTTATATTAATTTAAGCAAACTCAACTTTCATCAACAAAGTAAGCCCTTTTAAACCATGTTACTAATTTGATGCTTGTCCAACCCAAACTACCTCATCCGACTGTCCCTGAGTATTTCACTGAGGGAGCTCTCTTGGACTTAAGCTTTATCACACCAAGAACAACAAAATACAATTTGCATAATTTATTTAATTCACCCTTTGTAACTCCCAGTTTGTGACATTTGTTCAAGGGCTCATTTCCAAAAAAGGCATAAAAATGAAACCCAGTGTGTAGTGGACAGGCCTGCTCGTGGGTTCTGAATCACTGAGTAATGCCAATGCTTTTGAACAAAATTATTTTATTCACCAAGGGGGGATAACACTGATCAAAAACTAAGCCAAGCTTTTGATGCTGTAACAAACTGAATGATGTTGATTTAGTTTTTACAACCCTATATCAGAAAAGAGTAGGGGCAGTATGATAAATTAAAACTGAAATTTCAGCTGAAATGTCATCTTGATGGTAGCAAATGTTGCTCACAAATCTGCTATGTCAATGCAATCAAGCACAATGGCAATTCAGAGGGTCAGGCCAAAAGATGTTATTTTGAGAGATTAACATCACAAGCATTTGATGACTCAGACATGGAAGGTTTTATAAGACTTTTAGTACAGTTTTAAACAACTACACAAGAATACAAGTACATCAGAGTTTCTAGTTTGAGAAACAAATGCCTAATTGGTTTGCAGCTTGTGGTTTCATTGAGCAGAACCAGATAAACGTCAACATCTGCAACACTGAGGTGACAGGGTAAAAGAACAGAGTGAGTGACACGGTTTCAGGGAAATTATTTCAATTTGTTGGATTTCCCAAAGTTGTGCCGCACTTGTGGTTTGAATCTATTTATGAAGTCCCAAAACGGCTTGATTTTAATTTGTTAATTGTAAAAGTGAAGGAATTTGTCAGTCTGTTTATTTTTCCGAAAATGGCTTCTTTTTGAATTCCAAAAACTTTGGACTCCAATTTACGCAAACTAATTGACTATTTTAACTTATGACTATGAAATTCTCTCCATGTGGCATTAGGGTTATGTGCAGAAGTTGAACCATTTATGAATTTCATTAAAATAGACTACTATAACACAAGTGAGTCTGAATGTTTGCCTGGTACTTTATCTGTATGTATAGAATATGGCCGTGTTGTGGAGCAGTTGAAACAGTGAATAATGTCCTCATAAGTGCTTGTAAAAACTCCTCATGTGAATAACCTCCACTCTTTTCAAGGCTTCTTTCTCCATCCAGGTTAAACCGTGTGGGGACTCAAAGGCTTTTATCACTGTGAATCTTTAGAAGATTTCGTTAGATTTATTCTGCTATAATGATTTACAGTGTGGCTCATTCTTAGGAAAGACTTGAGCGGCAATGTCACAGGGAACAAAGCTTTCACACAGTAAATATGCCACAGTGACCTTCACTGCTTTCAGTGGTCTGAGACTAGCATAATATTTAATAGAGGCCTGAGTAATATTGAAATACATAAATACATAGGCTTCAAAATGAAAAGTAATGTAAATAGAAAAGAAAAAAAAACTAATGTCTGCCGCCTAGCAAGTTAATGAAATGTGTAAACATACTGCCTGACCAAAAAAAAAAAAAAAAAAAAAAATACGCAAATACTTAAGAGCTTACGATTGCATCATCCTTGCAGGAATTAATGTGTTTCAGCTGGCAATAATTCTTTTAACCCCAGCTGATGCAGTCAGTAGCATCTCAGTTCTTTAACAACCACGTCGTGAGACATAACCCAAGCTTGAGCCAAAAAATGCTACTGTGTTTCAAGAGAGGCAAATCATTGGCCTGTATCAAGCAAAGGAAACAATGACTGAAATTACTGAAAAAGACCGAAATCACTGGAATTGGTTTAATGAATGTCCATTGCTTTATTAGAACCTGGAAGGATCGCGGTGAACCATCAATTTTGCAGAATGAATAAGTGGGAAAGAATTATGAATCATCATGATTGGAGATCACTAAAAGGTTTGGTGAAGTCTCATCATAAACTAGAAAGCACTCAGACAGCGCATACTTCCGCCAGCGCATTCGGATCATTACTGCCATCAGGTGCATTTTAAGATGCACTGTAGCACCCTATAATGTAATAACGCCTGAAAATGTAATAAAATTTGCACTTAACTCAATCGAAAATGTAATAAAACCCAATAATATAATAACTTCGCCAATAATGTAATAAAATATTCTGACTGATATTGTAATAACATTTTTACCGATAATGTAATACTTTATTACATTATTGGGAATTTATTACATTTTATGGAGGGTCTTTTTTTTTTTCAAAAAAACTGAATATATATGTTAATTTTCAGTCCAGAGTTCTACATTTTGTGTTTTGAGAATCTAAGAATGTTATATACACTGGATTTGAAACAACAGAATGACTATTGGGTTAAATTGCAGACCTTGAGCACCATACAGCCATATGCATATGTGCAAATACTCAGGGACATGCAACTACATCCTGGTCCTACTGAGTGGGTGATGGACTTACCTCCTTGGGAGACCAGCATTCCAGCTCAGATATAAGCTTCTGAGCAGCATTAGAGACCCCAGGTAACTCTTCCCTAAACGTACCTCTTCACTTCACAGATTTCCAACAAATCACTACCTCATGAAAACAACCATAAACCAACAAAACAACTTTCAGGAACACTTCATATCCACTCATATGTCAAGTAATATAGTGGTCAGTTGACATACTGTCATACTGACAGTATATTATGAGATTTACTTGTATAAATAAAGATTAAATGAAATGACAGAACTTCATGACAATTGACATAGCCATTTTACATGTTCCTCATCTATAAAGGCAGGAATTTCTGACTGTCTGTATGTGGCTTAATTATCTTGAGAACCAGGCACTGCTGTATGAAGTTGAAATTCAGCAGGTGATTGCACAGGAGAAACAATTCTAGAAATAGTCTAGCCACACAGTAAGGTGACCAGATTTATTAAGTGCTGTGTTCACGACCCCATAGTATAAAATTGGAAGCCCAAACCAGGATATCATTTTGGAGGCAATCTCCATTTATTAACAAAAACAAACAACGTTAATGACTTAAACAGTGTTGTACAGTGAACAATGGTTCATTTAACTTACTGTAACTTACATAACCAGTTAGTCCAACGGTTTCGAAAGTAACATATAATATAACTTATAATATAACATATAACTTGCAATGCTGAAACAGTCGTTTAACGGGACGTTTCCATCAGAGGAGCCAAGAAAAGATGAAAGTGCAGCTTCACAAAAAAAAAAAAACTCTGACCAGAGAGAGAGAGAGAGAGAGACGGACGAAATGTCACAACAGTCAAATATTCAAACATTCAAACATCTCCACAGCCTCAGTGGGACGCCACCGTCCTGACCACAGGGACAACCCTGTCTTAAAAAGTAGCCAAGCCTTGGCTAAAGTGTCAAGAAGTTGTCATCAGTAAGAACTAGCATGTAGCCACATGGTCAATAAAAACTAGTCTAAAGCCTACCACTGTCCAAGCATTATCAAACTTTTTATGGTATCCTACAGAAATCTGAACGTATTGATGCTGAGACATTGCATACTCACTTTCCAAGTGATTACATATAGGGAGAAATGTCTCTGCCCAGCCACCACTGAAAGAGACCCTGATCGTGTTCTCCCTTGCAGGCCCTCTAGTGGCCAGGATGCCAGCGTCCGAGATTAATTAACATATTAAAAGCATCATTTTTATAACTAAACTAGAGACTGTATAATGGAAAATTCGATATAAACATGTTACTGACATTACCAGCCAATAGCGTTGCAGAAAGGACGTCACGTCAATAAAACGGGATTTATATGGACATAAGACCTTTAGACAATTGTACTATCATAGGAACAACATACAACTTCATTGCCTGGAATCCATCCATATCAAGCTTTGGTCGCTCCCAACGGTCACTTGCAGATATGTCTGGCCTCAGTCAGTAGGCCAGCGTTTGACTTTCAAATATTCGCACAAAATCCATGCGAGATCTGTGATTGGCTCACAGTTGCAAGGTTGCCCCGCCCCTTTAGACAGACTTGCGGCGGGTCCTGAATGAATTTATCCCAATGGGGAGAAGTGAACGTGAGCACAGATTATCACTGATTATTTTGCCTCATTGTCACAGAATTAAATACTGGACTTATTTTTCACAGGCCACATATCTTCCAAATATTCTGGTGCTGCAATGGCATTTTTAAGCCAACAGATCAGGAGATCAGGCTCTTGTTTATACGAGTATTCATCTGAGTGGCAGCAGAGTCTCTGGGCAATGAACGAGCCGGGAGGCGGGACTTCCGTTGAATGCGCGAGCTTACTTGAAGCATAACTGTGGTATTTTATTATTTTTAGCGAAAAATAACCGCGTTTCTAGAGTCTGAGGATACGAGTGAACAAAGCAGACTTGGATTGTACTGGACGATGCGTTGGACGATGGTTTGAAAGTTTGTCAACGGACGTTTTGTGGAGTTTTCCCATTGCTGCTGGGTGACCCCATTTGCTTCCAGCAAAAAAGGCATTTGGATAATTTTTCAAAACTCTCCAGTGGCCATAAGGTTGCGGCAGGTGCAAAACAACTTTGTCCGTTCAAGACATCTAATGGTGAGTAATTGATATACAAATGATAGTTTTTGGGTGGAGTATCACTATAATCTAGCTGATGCAATCATGCCCTTCGAGCTATAGCTAATGCCAATTACAGTGAAATACATAATGAAATTTGAGTATTATTTAATTTAGCCTTCATTATCCCGGGGAATCCCACTGAAATAAACAAAATGCAGATATGGCCAAACATTATCCTGTTCAAAACCTAACAACCACTCCAAGATTAAACGCAAGCAAGCCACAATCTAATTTTTAAGCTCATGTCAAATAACATTCACGAATGCCGTAGCTGGCCAGCTAACTCATATTCGTTATGCTGAGTACAGCCGTTAGTTGTGTTGTAAAATGCCTGATGTAGCAAAGTAAAGGCAAATATACACGCAACATGCAGATATAAGATAGATACTTGTATATCCCAACGTTTAAATGCTCGCCTACTTAGCTACCACTTCTGACAAGATGACAGATAACCCGGACAGCATTCATTCTGCAAATGGCGCTGCGCGATTGGTGGTTCTCGCCAAAAGGTCACCCAATCAGCCAAGAGCAGAAAACATGAATATTCATATATTCACTTCATTAGTGACGTAAGGGCTAAACGCTGGCTATACAACTGAGGCCAGACAGATATCAGTCAGTGACTGTTGGGAGCGACCGGCATCTGATATGTATGGATTCCAGGCTAACAACTTCAGAAACCCTGTATAAACCCCAAAAAGGAGTTTGAAAAATAACCATGTCAGTTGTCATCAAGTTTTGTCATTTTGATGCTGACATTATTTAACCTTTATTTATACAGGTAAATATAATATAATATGAGTATGACAGTATGTCGGCTGACCACTATGTCACTTGACATAGAGTAAGATGTCAATTTGACATTGAAAGTGATATAATAACCAATTATGAGTGGATATGTAGGCCTATATTTATGTCAGGAGTCATGCAATGTGTACGCAGGTGTTATGAATACTTATGTACATCCTCTTCAAATGAAGAGTTACTGAAAGTTGATTTGTTGGTTTGTGGTTGTTTTCATGAGGTAGTGATTTGTTGGAAACCTGTGAAGTTAAGAGGTACGTTAAGGGTGTGAGGATTACGTGAGGAACCACAAGCGAGAACCAGTGAATACAAAAATGGAGGCTTTATTTCTGAAGGGGGGAAACCCCCAACAGAGCAGGCAACGGTACAATGTCCACGATCCAAAAAAATCAGAATCCAAAGGGCGAAATCCAGAACCGTAAACAGGGCATCAATCACAAAAATCAGGGTCGTACAAAATGGGTTCGGAAACAGAGGATATGGCAAAGTACAGGGAATAGGCAAAAATCGTAAATCAAGGACGGTCCAGTCAGAAAGGTAATCACAATGAAAACAAGGCGAAAAAAGCCTGGCCAAAGGAGAACGTTCTGACAAGGGGTGCTGAGAGAAGACTCCTAATATACACTCATGGGAAGTCACATGCTTAACAAGACACAAGTGCAAGAAGTCAGACTGATTACAAAGGAGGGAACATGAGGGAGAACCTAATCACATGAAATAGGCAACTGCCAAAACGCGGACAGGGATCACGAGACAATCCTATAGACAAATATACAGCTCCAGTCAAGGAGTTCTAACTTGCATAGATACTAAGAGAAAGGACAGCGTGAACAGGTGTGGAGGATCCACTGAAACACAGCAGAGAAGATTAGGGAGAGACAAGAGGCAGAGACTAGAATAGGGCGAATGCTGAGAGCTTGTTAATCAATTAGTAAGTGCAGCTGTACAATCCCTAGTGCTCGTTAGTAAGTTAGTACAATATACACTGTTAGTTTGGGTTAGTACTTTAACAAAATCAACAAACTGCTAGTATGGGTTAGTAATATAGAAAAAACAAGGCGAAGGAAGTAAACGAGACTGGAAGGAAGGTAGAAATCAAGAAACCATTAAATCACCCGAAAGAGTGGCACGCAGTACTGGGGCTGTGAGCAATGACAAGACAAGGGACCAGACAGGGGGAGACAAAGTGCAATGCATGGCAAAATAAAAAACATGGACCGGAATGAAACTATGGTAATATGCAAAACATGGAAAAACTAAACTAGACAATACATGAACAAAACTAAGTACCAAATCACAAAACATATCTCAAGGCATGGTCAGGCAAGAACAAGATCAATATACAAACAATCATAAATCTGGCAGACAGATCAAAAGCATGGCAAACAGGCAGAATCACAACAAAGGGAGGCAATAGTCATTCTGTTGTTTCAAATCCAGTGTATATAACATTCTTAGATTCTCAAAACACAAAATGTAGAACTCTGGACTGGAAATTAACATATATATTACATTATCTGTCAAGTATTACATTATCAGTTTTGAAAAAAAAAAGACCCACCTGAAAATGTGAAAAATTCCCAATAATGTAATAAGGTATTACATTATCGGTAAAAATGTTATTGCAATATCAGTCAGAATATTTTATTACATTATTGGTGAAGTTATTACATTATTTGGTTTTATTACATTTTCGATTGAGTTAAGTGCAAATTTTATTACATTTTCAGGAAATTATTGCATTATAGGGTGCCATATGCACGGCATTTATTCCAATCCTGTAATCCCACAATGGTCAAGAGTCTTTCAAAAAATCCCTGGATCCGGATGTTGGTCCTGATCACCACCAAAGTCTAATCCTGATCACTACCAAAGTCTAATGGATTGTTCCTTGGGCCAAAGTTGACACTTCCACTAAATATCACTAAAACTGATTGAGGCCCTTGAGAGATGTTGTGTGGACTAACAAACAAATAAAACCAGTCGCAAGTCAACACTCCCGTAAAATCGAAAACTCAACACAAGACAAGGCTGGACATTTTGGTAGTGCACTCATGAATAAATCATTTTTCTGAAGCAAGATATTGGCCAAAATGTGTTTCTTTTTTTTTTTTACCTTTTTGACGATCTTGACCTTGAACTTTGTCCTTGACCCTCCAAAATTGAACCCGTTTTCCAGGGACATTTGAGTTTCTGTGAATTACATTTCCAGTCGACACCTGAACACTTATGGATGCTGTAGATGAATTGCCCATCATTATAGCCATTACTGCTCCTGTCTCCATCAAACATGACCAGTTACAGTATACAATATGAAGCCAAAAGTGTGTGAAAACTTCACTTAAACCTCATTGGCACAAATGGAAAATGGAATTTGGAATTAATTTCTCAGTATGGCCTGATAGGATAGATATTGTTCTTCCACGTGAGGGTACTGAAGTTCAAATCCGTTTTATTGAAGACTTTTTTTTTGGGGGGCACAACTTCCAAATCGTGGAGCAGAATTATATGAAAATGCTGTCCAATAAAAGCTTAAAGTCTGTTCTATCTGCCCATGCAGACAATTTCATTTCAAATTCAATTCAATTGTCAAATATTTGACATTTTCAAATGTTAGTTTTATGTTGCATGAGTTTTCATTGAAGCGTCCACACATTTTTGGCTTCATATTGTTTGTTTATATAGTCCTCTAGAAAGGACGACATTAAAAGGCAGGGTGATGGTGAAAGTACATTAAGAGGAAGCGACAAGCTTTGTGCCATTTCACTCACATCGTGTTTGGAGACACCCAATACTCTTATTGGCATGGCAACTCATGTTGACTGTCATTAAACTTTTATGATTCAGATGCAGTATATCCATATATCTTGTCATTGTAAATCCAGTGATGTGAATGACGTAAAACTCATTATCAAATAACCACATCGCAGTCAAACCAACCACAATTGCTAACTTAAAGCAGTGTTTGTAAATCAAATGTCATGTGGTATGTCATGCAGTTAAAAAAAAAAGTGCGAGGCATACGACGCATTATGATAAAAATTGTGTCAAGGGCATTGAATAGTGTTTACTGATTTAGCTTATCTTGGAATATCAGATGTTTGTGGTCTTGATTGCACTGAAGGTGAGTACCTAGAAGTGGATCTGAAAGTGCTGCACAGCTGTGAGACGCTAAAGAAACTAAACCACAACGTAATCATGCGCCAGGCTAACCTTCTCTAACCCGTCCCTGCATATCGAGAGGGAGAAACTGATGGCAGAAATATGCTAACACAGAAAACTGACTGTGACAGCTACGCAGATACCGACACCGAAAACCCGGAGAGCGGCCAGTGCTCTTCACATAGATATTTTTGATTACTGTGGCAGAGAAGTGCCATTCTTCTTTCTGTTTGCTTTTTGAAATAATGGCAGGTTTGAGCCGGTCTGAATCTTAATGCTTGGCGGGATTCACAGGTTCTTTTTTGCTTTTATCTTCTCCAACTTTATGACTTTGACATTTATTTCATGCATATTTGCCTTCTCTCTTTGCCTCTAATTTTGCTTAAGACAGGAAGTCTGTTTTCAGGTGACATTTCCTTATTTTCGCATATCTAGTGGTCAGTCTCTTTTTAAGTTTGTGTTACCGGTCTGGATACGACTGGTCCGTGATCGTGATGATGATTTTTTAAACTCAATGAGGAGCTGCTGGAAATAAAGTAGGAAATATGTACGCCTTTTAAGGACTGCACAACTACATTTCCCAGCATTCAAAGTAAAACAGGCCAGCTACGACATGTCCTCTGGTGTGGAATTATTCTTCTTTTTCTTCTTATTATTATTTTATTTTTATGTAGTAGCAGTTTTACTTTACTAATAACATAGTTGTAGCAGACAGTGATAGTTGTATATGATGTGCAAGTAAATTGACCTGCTATAGGAAAGCATAGAACAAATAAAAAATACAATTTCCGTGTGAAAAGCCATGGATATGTTATATTATGTTATTGGGGATTTCACTGGGAATGCAATGTACAATGGGTTTGGGGTTATTTATTTGTCTGTCTGTCTGACTGTCAATCAAAACGGATGGGTCATGGATAAATGAAGAACAGCCTGTGATGTATGGAATATATGTTGAAACTCAGTTTTGGCAGTGAATTAGATAGCCAGCGTACCACAGAATATCTCAAATATCTCTCCATTTACACATGCATGCAACTCAACATCCCCTATATGGCAATATGCTGATGAACTGTTTGTCAAAATGAATTCCAGGCATAAGAGCGATAAATAATTACCAAATGATGAAAACGGTCAGATGTCTTTGCTGATGTGTGTTACTCAGAGGAGATAGCGGAGCTCACTGATCACGCCGCATAATCGATGTGTATGAAGGTGCAGCAGGGAATGGCTTTCCCATTCTCAAGCTGTCCCTGAAGGCAGTTTTATTAGACGATGGAGTGAGGTAGTAGCTCCACTCATGAATCAATTATTCAATTAACACTCAGGATTATATAATGCACCTGGTTTAGGAGCCAGGATTCACACTCTTTCTCCAGGCTGAGTTCACCTGTCTGTGCTGTGCTGTGCTGTTGAGGTGACTCTGTGGTTTTATGGCAGTTCTTTTGTGGGCATCTCTCCCGTCTGGGTCCTTTACCTCTTGGGTATATGTAGGCTGAATGCTCTTCAGCTTAGGTGTTTGGCTGCTGGAACGGTTCCTTCAGCTGCTGTTTTGCCGACCTCAGAATGATTCTTGGTTTTAATGATTCTCTCTAAGTAGGATATTTAAATTTGAGTCTTTTAGTCGACTCCTTCACCATTGTAAACCACTGGTATATCCTTTTTTGGATTGTTTTATTATTGTCTCGAGGGTCAGCTGAGCACCGCTGGGTGGGGGTAAGCCATTGGGGGTCCCTTCACTCTGTGTGTGTGTTGTTATGTATGAGTGTTTTATGTACAGCACTGTATATCATTTGTAAATGGAGATTTGTTAGATTTGTGCTGCCTTACTGGTCAGCTATTTGTTTATTTTATTCATCATTTAGCACCCTCTGGTGGTATGACTGTAGCAAAACATGATCTGATGCAATACCACTTGTTTGTGATGGAATAGACTAGTGCTTTCTAGAAGTTTCTGGCTTCTTCTTGCCTGGAGGTGCCGGATCACCCAGGACTCCTGTAGATCTTTCCAGAATAATCCTCGTCTTTATAAATGCTATGATTTTGCTCAGTTAGGGAGAGCAAAAGATTAAAGCTGAAATATAATTTTAAATCTTGTGACTATTTGAAACACCAGCAATCATTCATTGATCTTTTGATGCTGAAAATTTTTTAAATCTTGAAAAACACCAAATCAGGAATCAAAATTTTGCTGGAATCAGAGAAGAAGGACTTGCTGCAAATAGCCTCAACCCTTGGATTATCTGATGTGAAATCGTCAATGAAGAAACAAGAAATATTCAACATTTTGGTGCAACATTTCATCGATGAAGATATCTTTGGGGAAGAAGCAGCAGAATTGATTAAAGATGTGGAAGTGTCTGCAGCAGAGCTGCAAAGACTTGAGATTCAGCTACGCCAGAAACAACTAGAACTGGAAGAAAGAAGGTTGGAGAAAGAGAAACAACTAGAACTAGAAGAAAAAAGGATGCAGTATGAACTGGAAATGAGGAAAATAGAAGCAGGTATTGTAACAAAATCTTTTGGACTTTCTGATCATTTTGATGTGGTTAAGCACATCAGACTTGTTCCTCCTTTCCTAGAAAATGATGTAGACTAATACTTTACCCATTTTGAGAAAATTGCTGAAAATTTGAAATGGCCAAAAGAGCATTGGACAATGATGTGACAAAGTGTTCTCACTGGTAAAGCTAGGAAAATCTATAACCAGTTATCTGTCCAACAGTGTTCTAATTATGATTTTGTCAAATCTGCCATTCTGAAGGGTTATGAATTGGTCCCCGAGGCTTACAGGCAAAAATTTAGGAATTCTCGCAAGGAAGCCAGTCAAACTCGTGTTGAATTTGGCAGGTTGAAGGAACAGTTGTTTGATCAGTGGTGTAATTCCATGAAAGTTGAGAGAGATTTTGACAGAATGAGGCAACTTATTCTGGTATAGGAATTCAAAAGGTGTATCCAGCCTGATATCAAGACTTTCCTTGAGGAGAAATAAGCTAATACTTTGCAAGATGTTCCCACCCTGGCTGATAGTTATGCATTGACTCATAAGTCTTCTTTTGTCCAAAAATCCACTTTTTCTAAATTTCAAGGCAAGTCTCAGTCCAAGACTTCTTCTAATAACACTTCTAATGATTCCAACGCCACTTCTGAGAGGAAACCTTCCAGTGAGAAGCAATCCTCTGATTCTTTACCTTCTGTGTCTTGCCAATACTGCAAAAAGCAAGGTCACTTTATTTCTGAGTGTTATGCTCTCAAGAAAAAACAAAAACGAGAAGAAACCAAGCCAACTGCTTTCACTAGGAGAGAATCTCTTGTATCAAAGGTCAGTTCATCTGATCTTCTACCTTCTGTGTCTGATTCTGTAATGGAGGGTTTTGAGCCATTCATCACCGATGGTTTTGTCTCACTTTCACATGATTTTTCCTCATCTGCTCCTGTTCGAATTCTAAGAGATACTGGGTCTTCCCAATTTCTTCTTGCAGATATTCTGCCTTTTTCGCACAAATCGTCTACGCAGGCTCATGTCCTTATTCAAGGAGTAGAACGTGGTTTTACAAGTGTACCTCTCCATAATGTTCATCTCAAATCAGACTTGGTGTCTGGGCCTGTTACTGTTGGTGTTAGGTCTTCTCTTCCTTTCAAAGGTGTTCATTTGCTTCTTGGTAATGATCTTGCTGGGGATAAGGTTGTGCCCTACCCTGTTGTAACTGACACTCCTTTGATTGATCAAGAATCTGACTCTATAGAGGAGGAAATTCCAGACCTCTATCCTTTATGTGCAGTTACTCGTTCTATGGCCAAAAAGGCTATTCAAGATGATGCTGACCTGGACTTTAACCTGGCTGACACCTTCATTGGGCAGTCTTTTCATCAGGAACCTTCCAGTCCTGAGATGTCTGGGAAATCTTCAGACTTGTCCTTGTCAGGTCATTCTAATGACATTCTGTCTCAGAAACAACTTATTCAGGAGCAACAACAAGCTCGTGATCTAGCGCATCTTCTACCACAGGCTGCAAGTGAACAAGAGGCTACTCAAGTTCCTGTCTGTTTTTACTACAAAAATTGTGTGCTTACGAGAAAGTGGTGTCCACCTGATGTTTCTGCAGATGAAAAGTGGATGATCACCCATCAAATTGTTCTTCCAAAGTCTTACCATCAAGAAACTCTTAGTCTGGCCCATGACAATCCTATGTCAGGTCATTTGGGTATCAAGAAGACCCTTCAATGTGTCAGAAATCATTTCTTCTGGCCTTCCATGAGGTCCGATGTACAGGAGTACTGCAAATCCTGTCATACTCGTCAAATGGTTGGGAAGCCAAACCAGAATATTCCAAAGGCTCAACTTAAGCCCATTCCCGCTTTTGAAAAACCTTTCAGTCGGATCATTGACTGTGTTGGACCATTGCCGAAGACTAGCTCTGGTTGTGAGTACCCACTGACTATCATGTGTGCTTCCACCCGGTTTCCTGAGGCAATTCCACTTCGTAATATCAAGGCGAAGACTATCATTAGGGCTCTTACCAAGTTTTTCTGCTTTGTTGGTCTTCCTAAGTCTATTTAGTCTGATCAAGGGTCAAATTTCATGTCTGGCATATTTCAACAAGTTATGCATGAGCTTGGTATTAAACAATACAGGTCATCAGCATACCATCCTGAGAGTCAAGGTGCTTTGGAGAGGTTCCATCAAACGCTGAAGAACATGATCAGGACCTACTGCCTTGACACAGAGAAAGACTGGGATGAAGGTGTCCATCTTCTTCTGTTTGTTGCCTGTGAAGCTGTTCAGGAGTCTCTTGGGTTCAGTCCTTTTTGAGCTTGTTTTTGGGCATACAGTCCGTGGACCTCTGAAGCTTCTGAAGGAAAAGTTGCTGGCCAAAGATGAAGTCCCAAAGAACTTGCTTCAGTATGTCTCTGACTTTCGTAATCGTCTCTCTAAGGCTTGTGACTTTGCTAAGTCTAATCTCAAAGAAGCTCAGGGCAAAATGAAAGCCAGATATGACCCTCATTCAAAAGACAGAAGTTTTAAAACTGGTGACAAAGTCCTTGCACTTTTGCCAGTTCCTGGAAACCCTCTAAGAGCCCGATATTACGGCCCTTACACTGTCCTCAAAAAGGTCAGTGATCTAAATTACATAATTTTAACCCCTGGAAGGAGGAAACAAAAACAAATGTGTCACATCAACATGCTGAAAGAATACATTGACAGAGACACTCAGCAAAAGCCAGTCAATGTGGTAAATACAATTAAACTGGAAAATTCTGAAGAAGATTGTGACTGCCCCTTGGATAATGAACCTGGTCCAGCCAAACTTGAAAATTCAGACATTCTTCAAAATATTGACAGCAAGTTGTCCCACCTGGACCCTTTTCAACAACAATAGCTAAAGCAGCTTATATTTGAATATAGTCACATATTCCCTGACGTTCCATCAAGGACTGATATGGTTTACCATGATGTCATCCTACGGGATGGTGCCGGGCATGTGGAACAGCATCCTTGCGGAGTGGATCCGGAGAGGCAGAAATGCCTTGAATGGGAGGTCGGATGCCGGCTTGAAGATGACTTTGTTGAACCAAGTAAAAGTGACTTTTGTAAAGCTACAGTTGTTTACTTAGGTCATATTGTAGGACAGGGTCAAGTCAAACTAATTGATGCAAAAGTAAAAGTTATCACTGAATTTCCTGAGCCTACAACCAAAAGACAACTAAGGAGATTTCTAGGGATGGCTGGCTTCTTCAGAAAATTCTGTAAAAATTTCTCCATCATTTCTGAACCTTTGACAAATTTACTGAAGAAAACTGCAAAATTTGTTTCGGATGAAAAATGTCAAAATTCATTTGACCAACTGAAAGCTATCCTCAAAACGCACCAGTTCTCTTCTCTCCTAATTTCAAAAAGGAGTTCAAGTTGGCTGTTGATGCCAGCGATATTGGTGCAGGAGCAGTTTTACTGCAAGAAGACAGCGATGGAGTAGATCATCCTGTTTGTTACTTTTCCCAAAAAGTTTGATAAACATCAGAAAAACTATTAAACAGTTGAAAAAGAATGTTTAGCACTTGTTTTGGCTTTACAACATTTTGAAGTCTATTTGACTTGTTCAGCTACTTCCATCAAGGTCTTCAGTGATCACATTCCCCTCACATTCTTGCATAAGATCAAAAACAAGAATCAAAGATTACTGAGATGGAGTTTACTTTTGCAAGAGTATGATTTTGATATTTCTCACATAAGGGGAAAAGATATTGGCCGAGTTTCCCAGATTCATTTAAGAAGATCTTTGCGCTAAAAGCTTCTGTAGATCCTTCTTAAGGCTCCAGTAAGAAGCAAACCATTTCCCAGATTCCTTCTTGGCCTAAGACGATCTTTTGTTAAGAAGAATTTGAAAGAGGGGTCTGGAGCACTCTTAACACCCTTCTTAGCGACGAAACACTGAAGATAAAGCCGCGTCCGGCAAATCAATGTGACACTAAGCAAGGAGATATTAATGCAGTGCGTATGGTTTGTCCTTATTTTATTAATTATAATATCCAATTATTTGTATTATACTTGGTTTTTATTTCTTTCATGCACCCCTATGACCCATTAAGCATTTAAAATGAGGGAAAACTTACATCTCTCCTCTATGGTTCCATGTGTTGAAATATTCTAATGTATTTCCCTAATTTTTCCCTAATATTTCCTGTCTTCTACTTGACCACTTGTACGCTCTATATATAAAGCAACTTGAGCTGCATGTCTCAAATCAAGTTGAATAAGGTTTAACCACCGGGCACACAGCCACTCTCCAACCCAGCGACAATTCACACATGTACTGTAATTGAACACAGCTGGAAAGTAATCAAGGGAGTAATCAATTTTTTGTGTCCACACACAGAAGAAAATTGAACTGCGCTCGGAAAATCCATTTTTAAAATCTCATCTTTTCCCATAGATGTGAACACTCCTAATGTGTGCAACTACCCATGGATCATTATATCGTCTGCATTAACCAACAGTTGTGCGTATTTGGATGTGATTGCCATTTGGATACAGGTGTCGTCAGCTCTGTATTAACACAATTACTGACACATGTAATTGAATGTGGCTGGAAACTAATCAAGTGAGCCTTCACCCGCTAGTCTACATAAAGGGGTTTCTCAGTCACACATGTGTGAGATACCATGGCTGCTAGACTGCATATTCTCGTTGCAAACCAACAGTGGCGCTGTGCGCGGAGCCAGATGGTTTATATCAATGCATTTGTGCGTCACCACTTCAGTCCCCTGGATGTGCTACCAGACCACACTGTCCAGGCAAAGTACAGGTTGCCTTGCCCTGAGATCCAGCGCCTGATCCAGTTGGTGTCTCCACACATCCGGAGGGCAACCCGCTGTAACTTTGCCCTGAGTCCGGAGGTGCAGTTCCTCGCTGCGCTGCGTTTTCACGCAGTGGGGAGCTACCTGGAGGTGGTGGGGGACGGCACCGGCCTCAGCAAAGCGTCAGTGTCACGGAGTGTGACAGCTGTGACGCCGATCCTCCTGCGCCATGTCCGACAGCATATCAAGATGCCCACCACAAGGGAGGAGATCCGTCAGGTCCACCAAGGATTTTACACCATGGCTGGGATCCCCAGGGTGATAGGTGTGGTGGATGGCACGTTGATCCCGCTCCTCAACCCATCCCTGGAGGACCCAAGCTGGATCAGCAGGAAACATTATGCTGCCAACAACACACAGGTGGTGGTGGACCACGACGGGCTGATCACCGACATCGTTGCCAAGTGGCCAGGAGGCACCCATGACGGCTTCTTGTGGGCCAACTCGGCTGTGGGGCAGAAGGCTGGCGGGGGAGAGTTTGACAGGAGCTTCTTCCTCGGGGACAGTGGCTACCCTCTCCGCAGCTACCTGATAACCCCCCGTACCAAACCCGGCATCGCCAGTGGAGGAGAGGTTTGATGGCTCCCACACCCACACCAGGACCCATATCGAATGGGTGTTTGGCAGGTGGAAAGCACGCTTCCGCTGCATTCATCGGTCGTCGGGTGAGCTGCGCCTGTCACCTGTCAAGTCCTGCCAAGTCATCGTTGTGACCGCTATGCTCCACAACATAGCTGTGCGCGCCAGGGCAGATGAGCCGCCTGTCTACATGAGGATGAGTCATTGGAGGAGAACAATGATGACCCACCACCACCACCCCACCATGAACCCCGAGCAGCACGCCACCAAGCCGGTCTCCTGGGCCGACAGGAGCTCATCAACCTGTTCTGATTTCGGACATCCCCATTTCCCACCCTTTCACCTTGCAGTCACCAACCAGTCCACTGAGCACTTGTACACCCCCCCCCCCCAAACACCACCACCACCACCACCAAATAAAATAAAGAAAACACTAAATAAAATAAGCTCACTGCCACCATGCAGAGCCGCAAGCATCATATCAGCTGTTACTCTTAGGGATAGCAGCAAAGCTTATAAGCTTTGCTGCTATCCCTAAGAGTAACAAAGTGAACTGCATAATTATGTGCAGAATTGTATCAGAAAAATAAGAATGAAAACATAAAATGAAATAATATGACATTACATGAGGTACAGTATCATGAAATGTTATATGATTTCACTGATGTAATGTTATGCTTTCATGTTTTCATTCTTATTTTTATGATTTCTTATCTGTGTTATTGGTGTTTATTTGCATCCATTTGTTTTCTGCTGTGTGCGCAATGGCATTATGCGCGTTCATTTTTAACATCATACGCCACTTG
This sequence comes from Gymnothorax javanicus, assembly GCA_029692085.1. Classification (NCBI taxonomy): domain Eukaryota; kingdom Metazoa; phylum Chordata; class Actinopteri; order Anguilliformes; family Muraenidae; genus Gymnothorax; species Gymnothorax javanicus. The sequence continues at coordinate 103,075,699 of CM056202.1, read as the reverse complement.
TTACATCAAAACTTCATTTGTGTGCACGTAAGTATGTGGAACAATCTGTTACTCTGTCATCGATTGATCAAGTGAGCTCCAGTTAAGAAGGCAGTTAAGAAGGGCACAAAGACACTTGTTAAGAGGGGCACTAAGAACGCATCTGGGAAACACTCTTATCTTAAGGCTCCCTCTTAGCTGAACTCTTCTTTGGAGCCTTCTTAACTCCTTAAGAACGCTCTTAACTGGGAAACGCGGCCAATGTTATTCCAGATGCACTTTCACGCATGTAATTTTATTTCTCTATTTTATTGTGAAAATTGCCCTGGTTGTTAGGTATATGATTTTTATAATGATCAATTATACTTTATGTGTAAAGTTTCAAGATTATACTGATTATAAATGTGTTAATTTTAACAAAAGAAAGCTTTTTGCAAACCTTTCTTTTCTTAAAGAGGGGAGGTGTTATGTATGAGTATTTTATGTAAAGTACTGTATATCATTTGTAAATGGAGATTTGTTAGATTTGTGCTGCTTACTGGTCTTCTATTTGTTTATTTTGTTAATCATTTAGCACCCTCTGGTGATATGTCTGTAGCAAAACATGATCTGATGCAATACCACTTGTTTGTGATGGAATAGACTAGTGCTTTCTAGAAGTTTCTGGCTTCTTCTTGCCTGGAGGAGGCCGGATGACCCAGGACTCCTGTAGATCTTTCCAGAATAATCCTAGTCTTTATAAACGCTGTGATTTTGCTCAGTTAGGGAGTGTTTTTTGTTTTGGCATCAGAGTTACACAGTGGCAATTAGAGTGTTATTATAAGATTAAACAGTGGATTATTTGTAGAAATTTTTGGACCTAATCAGTGAAGAATAAATTTGTTTAAGTTGTCATTGCTGGTTTTCTTTGTTGTGATTTTCAAGTCATAACAGTGCGTGTGTGTGCGTGTGTGTGTGCGTGTGCGCGTGCGTGCGCGAGCACTGGGCACTAAGTTTTGGTTTGTGTGGCTTGCTGTGATTTGTGTGTTATTTGCACTCTCTGATTGGTTCATTCCCCCTCCCCAGTGGCAGTCTCCACCTCTAGGGTTTTTAATCAGACTTTGCAATTGTATGTTTTCTGACTGACCAAGCTACTTTTTTTAAACAACTTGTATAATTGTAATAAATTGGTCTATTTAAGCATAGTGTCCTGGTCCTTTTTAAGTCTGGTTAACCCTTATTTCTTTTCAGCTGATTTCTTGCCTTCAGCTTAATAAAACATGATTTGTTTGGAATCACGTCTCTGTCTTTCTTGGTGATTGAACTTGTGCATTCCCTGGGTACTCAATTTGGAAGAAGTGATTGGTTTAAAGCAAGGCTATTCTTTAACTCCAAACTCCTAGGGTGGTATTATTGGTTCCCCACCTTACCACGGTCACAAAGGCTTTCCGTGGGGGCCCAGCTGGGGCGAATCGATGAACGAGGCTCCTCGCGCTGTGACCTTCGAGAGGCAGCTCTGTTTCAGCTGCAGAGGCCGGGCGCTACGGTGACCTGATCCCAGAGCGGGGGGGTAACCTCAGCAGAGCTTCCAGAGATTCGCCTCTCCGGCTGCACCGCTGCTCGCTAAAACCGACTTCACTCCCCTCCCAGCTACAGCTGTAACAGCCTCACTGCTTCGATAAGCCGGCGAAATCGCCGCACGTTCGGTCACTGGCATCCGCTCTGTGCTGACACAGACATAACAGAGGCATTCTGGGTAAGCACATGATCTCTGGTGTAGCTTTTTCTCTGCTCAGTTTCAAAAACAGAACGGCTGGCGAGGAAAATTCGGTAACATCAGAGGGCCCAACTCTAAAGGATGGAGGTCCTACAGAGCATTGAGACAGACATTATTAACCAGTTACAGTGGCAAATTTCTGTTCATTAATCTCATTTTCAGAGAGTGAATTTACTCACATCATTATGAGAATACCCCAGGAAATCCACAATGAGCAGAGCGGCACTGATATCATCCAATCACACTGGCCCGCACACGTTCCTCTGCATCTGATCCGGATGTGTTCCTCACACACAGGCAGGGCCCCAGGAGCTTCAAACGCATGGAGAAAAGCAAGCTTGAGGTATCGATCCTGTGGAAAGCATCAGATGAATTATTCTGAGGATGAGTTATGAACAGAGTGTTTAAACGCTCTGCTCCCACCTGCTTCCTCACCCTGAGGTCATGGCCTGCATCTGAGGTGCGGGAGGACTTAGGCCCTCTTCTCCCCTGGGTCCTGCTGCCCGCCCCACCATACCACCGAGAGTTACAGATCAGCCGATCTGTCTGAATGGTAAAAAATACTGGCGATAATTTTAGTATTTTATTTTATTTTCTCAGTTTGTTTATTATCTTCTTAACTCAACTGATATGCTGTGATATGTTCTTATAACCATTTCACCAGTCTACCTTGTTGGCCGGGACGACACACACACACACACATACACACACACACTTGCGTGCGCACACGCCCACACACGCACGCACGCACGCACACAGACACACGCATATACATGTACACATACACACAAACATGTATACACACACTCATGCACATACAAATTCAATCTTGTACACACGCAAACAGAACTGAACAGAATGACTCAGATACTGGAGATGGAAATGGATGCTGCACAAGCTGGTTTCATGAAGCATAGAGGTACCAGAGACCACATATTTAATCTTCAGCTACTGAATCAGAAGTGTCGGGAGATGAACCAAGATTTGTACATCTGTTTTGTGGACTACTCCAAAGCCTTCGATAATGTCAGACACAAACATCTGTGGAATGTTGAAGATGGGCTTTGCACCACATGTGATAAAGCTGATGAAATCTCTGTATGGGGATCAGCAGTCAGCAGTCAGGCTGGAGTGTGGCACTACAAACCGGTTTGCTATCAAGAAGGGTGTCCAACAAGGATGTATACTCTCTCCGGCACTTTCCAACATTTACACAGAGAACATAATGAGGGAACTGTTGGAAGACAACCAAACAGAAGAGTTTGATTTGCTACATGTAGGAGGTTTGAAGATGGGTGATCTTCGATATGCAGATGATACAGCTATGATTTCTAAGTCAAGATCTGGTCTGAAGAGATATGTCACCACACTAAATGAAAAGAGCAAAGAATATGGTTTGAAAATGAATGCTTCTAAAACAAATGTCATGCCAGTAGTCAGAGAGGATGATGGAAATGTTGAAAGAGTTAGTGTTGATGGGTCAATACTGGAGGAGGGTGATAATTTTAAGTATCTCGGTGCGAGAATCCAGAGTGATGGTGATGTGAGCAAGGAAATTAAGAGTGCACTGGCCATGGGTTTAAAAGCCTTGAATGGTATGAAGAAATGATGGCAGACAGGATAAGGAGACAAAGTTCAGAGCTCTCAGAACCTGCATCTTCCCGATAGCTACTGATGCCTGTCAGTCTTGGGTTCTTCACAAGACAGATGAGAATAAAATCACAGCATTTGAAAATAAACGCTACTGCAGGACTCTGAGAGTCCCCTTGGTGGAAAGGCGCACAAATGAAGACCTCAGGAATGAGCTGGAAGTAACTCGTGACCGGCTGCTACAGTATGTAAGGAGAGAGAAGCTGCCATACTTTGGTCATATAGTGAGGCATGATGGGATGGAGAAGCGCGTGCTTGAGGCACACATTCCTGGAAAACGAAGTAGAGGAAGGCCAAGATGTAGATGGGACAGAACAGTGAAGGAGGCTTTCGGGTCTATGGAAAAAGCAACTAGGACTGCTCAAAACAGACGTTTTTACCGTACTGCCGTAAGAGAAGCTACGCTCTGACAAGAGTATGCTACGACGACACACACAAACATATACATATAAACACACACACACACACAAACTTATAGGCACATACACATGCACAAAAACATACACATACACACACGCATATGATATACACACACATGCAACGTACACACACAAAGATCTGCACAAACACATGAATACAGTCACCTACACACTTGTGTACGCATGCACACGTACAAAGAATGTGCACAAGCACACATGCACATACACACACACACACGCACACGCTATAATGTCAGTATTTGTACACAACTATGAGGCGTTTGTCATGTTGTACTGGCATGTTCTCAGTCTGTATGGGCACTCGCTGTATATTTATCAGCACTGGGCATGACTGTACTGAAGGCTTCCATCTTACATTTACTCTCAGAAACCTGAGTGCACAAATCTACCCTCATTCACTCATGTATTGTTTTCTGAATCCATGGTAACAGGTTTTATTTGTTCATTTTGCTACATATTTAGCAAAACTATAATATTCCTACCCTAGAGTTCTCACCATGCAGAAAAAGCAGGCACAGCCTGAACACATTTATTTTTATTAAGCGTCATTTATCTTTAATACAGGAGAATAAGAATAGGCACTGGTGTCTGGGAGAGGAGATAACAGACAAATGAGAGCACTGGAAAGACTTTGCAACCATAGCGACCCAGAGAGAGTTCACTTGGCTCGTACGCAGTCTCCTCCAGCGTGCACACTCCACGTGTCCTACACCAAAGTCACCGCCTGGTGCAGCTGGTGTCAAGTTTAGAAGCATGAAACTTCCATGAACCGCTTCACCAATCAATGATGAGGCTTCGGCAAGAGCATGGAGTCCCTGACTGCTGGCCGCAGTTACCTTCTCACTCCTGCTATTAGGAGAATAAAATGTTCTTGCTCTGCCAAACCTCAGCTCAACATACCGTTATTACAGATACGGTGGATGTGTGGCAGCTGGAGAGAGTTACAGCCACTCATTGATCTCTTAAATGTCACGCCTTCCAAATAAAGAAAATGACATCTGCAAAGAATGCTGTCATATTTCCTGAGGAAGTCATTGTAGAACTGCTCACTCCTGTTTTATACCTTGAAGGGGTATTTAATGGTATGGAATCTCCTGAGTGATGGCAGGCTTAATCTGTACCCAGGTCAGGTGTCAGGAAAGGATGAAATGAGGTAATAATTAAAGGACAGAACTGGGCTCTGTGGTGTCGACGTCCATCTTCTGATACAAACTGAGACCCCACCTTTTCAGAACAGCTCTGGGTTCGGCAAACGTTGCTGTTCTTGATCACTGTTTCCCAACTCTAATGCTATTCCATGATATGCTGATAAAATTATTGTGGTATTTTTATGATCATGGATATTCTGCGATTATATGGTTATTGGCAATATTTTATGAATTTATACTTGTTTTCTTAAGGCTTGTTATGTCTTATTTCTTAGCTGCTTAGCTGTGTAATGTAGTAATATTACTTTGTGCTTTGGTTCTCGTTTAGTGTAGATAGCGTGTCATATTGTTGTTCTGTTAACTCGCTGGTCTGGTGAATGTGCATGTGTTTCTACCTACTGACATTGTAAGTGACTCTGCATAATTGGATCTGTTAAGTAGATGTTATGTGAAGTACACAGCTTTTTATTTTGAAGGACAGAGTTGAGATCTCTTTACTGTGCTACATCTGATCAGCACTGGCCTTGTGTTTGCTCACTTCAGAACAGAAATCAGTAGGATGTGAGGTAAAGATACAGGTGCTGAGTAAATTATTGGATTGTAGTTCATCTGAATTACATCCCATAATATGGTGGCTCTGTGGGGGTTAACACAGCACATGCCCTAAAGCAATTAATCGGATCTGCATTAAAGACTTTATGGCTTTATGAGGAAAAAAAATTGAAATGCTGATTTTTTTCCTCATAAACCGTTTGGCCCCTACATTCCCGAGCCTGAGCGCTGCACTCGTAATGAATGTTACTGTTTGCGATCAATACTTTCCACAATATCTTCACATTTCTGCTGTCTTTTTTTTTTTAATCAATATGGCATCTTCTTCTCATTATTAATTCCTGCTGGGAAAAAAGGGTGTAATCTACTGCGAGGACAGAAGTACTCCCGGAGCGCAGTCAGTCAGTCAGTAACCAGGCGTGGATAAAGCAGTGAGTGTTTCCTGCGCAGAGAGGGGTGGACGCGCCTGCACTTAATGACCTGTTGTGGAGCTCAGAGGACTTCATCATAATGCTGTTTCGTCACTGGCGATAGGGCCACCTCGGTGCGTCCTAATTCTCTTAAACTAGCAACCTTTCCCCTCTCCTCTCCACTTTTCTTCCACCTCGATAGAAAATGTCACATGGGTCAAGGTAAAGTTGCAGGGAGATTTACAGGGAGTTACTTCGAGACTGGGCGGAATTTTATGTCCTTTCGTTCAATACGTCATGAGCTCAACAGGGATTCATAATGACACAACAGGAGAACTATAATGAATGATGTATTGAGTTGCTACAGCTGCAAAGGTCTGTGGTCCATAATCTATGATTCCTTTCTTGCAGGCTTTGTTCTGTTTCCCTGCTGAAGGGAAGCTACGAAGGAGCTAACTGCCTCCTTTCCTTCACGAAAGAGACCATTTCAACTCTCCTGTCATGGCTGCCAGCCAGACTATTTCCAGTGCAAGTACAGTGTGAAAGAAGGTTCTTCGGATGCAGCTCTCGACCCTGCAAGCCCCCCGTCCCCCATGATGTTCCCATGATCCCCCCTTCCGCTCAGCCTCTCCGGAGGGAAATGCTCTCTTTCACACGGCTGCCCAGTTTTCATGGTGCTTTAGCGTCCTGTAGCCTCATAGGTTGGTGAGTAATTCCCAGTTGTTTAATGCTGTGCTCGCATACATCGCTGTAGATGTTATATAGAGTACTGAAAGTATATATACTGCTGCTGTGCTCGCGTACATCGCTGTAGATGTTATATGGAGTACTGAAAGTATATATACCGCTGCTGTGCTCGCATACATCGCTGTAGATGTTATATGGAGTACTGAAAGTATATATACCGCTGCTGTGCTCGCATACATCGCTGTAGATGTTATATGGAGTACTGAAAGTGTGTTATATGGAGTACTGAAAGTATATATACGCTGCTGTGCTCGCGTACATCGCTGTAGATGTTATATGGAGTACTGAAAGTAAATATACCGCTGCTGTGCTCGCGTACATCGCTGTAGATGTTATATGGAGTACTGAAAGTATATATACCGCTGCTGTGCTCGCGTACATCGCTGTAGATGTTATATAGAGTACTGAAAGTATATATACCGCTGCTGTGCTCGCATACATCGCTGTAGATGTTATATAGAGTACTGAAAGTATATATACCGCTGCTGTGCTCGCATACATCGCTGTAGATGTTATATAGAGTACTGAAAGTATATATACTGTGTCTCGCATACATCACTGTAGATGTTATATGGAGTACTGAAAGTATATATACCTGCTGTGCTCGCGTACATCACTGTAGATGTTATATAGAGTACTGAAAATATATATACCGCTGCTGTGCTCACTGTAGCATACATGCTGTAGATGTTATATGGAGTACTGAAAGTATATATACCGCTGCTGTAGATGTTATATGGAGTACTGAAAGTATATATACTGCTGCTGTGCTCAAGCATACATCGCTGTAGATGTTATATGGAGTACTGAAAGTATATATACTGCTGCTGTGCTCGCATACATCGCTGTAGATGTTATATGGAGTACTGAAAGTATATATACCGCTGCTGTGCTCGCGTACATCGCTGTAGATGTTATATGGAGTACTGAAAGTATATATACTGCTGCTGTGCTCGCGTACATCGCTGTAGATGTTATATGGAGTACTGAAAGTATATATACTGCTGCTGTGCTCGCGTACATCGCTGTAGATGTTATATGGAGTACTGAAAGTAAATATACCACTTGCCGAATATTGTGTAGGTCCCCTCATGCTCCATGAAAACAGCACTAAGTGTTGTGACTCAATCCTCACGTATCATTCAAATTCTCTGTGACTTGCGCCCCAGTAGCCCTTCTGTCCATTAGGACCAGACGGGATGTCCTTCATTGCAGCTGTGCTTTGACGACCCTTGCCCCCTACACCCTGTCACGAGTACCTGGATTCTCCCTCCCGGGACCACTTCACATATGCAGGTATTACGAGATTATTATTGTCATTTGCTTCATTTGTAATTGGTTTTTAATATTTCTGCGAATTAAAAAAATAAATTAAAAAGAACACATCCAGCTCATTTTAAGATTATTGTCCAATTCTGATGCAATTAAAAGAATATCTTCAGTCTCCAAATGACTTTACAGGACCTTTCAGGTTATTTTACAGGAAGTGCAATGAAATGCAAAATTAGATTTCATTTGCCATTTTATTCATGAATGTAGAGAGCAGTATTTTCTGTGCTCAGCTTTGGAACCTTCACCCTCATTAAAAATAATTAATTTGCCACTGTGAGTACCACATGCATATCATAATACCCATGATCCTTTGCTTGCAGCCACCATACAGCGAAGTCTCATACTGTATTTCCATTCCAGCGGCTCCTGAATAATGCATTAAACCTGAGGTTTTCAAAACACTGATAGATCCTGACAAGCCAAACAATGAAACACTGTGAGCCTCTCGTGTGCATGCAGTCAGAGGTAATGACACCTGTCTCTGAAACACTGAAACACTGTGAGCTTCTGAAACACTGTGAGCCTCTCGTGTGCATGCAGTCAGAGGTATTGACACCTGTCTCTGAACCACTGAAACACTGTGAGCTTCTGAAACACTGTGAGCCTCTCGTGTGCATGCAGTCAGAGGTAATGACACCTGTCACTGAAACACTGTGAGCTTCTGAAACACTGTGAGCCTCTCGTGTGCATGCAGTCAGAGGTATTGACACCTGTCTCTGAACCACTGAAACACTGTGAGCTTCTGAAACACTGTGAGCCTCTCGTGTGCATGCAGTCAGAGGTAATGACACCTGTCTCTGAAACACTGAAACACTGTGAGCCTCTCGTGTACATGCACTCAGAGGTAATGACACCTGTCTCTGAAACACTGAAACACTGTGAGCTTCTGAAACACTGAAACACTGTGAGCCTCTTGTGTGCATGCACTCAGAGGTAATGACGCCTGTTTCTGAAACACTGAAACACTATGAGCCTCTCGTGTACATGCACTCAGAGGTAATGACACCTGTCTCTGAAACACTGAAACACTGTGAGCCTCTCGTGTACATGCACTCAGAGGTAATGACACCTGTCTCTGAAACACTGAAACACTGAAACACTCATCAGTTCGTCCTCGTTTGTGGTTCGCTGGGAGACAGAGATTCTTATGTTTTCCGTTACCGGTGCAGCCATCCTTCCTGCCCACGGTTCTCAAAGCAAACCAGCGTGACGTCAGTCTTCAGCCTTCAAGCCTAAGCGCGATGTGGGCTCTGCAATGAACATTTTTCTCATGGGCGTTTTCATCTTTTGCCCACCAGGTGTCAATCATAACATTTTTCAGCACACAGTCCGGTCCTCACAAACACTGACTTTGTGTGTGTCGGAGCTCTCCCATCACTGAGTGTTCTTCAGATCCCACGCTGGTGACCTGAGAGGGAATGATTTTTCAGGAATAATAATACTACTAATAATTCAATCAGGAAAGACTAGAACACGATGAAGATATGAAATTTAGCAAAGTATTTATTTATGCACATGAAACAAGAACTTTGGCGGTTAGACCCCCGTATCTAACAAATTATTAAAGCATGAAAGCATTATTTATCTAACAAATCTAAAGCATTTCGAGAATCTGAGGATTTGATGCTTCGTAGAGATGAATTTTTCCCCCCAGAAAGAAGGAATTCCCGTACCTTAATGGACTGCTGCAGCTATCCAAGAAACAAAAACAGTAAAATTTAGCAAATACACGAGCTGACAGATGCAACATACATTGGGGGAATTTGCCTATGGAATAAGTCCTGAAGAGCCCGAAGTGCACGAGAAGGTGATATGTTGGCAGCGAATAAAACGAAAGGCCTGCCTTGCAAGGGCGCTGGGAGTACAGAAGCCAGGGAATGACAGGAGGCGCCCGGGGCAGTGGGAACAGGCTCAGACAGGGGAAAAGCGAAAGGCAGAGGCGTAGAGGGATGGACAGCAGCTGAGGTCGAGGCATGGGACGTCGATGCAGAAGCACTTCCCAGGGACTGGATACATTCATTAAGATTGGATAATGCTGCCAGAATGGACTGCATGGTGGCCATAAAGGCATAAGGAGTCGTCGCGTAAACAGGCTAGGAGCGGTTTGCTCGGCTGGAACAGCAGGGGAGGAGAGGAAGGTAGATGAAGCGTTGGACGGCTTCTTTTTAGCTTGGGGAGCAGCAGGTATTTTTTTTTTCTGGCCATTTTGCGCCTTGGAGGGGGCTCGGCGGCTGGACATGCAACCTCTGAAGTTTCCTCTCCAGGAAGCGGCGACCCGGGAGAACTGGTAATAATGGCATGGTTTGCCAACTCCTGAAACTGAGACAGCTGGAGACCTGGGGCTGGAGCGACACCTTGATTTTTTTAAATGCGCGAAGGAGGCCTCATGCTGCCAAGATCCAGGATTGATGCGAAGGCTTCTGCGAAAACCCAACGAAGAATGAACTGGATCCAACAAAGGGTTGCGTGAGGATTATTTTCCCCCCAAAAAAGTGCCATCGACGGAATATGACAAATCGAAGATAAACCGTAAAGCCAAGAGAGTGTATAGCTTGCAGACCGTATCAGGGAGAGAGAGAACTTTTAAAATTTGACAGCTAGTGAATGGTTGGTCCAGAGACACGGAGTAGGATTCTGATTGGTTAATAAGTTAGGCAGTGTAATTTTTAAAGGGCAAGCAGAAACTCTGCCAAAGGCATCGGGGGCACGCGCAAAGAGAAAGTCTTCCTGCTTGAGTTTCCGCTAAGCTTCATGAATAATAATAATAATAATAATAATTTAGTCATGAGGTTGTTTTGCCATTATAACTACAGACAAAGGTGGGGCCTATTGACCCGGACGCCGGCTCTATTATTCAAGCTTTTCCTGTTATTGACCCGGACGTAACTTCTAATTTAGGACGAGCGCCCCCACTTCGTCCGACTCAATAACTGGACATTTGAGACAATTGAACTGGACGCCGGCTATATTACTCAGCCTCCTGTTATTGACCCGGCGGTGTCCGGGGCAATAGCCACTACGATAGACAAAAGTCACTCATGATATAACATGACTGGTGAGAACCAGCCGTTCTCTTAGCTGAACTAGGCTCGCCATTTTACTATTGCTGAAGTGAATCTAACACCTCAGATACTCGATGACTATATGGTATCCAGCACTATATAAAGCTGCACTTGAAAACTCCCAGAGTTTCCGCCACTACAATATTGCCAGGCAAGCCATTCCACACTGTGGTCACTCTCTGTGTGGAATATTTCCTAATATCAGTGCTCCTGTTGTGTTGGTGAAAATATATTCATATTAGTTTTATTATGAAGACTTAACCTACTTAACATACTTTCTAGTCCTGCTTACTAGTTCAATGCATATTTCCAGTGAACAATGTTAAATGATACTATCCAATTTAACTAAAATGTAGTCTTCGAATGAACAGTCTGACAGCATAATTTTTCAAAGTCTACTCTGTGAAAAGCTGAACATTTTCTACATAATCCAGTCAAGTCTCTTTCGCACAACGATTCTCACACTCTGTTTTTTTACCAACTGTTACGAGCAGCTCAAAGGCTCCACACAAGCCATTTTTCTGTTATTTTGTTTGGTGATAGCAGGTGATTTCCAACAGTGACTGGTTAACTAGCAGTGACAGGATCTGGTGAATAAACTGAAACATTACAGGAGGATAACATGCACCTCCTGTTCTTTCAGTGCCCAGGTTCTGGACATTGATAATGCTGCCTGGTTTCTTTCCAAAACGCTGATGTCAACCTTCTCATCTGAGAGTCTAAGTGTGACACAGCCCAACAGGATGACATATCCCACAGGAACCCAGAGAAAGCCTTCGATGTGAGAAAACTGCTGCGTTTTCTGTTTTCCTGCTGCTTATGCGATGACTGGCACTCGGCAGATGATTGCCACTGGGCTGGAGGTGGAGGCTTCTCACAGCCCGCGCTGTGACTGGCATGAAGAAACCTCTGTCATTTACAGGTTTTTAGATTTAATATCGCAGGCGTCCCGTCCGCTGTGGCCTCGCACTGAACTCCTCAGCATCAATCATCTCTTTAAATAGTCATTTCTGAAGAAAGCACAGAGGTAGACGTTGGTTATCTGGAGCTTCTGCAAACACAGAGCTCACTAATGAGAGAAGAATGAGTCTCTACGCGTTCCCTGACTCAAGGATGCAGCGAAGAGAAAATCACAACTCAGTCCATTAAGCGACAGAAAATTGGAATTAAATTTCAGTGCCTCCAATCTTCTGTGGGAACCAGACATGTGAGTTCTGAGGTCAGAACTAAAATCTGAGTGACTGTTCAAAACTCAGAGAGGTTCAGTACTCTGTAGTAATGCTGCTCAGATAGTTTATCGTACTTTGCGTGTCATTTATTGAGTATCTTACTGGATTTTAAAGAGAGAGAGGGGAGAGGGATGGAGAGAGAGAGAGAGGGGAGAGGGGATGGAGAGAGAGAGAGGGAGAGAGGAGAGGGAGGGGGAGGGATGGAGAGAGAGGGAGGGGAGGGATGGAGAGAGAGGGGGAGAGAGAGAGGGGGGGGAGGGATGGAGAGAGAGAGGGGAGAGGGATGGAGAGAGAGAGAGGGGATGGAGAGAGAGGGGAGAGGGATGGAGAGAGAGAGGGGAGAGGGATGGAGAGAGGGATGGAGAGAGAGAGGAGGAGATGGCAGTGACAACAAAGGTCAGAGAAGCAGCTCTGCATCTCACAGAGATGGCTCTGCATCACAGCAGTGCACTTCAGATGTGTGGGATAGGAAGCATGTTCAACATCAGCCTGACATTCTTTGCATGCGTCGGCTCAACAAACTGTAAACTCGCAATCAGATACTATACGTTAAGATTGCAGGTTAAAAGAGAGATTCATGGGTTTGCAAAGGATGATGAGCCTAATGCCAAGGTTTCTATCATCGCAAAGTTAGCTCTCTTTCAATCTGGCAAATGGGCGTCACATGGTTATGAGAGACTCATCAGCAGGCCTATAGAAATTTCCATAGAGCTTTTCTTGACCTTTTCTTGATGTCCAGTGAGTCCCACATCATCTTGATTTTAATTAACTTCTTAATTAACTCTTACTTCATGCCATTTAAATTTCCACACGGAAGTTCAGGAGTTAAATATCATATATTTCACCAAAAACAGAACTAAAACACAAGTGTGTCCAAACTTGACTGGCACTGTAGTTTGACTGGTACATTTGACTGGTCAGCAACAACTCAGTGGCTGTGACAGAGGGTAATATCAACGAGTCAACAATGGTCATCCACAATTCAGGACGGGTAAAAGTTAAAAACTGATTTAATCCTGGCATCAGATGTCACTTCCAATCTCAGGACTCCCTGTTCCCCGCAGACGGTTTAGAGCAGGAAGTATTTGATAGGAAAATGTCTGAGACAGAAGACTGTTGCCATCATTATGATCTGTGTGAGCTCTGGGATGACTGAAGTCTCACTGAGATGAGAAGTGCGGAATCTGCAGGGTCAGGATGAGGCTTTGCAGCGACGCTCGCGTCTCTCTGTAACACCACCAGTGGATAAAAGACCAGGTTCCACAACAGTCAGCTCCCAGCCCGCTACTAGCACCCACAGCTAACATCGCCCAAAGCTCACAGACCCCAAATCTAACATTTTCCGCCGTGCATCGCCCAAAGCTAACATCGCCCACCGGTTCCTGCCCTCGCTTCAGGATGCATAGGTGACTCAGCTCCTTTGTTCAAGACTTCACAACTTTTTTCTTCTGCTGCTGGCAAGCCTGTGGTGCCTGTTGAGTTTTACAAGCCAATTTCCAGACAAAATGAAGCACAAGATATCAAATTCATAGTGGTGACATGTGCCAACTTGTCTTGAATAAAATGATCTGCATGTACATTGGCATCTTAGTCCCATTAAAGGCAGAAAAATAAAATATATCATTTTGAATATTAAAAAGGGAAGGAACCAACAAATGAGCATCCATAAGCGGAGCAACCGCGGGGGCCAAGGGGACGGCCGCCCCAGGGCCCACGGCCAGTCTGGGCCCGCCACGGGACCCTCCTACATCACTGAACTGCATTCTCTTCACTGTCAAATAGAAAACACACCTACACTGAGCAATGTTATGCCACATACTTTTCCTATACAGACAACATGGGCATGCTGTTCTTTATATAAACCTCTATATCGTTAATCTATTCTCTATCATGGGTTTTTTTTTAACAATCTTTTATAAATATTATATCAAGTTTTCATGCTTAATATACCCACGTTTTAAAGACTATTACTGAAATCAACTATTTTCTTATTTTATTTGATATTTTTCTTTCATACTGATATGCAAATTGTCAAGATGATTGCAGGGTAATGTGTTGCCCAATGTCAAGTCTGTATTTGATTTGATCATGTGACCACGTTAGTGTCTGTAACGTCTTATAGTTCAAGCGCAAAATCTGAGCATCATCAAATTTGCAAACTCAGGAGCAGTCATTCCATTCAAACATAAAAGCAGTAGGCTAGTCAAAAAAGAAAAGAAAAGAAAGAACTGGAGGAGAGGGTAGCAAAGCTACCAGCACTAAGTTAATTTGGCTTCAAGCAGTTGCCGCACCACGGACGACCCTTCCTCAAGCAGCAATGCAGCCAACAGGTAACAGATCAAGCTAAAGTTTGACCTAAATAATGATAACGTCCACGGCGATTGTATAAATTTCAAGACAAGATGATGATGTTGCTCAGCGCAGAGTTGACGAATGCCATTCAAATAGGTGAGAAGGCCTACAAGTGACTTTTCTTTTAGTCCAGAGTCGATTGTTATATATCTGAGATCTATGGCAGTAATAAGGCAGTTAGTGTGCAGTAAATTGGTCATTTTATGGGATTTATGCAGACACTGTTTTTTTGGACAATTTAGGGGACATGGTGGCGTTGTTTTAAATATATTTAAATATCGTTAAATATTGCAGCTTTCGTCCATCTCGTCGCATGCTTTTTCAAGTCATTTATGTTGCCTTTATATCAGATATTGCACGCCTGAGGTAATTGCACAGAAATGCAAGTTTTCAGACTTTCTAACTGACCCAATTATCGTTGTACTGGAATTCTTTCCAAGCTAATTGCCAATATCGTTTTCTTCCCATAAATTTGACATTCGCTTGTGCCTCTATGAAATATTACTGGCGGTGTTAACTGCTAACAGTGGTATTCGTACGTTTTTCGCAGTAACCCTGTTGCTGACCGCGCTGCCACACACTTGTGTTTATGCATGTGCATGTGTCATGTCTTTGTTGTGGTGCGCACCGGAAAATGGGGCTCCTCGAAAGCCAATCCATGGGTTCTCCGTCCGTTCACAGCCGCTTTGTCAGACTGCCCATGCCTAAAGATCGAAGGCATGGGCAGTCGATCTCACTCTTTGCAGTAATGTAACATTTCTCTTTGTTTGCTCATGTATACGCACGTGGTCGTTGTCTTGGCAGGGTAGTAAGCTTCGATATTTGCATATCTTAACCAAATCTAAATTTTCAGCTCTTAACTGCAATTCTTACCCAAATTTCAGCAGTTTCAGTAATCTCCTCAGTTGTTATCTTTACCTCATGCAGGCCAATAATTTGACCCCTCTGAAACAGTACAACAACACCATTTCCATGGCCACAGGATATGATGTGACATAGTTGCTTGAGAAGCTACTAATTGCATCAGTTAGGGTTAAATAACCTGTTACCAGCTGAAACATATTAATTGCTGCTGTAATTATCCAATGGAAGGTGCATACCTTTTTGTTCAGTTATATCCAGGTCGTGACTTTTTTGGCCGGGCAGTGTACGAACTCAAGACATGAAATAATCTGCTTCATTTAGACTGTTAGTGTTTTTTATTTATTTAAATTTCTTTTTGATTTGTATAAAATGTTTTAATCAGGTTTGTACCTTTGCAATTAAATTTCACGTGATATTCCAGTCTTTTTCAGTCGGGCTTGTTAAATCTTCTGAGAGCTAATGACTTTTTTCTCTAACGAGCCCGACTGACTAGTGGTAAAAAAATGGGAATATCCAGCTTTGCCGACAAATCAAATTAATGGAACTTGTGTAGTAATTCTCACTTTTACCTCGCCAAAGGCTCGGATTAAATGAAAATGACTACTTTTGTCCTCACCAAAGACTCGGAATAAATGAAAATGACTATTCTCGTTTAACAGACGCCTGGCAGCCATACCCTATATGCTTTTGCTGCCAAAGCACTTGTAAGATTCTCATCCCTGTGCTAATCTACTCAAGTCGCAAACCCTGTGAATCAGACACATCCGTTGGCCAAGTGGTCAGGATCCACTTATCATAAGTACAATACACTTGGTAATTTCTGACAACGACTTGTTACACCTACCTGGCATAGCCATCAATTATAGTGTAGCAGCCGGGAGTGAGCAATTGAAGAGCTGTTTCCTCCAAAGAGACCGTAATCTGCATTTTCTAAGTAATTAATGCAATTAATATGTCTGGCCAACTTCAAAGATGTTTTCATGTATAAGAAGTGTACGTTGGGGAGGCTCGGGGTTCACTTTGACTCCGCTGAACCCAGAGTACGTTACCCGTATTTCTGTTCACTGCCGTTTTTACTGGAAATAAACACCATTTTTCATTCGAAGATTGGAATTGTCCTGTCCTCCTTTTTTTCTTACACACTGGAAACTATTTTTTTTCCCCCTTCACATGGAACAATTTGACTGACAAAGTGGCTTCACTGTATTTTTTCTTAAACATAAGTTTGCTTGGCTCAATTAGTGACGATTTGTGTTGGTTAGGATAGAATATGATGCAGACCTATCCGTTATTTTACAGTTGACTGCAATGACAATCTGAGGGACCCCTTGATAATGCTTTGCCCCCTCTGAGGTGAGAGCCTAGCTCTGCCCCTGATCCTAAGCATAAAATATCTGCAAAATAAAGGAATCCCTGGCGCTTCAGCCCCTCTAATGCCAGAGGTCGGTGCTCACAGACAAGGAGCTAACATGAACAAATCAAGGAACAGACTGGAGCACTCGAATCACTTGCATCAGTTTATTGAGATGCCGAGACTAACGTTTCGACGCAAAGCGTCTTCCTCAGAGTCAAACTAGTATTGGTGAAGTTAAGACAGTTAAATAACTTCCTCCACACAGAGAATAACTTCCTATTGGAAAACCGTTGAGTTGGGTGGTATCCATAATGAACCAATACTGTGATAGCGCTCAGTGAGGAGGCGTAGGGCTCTATCTTTCACATTGACCTCCCCGTTGCTACTACCCGGTACCCGTGAATTACGCATTTAGCAGCTTCCACTATCCCTAAACGGTATCTTGCAGCCACATTACCCGCTATGCTTTATGCCGAATCCTTTATTTGTGCCTGGAGGTGTGCCCGTGGGCGTGTTAATGCGCTTTCCGTACAATTGCTATCTTGACCACACAGGTTAGGGAAAGCGTATAGCGGGTCCTCAAACCACCCGCTACCCATTTGGCAATTGAAGACACGGCTTCTCTCCCCCATGCGATCTAAAAGCGACAAATGGGCTACATTCAGTTCAGAAAAATAATTAATTATAATTAGATCTATGCACTGGCACTCAGCGACGTAACTTTTTTTTTTCAGCGAGGCGGCATTTCAGAACTCTTCAGCGAATGAAGGTATTTCTTTCCAAGTAAGGTTTCGTCCGTTTACATTTTCCAATCGGACAGCTGTCTATTTTTTTACAGAAGTTGCAAAAACAAGTTCATTTCAAATTACTTCATTCGCATGCTTCAAAAAAAAAATGCCGTTGCCCAGTCATTGAATTATTTTTCTTGAATGCAGCCCATTGTTTTCAAAACGTGTTTCAATAATATTCTTGAATTGGAAAACGTGTTAATAAGCGAAAACCATCTAGAATTAGCCAGGACTAATTGTAGTCAATAAAGGAAGGATATTTTTTCCCCAAATTTTCAGGTCTAGCGCCGGCCCTGAGTATTATTTCCCACAGAACGAGAACGTGGCGGAAGCTGCGCCTCTCCCATCAGGCAGTGACGGAATTATGTCACCTGGTTGCAGATGATGTAGACACCGCTGCCAGCTGTTCGTATGCCTTGCCCATTGCTGTCAGGGTTACTGTGGCACTATTTTTCTATGCTAGTGGGTCATTCCAGCACCCACTCAGTTCAATTGGAGCCATGACCCAATCATGGTGAAACGCATTTTTTTTTTTTTTTTTTTTTTGAAGTTTCCATCACAAAAGGGGTAGGCTTGATGTGTTTTTTTTTAATTACATACCAAACATTAAACAATATGTCAATGTCAAATAATAATAATAATAATAATAATAAAAAATAATACAATTCATGATTAACTTAACAAAAACAGATCCTCCCCTGTCTGGATTTGACCTCATGCACGAGCTATTTAACTTCGTCTTCGGAGAAACGTGGCGACCTTCCTCTCTCCATCTCGGGTTTCGGTTTGAGGATTTGGGATGCAATGGCACCTAGCACACTGATTGGTTTAACTGGCGTAACGCCCAAACCATGCCTATGCACAATATAACGGGTAGTGCAGGTGTTTTAGGGATATAGGCAGGTGTGCAAGATAGCAACTTTTGCGGGGGAACGCCTCTTACGCAATGCTAAATCCCCAAATAATGGGTTTAGGGACTCTGGCGCAAGATAGGGCCCGTAATCTCAAATACCATCATTTCCGCCCATTAACACAAATTTCAGCCATAATGTATATACAGGACACAAATTACACATATATACATTTACAGAAAACAGGAAAGATTTAATTCTTCATTCAGTCCATGTGGTTCCACAGTGTTCAACGTGTAAATCCAATATGCTTCTCTTTAGAGCGGTCTGTTAATAATATCCCTGCCTCTCTGGGAGGGAACGATTTTCTCAATATCCCAGAATTTAAGGGATGCCGCCGAACCATGATTTGCTTGGGCATAGTGCTTTGCTATTGCGTAGTCCATATTCTGATTACGAATAGCAGCCTTGTGTTCGGCAATGCGGAGTTTGAGGACACGTTTTGTTTGGCCTACGTGGACCAACCCACACCGATATTTGAGAATGTAACTGACGTGTTGTGTCACAGTTTATGAATGAATTAATTCTGTATTTCAAGCCTGTATGTGGATGAGAAAAATATTTCCAGTCCGAGGAATTAGAGCAGTGGGTGCAGTGCCCACATCTATAAAAACATATTGGTGGGGGGGGGGAGCCATGTAGATTTAGGGGAGGGGGGAGGCATCACAGAATGCACCAATCTGTCCTTAAGCGAACGAGATCTTCTGAAGGAGATTAGAGGAGGATCGGCGCTGTAATGTGTTAAAAAGCCACTAGATGACAGTATTGACATTTTTTTTGTTAAGCAATCTAAAACTAGGTTTGGGCATGTCCCGGGCATGCCTCAGAGGGGGCTGGAAAAGAGTATATAAGGAGAAAAATCGAGAGAGTGGAGTAGGAGGAGAAATTGCAAGGAGAAATTGCGGAAGGATATATTTGACCAGACCTGTCACTCTTTTCAAGACCTATGAAGCTTTTTGTGGATTTTTGCCTGTGTTGGAGCATTTTCCTGTCCTAGGACATTGCAACATAGCAGCCCATCTCCATTACAAAGGAAATGTAAATATCTCATTTTTTATTTGATTTCAATCTTGGTCAGTAGGGTAGAGTGTCAATTAGTTCTAAGTGTTTGTTTAATTAAATCTGAAGTTTAAGAATTTTGTCTGTCATCCCTTGCTGTCCGTGACGCCATAACAAATTGGGGCCATAACAAATTGGGGGCTCGGGTCGGGGGTAGACCATTGTGCGAGTCATTTATTGAAAATCTAAAATTTCAAATAGTGAAATTGTTTTTTGAATTTTCCGAGATATATATTGGCAGATCAACAGCAATGGATGATTTCTTGGCATCACCAACCGTAGAGGTTTTGAAGTCTTTTAAAAAGACAGAACTGCTAGAAATATGCAGACAGTTAGAGCTGACAGATGTAAAACCAGCCATGCGAAAAAGCAAGACTGGCTAGAGAGATTGTTGAATATTACATTGATGAAAATGTGTTTGCACCAGGAGATCTGGAACAGTTTCGGTGGAAAATCCAAATGTAGAATTGGAACTTAAATTAAAAATGCTAGAAATTGAAGAAAAAAAAACAAAGGCAGTTTGAGTTAGAAAAATTAGCAAGAGAAGAGAAAAAAGAGAGAGAAAGAGAGAAAAGAAATTGAAGAAAAAGAAAAACAAAAGAATTTGAGAGAGAGAAAAGAGGAAAGAGCAGAAAGAGAGAGACAGAGACAGAGAGATTTCGATTTAGAAAAATTAGATAGAAAGAAAGGCTCCAAATTAAGCTACTAAGAATCAAACTGCAAGCTGAAAAAAATTTTGGGCTAGCCAGGAAGTAAAGCTGGTGCCTCCATTCTCAGAGAAGGAGGTTGATAAGTATTTCCAGTGCTTCGAGAAGGTAGCTAAGAGTTGTCAGTGGCCAAAGGAACACTGGCCTCTGATGTTGCAAACTGTCCTCAAGGGTAAAGCTCAACAAGCCTATTCGGCTTTGTCTGCAGATGATTCCTCTGATTACGAGGTTGTCAAAAAGGTTATTTTGACAGCTTATGAGTTGGTTCCAGAGGCTTACCGACAGAAATTCAGAGGTCTGAAGAAATCTGACAATCAGACTTATGTGGAATTTGCTAACGAGAAGAGGGTTTGCTTTGAACGCTGGTGTACTTCTATGGAGGTCAAGGATGATTTCAACTCACTAAAAGAGATGGTGTTAGTTGAAGAATTCAAGAACTGTGTCAAGGATGATATTAAGACCTACCTTAATGAGAAGCAAGCACTGAACTTGCAATCAGCTGCCAAGTTTGCAGATGAATATGTTCTCACACATAAGTCCAAATTTCAGTCTAGCAGTAACAATAGATGGTCCCAATTTCGGAAGAAAGGTAACGGTGATACCCAAGATTCCTCACCCAAAGACAAAGACAAATCTGGTGATGGTGCTCAGAAATCCAGTAAAAGGTCTGAACAAAGTGTGAAAGCTGACAATGACAAAAGTGGTCTAGTTTGCAATTATTGCAAGAAATCTGGTCATGTTACAACTAACTGTTGGTTCCTTAAAGCTAAGAAAGAACAAGAAAAGGATACCAAACCCAATGCCTTTGTGAAGACAAGGTTAGAAACCCCTGTAGTAGATGACCGATCTGCTAAATTGCCTGCTCCTTGTGAGGCTAAGAAGCCTGATACTGCTGACTTTGTGAGGGAGGAATTTCTTCCATTTGTGTCAGAGGGATTTGTGGCTCTGAATGAGCATTCTCCTCCTGTCCCCATATATATCCTAAGGGATACCGGAGCTTCTCAGTCACTTTTGTTGATGGACTCCTTGGAGTTACGTGATGAGACCGCTTCTGGGGATTTCATACTTGTACAAGGTATTGAAGGGAGGACTGTATCTGTACCCCTGCGCTCTGTATTCTTGAAGTCAGATTTAGTTACCGGACAGGTAAAGGTGGGACTTATGTCAAGTCTACCTATCAAGGGTGTTTCTCTGTTGCTAGGCAATGACCTAGCTGGGGGCAATGTAGTTCCCCCTGTTCATCTTACTTCACAGCCGAGCACTGAAGATGGCGATGAAGACCCATCTCTGTATCCTTCCTGTGCAGTGACTCGTGCTATGGCCAAGAAGGCTCAAGAAGAAGATGATGTGGTGCTGTCCAGCACCTTGAATAGTCATGACTCAGGTGGTTTGCCTCATGACTCTGTTCAGCCTACTATGGTTTCTCCGTTTGAGGACTTATCAGACACTTTTATCAGTTCTCTATTCAGCCAGCCTGATGGGTCTGGTGATTCTGATGTGTCTGGAGACTTGTCTCTGTCCAGAAAGCGGTTGATTCAGGAGCAAACCAATGATCCTGAAATTTGTGTACTAAAAAAGAGAGCCCTTCCTGATGAAGAAATAGACACAGTTCCAGTTGGGTATTATCTCAAGGATGGAGTGTTGATGCGGAAGTGGCGCCCTCCTGATATCCCTGCCAATGTAGATTGGGCAGTGGTCAAGCAAATTGTTGTTCCGAAGGTCTACAGGAATGAGATCTTAACAATGGCTCATAGTTTGCCTTTAGGAGGTCATCTTGGTGTTAACAAGACTGTTGACAAGATCATGAAACACTTCTTCTGGCCTGGACTTCGGAAAGATGTTTCCAACTTTTGCAAAACCTGTCACACTTGTCAGGTAGTTGGAAAACACCAGTTAGACCCACCTGTAGCTCCATTACAGCCTATCCCAGCATTTGGGGAGCCCTTCTCCAAGGTCATTGTTGATTGTGTTGGTCCATTACCCAAGACTAGATCTGGAAATCAGTACTTGTTGACAATCATGTGTGCATCTACCAGATTCCCTGAAGCCATACCTCTACGTAAAATCAAGGCAACTGCAATTTCGAAGGCTTTGATAAAGTTCTTCACGTTGTTTGGCCTTCCCAGGGAAATTCAGTCAGATCAAGGTAGCAATTTCACTTCGGATTGTTTCAGCAGGTTGTGTATGAACTAGGTGCGAAGCAGATTCTTTCCAGTGCCTATCATCCAGAGAGTCAGGGTGCCTTAGAGCGGTTTCATTCCACTCTCAAGACAATGATGAGGACTTATTGTTATGACCATGAGAAAGACTGGGATGAAGGTGTTCATTTGCTGTTGTTTGCAGCTAGAGAAGCAGTGCAGGAGTCTACTGGATTCAGTCCATTTGAGCTAGTGTTTGGCCATGAAGTGAGAGGACCTTTGCTATTGTTGAGTGAACAATGGCAAGAGAAAGAGCCGCATATCAGTCTGTTAGACTATGTTAGCAAGTTCAAGGAAAGACTGCGTGCAGCTTGTGACCTAGCCAAAGGGAACTGGAAATCAAGTCAGGGAAAAATGAAAACTTGGTATGATCATAAGGCTAGAAGCCATGAGTTTAAACCAGGAGACAAGGTCCTTGTGTTGTTTCCCTTGCAATCCAATCCATTGCAGGCTAGATTTCATGGTCCTTATGAAATTCTGACAAAACTCAATGATCTCAATTACATTGTGAAGACTCCAGATAGGAGAAAGCCAAAACAGTTGTGTCACATTAACATGCTGAAGCCTTATCATGATAGGAATGCTAGGGTTGCAGCTGTCACTTCAGATCCTCCTATGGCCGAGACTTGTGAAGATGAGGGGGAGTTTCAAGATGATGAACCTAGAATTAAAGCTGAAGTTCTTTCATGTAAATTGTCAAATTCTCAAGTGTTGCAAAATCTTGATGTAAAACTCCAGCACTTAGAACCCTCACAGAAAGAGGGTTCAGTTTGAGAGGTTCATCAAGAAATATAAAGATCTATTTCCTGATGTTCCAAAGAGGGTTTCTATAGCCTCTCATGATGTAGATGTTGGTGATGCCAAACCAATAAAACAGCATCCGTACCGGATGAATCCTGAAAAGAGAAAGATTGCTGAGAAAGAGGTTGAGTACATGTTAGAACATGATATTATCAGACCCTCTAACTCAGATTGGAGTTCACCCTGTGTTCTAGTTCCAAAACCTGATGGAAGTACTAGATTCTGTACAGATTATCGCAAAGTCAATGCTGTAACTAGAACTGATGTGTTTCCAATACCTAGGATTGATGATTGTATCGATAGAGTAGGGCAAGCAAAGTTTCTGACCAAGATTGATTTATTGAAGGGTCATTGGTGTGTGCCTTTAACTGAGAGGGCCAAGAGCATCTCTGCTTTTGCCACACCATCTGGGTTATACCAGCATGAAGTCCTACCCTTTGGCATGAAAAATGCCCCAGCCACGTTTCAAAGGATGATACAGTCTACAATCGCCGGATTGTCACACACGGGTGCGTACATCGACGACCTGATCACATGGAGTGACTCCTGGGAAGAACATCTGAAAGATGTAGAGACGTTGTTCAGCGCTTTTGACCCAGGCTAACCTGACTGTTAACCTGAACAAGAGTGACTTTGGTTGTGCTACTGTCACGTATCTTGGCTACGTCATAGGCCAGGGTAAGGTGGCACCCATAAATGCTAAAGTCCAAGCCATCATGGACTTTCCAGTTCCTGACAAAAAAAAAGCTTTGCGCCGCTTCCTTGGAATGATCGGGTACTACCGCAAGTTCTGCAAGAACTTTGCTGAGATTGCTCTCAGTCTCACCAACCAACTGAAGAAAGGCGTGAAGTTCACTTGGGATGAAGCATGCCAAAGAGCCTTCGATCGCCTGAAGTCTCTGCTGTGTCACTTCCCGTGCTCAAATCTCCTGACTTCAACAAACTGTTCTCCATAGCGGTCGATGCTAGTGACCAAGCTTGTGGATCTGTGCTCCTACAGAGAAGTGACTCTGATGACATTGAGCATCCCGTGGCATACTTCTCCAGGAAGTTCAATCGCCACCAAAAGAACTATTCCACAATTGAGAAGGAGCTGTTGGCTCTGGTTCTATCCTTACAACACTTTGAGGTTTATGTTTGTACAGGGCAAAAGCCAATGATTGTATATACTGACCACAATCCGTTTATGTTTTTGAGTAAGATGAAAAACAAGAATCGGAGATTGTTGAATTGGAGTTTGATATTTCAGGAGTTTGACTTGGAAATCAAGCATGTAAAGGGTACTGACAATGTAATTGCTGATTGCTTATCCCGTGTTTGAGTATGTGTATATATATATATCACCTGTGTTTATTAGCATATTGTATTATATGTATATATATACACAAGTGTCTATTTAACCATTTTTGTATTGAAAAGAAAAATTTTGCCTTTATAAGTCAAAATTTTTCCCTTTTGGAATGGAGGTGTAATGTGGTAAAAAGCCACTAGATGGCAGTATTGACATTTTTTTGTTAAGCAATCTAAAACTAGGTTTGGGCATGTCCCGGGCATGCCTCAGAGGGGGCTGGAAAAGAGTATATAAGGAGAAAAATCGAGAGAGTGGAGTAGGAGGAGAAATTGCAAGGAGAAATTGCGGAAGGATATATTTGACCAGACCTGTCACTCTTTTCAAGACCTGTGAAGCTTTTTGTGGATTTTTGCCTGTGTTGGAGCATTTTCCTGTCCTAGGACATTGCAACATAGCAGCCCATCTCCATTACAAAGGAAATGTAAATATCTCATTTTTTATTTGATTTCAATCTTGGTCAGTAGGGTAGAGTGTCAATTAGTTCTAAGTGTTTGTTTAATTAAATCTGAATTTTAAGAATTTTGTCTGTCATCCCTTGCTGTCCGTGACGCCATAACAAATTGGGGCCATAACAGCGCATATTCGTTTGAGGGCCGGGTCACTCTGTAAAACATGCCAATGTTTCTTAATAATATATTAGATTTCACCCGCTATGGGGGAATACTCAGTAGAAAAACAAACCCGTGTTGATGACGAGCGACTAGTCTTGTCCAGGAGGCGGGCCGAGGGTGCGACGCCCCTCTGGTAGGCTGACATAATGTCTTTTTCTGCATAACCTCTCTCACGGAAGCGCTCAGACATCTCTACTGCCTTGTGCTCAAACTCCTCATCTCTGCTGCAGTTCCTTTTCAAACGCAAAAATTGCCCAATGGGAAAATTTTTATTAAGTTGTATTGGGGTGATTACTATCCGCTCGCAGAAGTATATTTCTACTTAATGGTTTGCGGTAAATGGTGCTTTCTAAACCCCCTTGGTAATTTTTATAAATTGTCAAATTGAGAAAATGCACTTTTTCCAAGGATTCCTCAATCGTAAACCGTAAATATTGTGCGGTAGAGTTTATATAGTCTGCAAAGCCCTTCAATTCTTCCACAGTACCAGCCCAGACCAATAAGATGTCATCAATGTATCTCTTCCAAAGTAAGATTTTCAAGAAAAACGGTTTATTAGTTGGATTGTGGATACACTTTTCCCAGAGTCCCTATGACTAAACATGCAAAAGACAGAGCAAATGAACTGCCCATGCTTATACCTCGCTTCTGTAGGTAGTAGGACCCCGCATATTGAAAATAATTTCGGGTTAAAATAAATTGCACAAGAGTTACTAGGAAATCGCTAGGTGGTAAAACTGAGGTAGGTTTTGATTCACAATAGTATGACATTGCTTCAATGCCTTCAGAGTGAGGTATATAAGTGTACAAACTTTGAACATCACATGTAACCAAAATAAAGTCCACATCACATTTAAAGGAGTCCAACAGTTTCAAAATGTCCGTCGTTTCTCCAAGGTAGGACGGAAGGCTGAAGACAAATTTTTTGAGGAAAAAATCCAAATATTGTGACAATGGTTCAGTGAGACAACCAATACTTGATACAATTGGTCTAAGAGGTGGATTAGTAAGTGATTTATGTATTTTTGGCAGCCCATAAAACACGGGACAAATGGGATGTTTTTCGGTTAAAAAATCTTTTTCTTTTTCTGTGATCCACCCTCTTGTGAGCCCTGCCTCCACAATCTGATCAATATCCGCCTTAAATTCATCAATGGGATTCTCGGTGAGGGGAGTATAACAGTTGTGATCACTCAGCTGGGATTTGATACCATCATCATATTGGTTCACACACCCATCACCACAATTGAGCCCCCTTTATCAGCTGAACGAATAACAATATCTTTTCTCTTTTCCAATTCATTTAGACATTTTACATTCGAGACAGATTCATTTTCATTTGTTTAGACTTTTTACAAATTGCTGACAAGTCATTTTCAACCAGGTTACTAAATGTAATGATTGAGGAATTCAGATTCGAATGGGGAACAAAACGTGATTTCTTTTTAAACGGAGTGGTTTCTCTGGTTGGCAACCCCAGGATCTGAATTTCTCAGGACCACATCTCCATTGGACACGGCACCATGTTTCAGAGAGAAAAAATATTTAAGCTGGAGAGAGCGAAAAAATCTAAATGTGTCCACTTTTAATTTAAATGGATCTGCCCTGTTAGTGGGTCTAAAGGACATACCTTTACTCAGGACATTAGTCTCTCCATTGCTTAAATTAAGGCCAGTGATGTTGATCACAGTCTGTTTTGATTCCGTTGGGAGCGTCTCGGGAGCTTGGGAAACAGCTCGCCTCCGCCCCCTCCTCGTCTTCCTTGCCGTGGAGGCCTGGCATTGGGCAAAAAGACCTGGTGCTGCGTTGACTGTCGGCATCACTCGTCAGGGAGGATTCTGATTCGCTTACCGAGGTGGAAAGCTTGTTACGGGGTTTAGGTTGTCCGGCCGGGCGGGATATCCAAAACTTTTTCCTTTCATTTTCCCAATCATAGATTGTTCCCTTAGCGTGATCCTTTGTGTCCCTCTCATATTTCTTTAATTTATACATTTGCAGTTCTTTTTGAAAGGATTTGAGGGAAACCGAGATCTTATTCGTGATGGAATTAAATGTCTCCATGTCCGCGTGTGTTTTAATCTTCGACTCCACCAGTGTGATTTCTGTATTTGTCTTCTCCTTCTCGGTCTTGGTTTTCTCAATGATCAGGAGCATCAGGTCTAGAGAACATTTATTTAGAATCTGCTCCCACTTAAGCATGAAGTTTGGGTCATCCAAACCACAAGACGGAACTTTTTTTAGGCGTAGTCCGCGGGGAATACGCTTTTCTCTCCAATATTCGGAGAGAGTGATAGAGTGCCATAGGAGTTGAATGTCTCGCTTTAAAAAAGGATTTAATTGACATTGATGACATCTTATTGGTCTGGGCTGGTACTGTGGAAGAATTGAAGGGCTTTGCAGACTATATAAACTCTACCGCACAATATTTACGGTTTACGATTGAGGAATCCTTGGAAAAAGTGCATTTTCTCGATTTGACAATTTATAAAAATTACCAAGGGGGTTTAGAAAGCACCATTTACCGCAAACCATTAAGTAGAAATATACTTCTGCGAGCGGATAGTAATCACCCCAATACAACTTAATAAAAATTTTCCCATTGGGCAATTTTTGCGTTTGAAAAGGAACTGCAGCAGAGATGAGGAGTTTGAGCGCAAGGCAGTAGAGATGTCTGAGCGCTTCCGTGAGAGAGGTTACGCAGAAAAAGACATTATGTCAGCCTACCAGAGGGCGATGCGCACCCCTCGGGCCCGCCTCCTGGACAAGACTAGTCGCTCGTCATCAACACGGGTTTGTTTTTCTACTGAGTATTCCACCACAGCGGGTGAAATCTAATATATTATTAAGAAACATTGGCATGTTTTACAGAGTGACCCGGCCCTCAAACGAATATGCGCCGATCCTCCTCTAATCTCCTTCAGAAGATCTCGTTCGCTTAGGACAGATTGGTGCATTCTGTGATGCCTCCCCCCTCCCCTAAATCTACATGCCCCCCCCCCACCAATAGGTTTTTATAGATGTGGGCACTGCACCCACTGCTCTAATTCCTTGGACTGGAAATATTTTTCTCATCCACATACAGGCTTGAAATACAGAATTAATTCATTCATAAACTGTGACACAACACGTCAGTTACATTCTCAAATGTCGGTGTGGGTTGGTCCACGTAGGCCAAACAAAACGTGTTCTAAAACTCCACATTGGCTGCTATTCGTAATCAGAATATGGACTAATAGCAAAGCACTATGCCCAAGCAAATCATGGTTCGGCGGCATCCCTCAAATTCTGGGGTATTGAGAAAATCGTTCCCTCCCAGAGAGGCGGGGATATTATTAACAGACTGCTCTAAAGAGAAGCATATTGGATTTACGCGTTGAACACTGTGGAACCACATGGACTGAATGAAGATTAAATCTTTCCTGTTTTCTGTAAATGTATATACTTTTGTATGTGTAATTTGTGTCCTGAATGTACATTATGGCTGAAATTTGTGTTAATGGGTGGAAATTATGGTATTTGAGATTACACCCACTCACTGAGCGCTATCACAGTATTGGTTCATTACGGATACCACCCAACTCAACGGTTTTCCAATAGGTAGTTATTCTCTGTGTGGAGGAAGTTATTTAAGTGCGTGTCCACGAGAAGGCCATGTAAACGGTGACAAGGTGGGGGTTGGCCGATTTGTTTGAAATTTGGCATGGCGGTACCTTCTATGAAGGGATGATGACATGCCAAATATTAGTCCAATCGCTTGAACCATTGTGGAATTAGAGCTGTAAGGGGGAAGCCAGGAGATAACATGGACATGCGACCAGGAGTGCCTGTTGCCCTCTGTTCTTAACATAGTGGGGTAATAAAGGCATAAGAACCTATACTTCCTCCACAGCTGGCATCGTCTCCAGCCAGGCATGGCTGAGAACAGTGGGGTAATAAAGTCATCAGGGTTCAGGCGTCCTCTGCAGCTGCCCCCCCAATTCCACCACAGAGATAAGGGGGCCTGATACTGGACACTTCAGCATGGGTGTGTGTGTGTGTCTTGAGCACATCAAAGGTGGGGAAGGAAGCGCGCCCTGGCTTGGTTGCTGCAAGGAATTTCTCTCACAGCGGTGTGTGACCTGTGCTCTCTGCCCGATTAGTGCCATAGTGACCTCTTCTGGACACACTGTTACCGCACCCTTTCATTTCATCACTGTAACTGTTTTGAGTTGAGAATTTCAATTTAAACAAAAACCCACTATTACACCGTTCTAACCGCCCGCATGTCATCACTGAATTACTGTATTATATCTGGGGTAATAGTGATGTGAATTTCATGGGGAATGGTTCAGATGGGATGGAATTTCATGACAATTACTTTATCATAATTCTCTATGTAATCATGTTTGATATGTATCTCTTCAGCTAAATTCAAGGAGTCGAATGAGATGCATTTCATATCCGCTGTATTTCAAAAAAACATAGTTTTTGTTCCCCAGCAATAATTTGTCCTGAACCAGAGTCATCTCTTGAGGTGTATTTAGAATCATCTCTCCCCCTTTGCAGGAAGTGCTTTGCGACCCCCCCTGAGGTCTGTCTCCAAGGTCCTCTCACTTATCTAAGAACTTTTATTATCTCCTTTGAATAATAATGGTTTTCTTATTTCCTCCGAGGGGGAAGTCTAAATTCCAATTTGGGCCATCTGTGCGGGCTGAGCCGCTCTGATCAAAGACGCCACTAGCCTTAAATCTGAGAGAGACGACCTAGTCAGGGAAGACCATAAACGACTTCCCACACGTTGGCCGTGCGTTATTTCTAGCTTAGTGAAGTTTCGTAATCCGAACTTCCCGCACACTAGCTTCGTGTGTAGTCTTTTCGCCAGGTATGACTTCACTCTCATTTTCTAAATCTTTTGTAACTTGTGATTGATCTAACTTTGATTTGTTTGATTTAAGCTCTTGCCTACGTGGTGAATAAACTATTGTTATTCCTTTAAACTTGCTTGGTATCAGTGACTCTTAACACTTGTACATTCTTTCTAGCCACGTTACGCCGGAGACTTGCGGGTTAAGCTCAACCAAGGACTGACTGATCAGCGACCTTGGGATGAGAATTAGTTTTATTAAGTTGGAGAGACAATCATGATCTACTTACTTAAAGGGTTTATGTATTGCGGTTCTGGTATTTTAACCTTAAGGGAACCCATGGACGAGGAGTCAGTTATCTGTTAAAATTCCCTGAAGGAACCAATGGGCATGCATAGATCTGGGTTCGCAGTATTCAAGCCAAAAGATGCTGTTGCTGTGATGTTTGGCTTCCAATCCTCTAGTACAACCAACGAACCTAAGCTGCGGAAATAATGCTAAAACCCGGGGGCATATATTTTAGTGACGCAGGCCTTCATTTACGGGTCCGGGAGGTAATCACCCCGAGGTCCACGCAGGTTCTCCCTAAATTATAAATTCTAATTCTAAATGGAGTCAGATTTGGAACAAGAGTAACATTGTAATTGTTATGCTTAGTTTGCCCTAATCACTGATATGTCTGATGTTCTGTTCAGTTTCTGCGAGTGTTCCAACGTGCACCTTGGATTATTCGCAGCGCGGCATTAGGTTAGATGGTTCCTCGATTTCGGCATAGCCCCGTTTTTGAACGGAGAATTACTGAGAATCCTTCAGGTTAGTCTCAGGCCCGGTCCAAGGCGGGACGCATACATGAAAGATTTAACTGACGTGTTCCATTGCCTCATAACAGCTGGAATCATCATGCATAAGCCTTCGCTCCCGGCTTCTCCGTCGTTGGTCAAGCTGCGAGGGTTTTACAGAGCCAAAGGCTGGAATTTGGATGTTTTTAAGCCTTTTTTACAGTGTTTTTAGGTGGGGATTTTGAGCAGCTCTAAAAAAATACTCAAAACCCAAGAAGACTGCCATTTTGATGGTAGCATACCTATTATGTGGACTACTTATTTGTGGAAAATTTTTGGGATACATCCATCATGAGCAGAGATTACATGGACAGTACATCCCCTACCCAAAATATAAGTTTTGAACAATGGTTAAAGTCAGACCCCATAACTAAATTGCTGCAGGGAACTAGATGATGAGCCGTACTTCATACTGTACCTTTTGACCTTCTCTTTCAAAATCAGAAATAAAATCTTTGGGCACTGCTTTCAGTAAGGAGTACCAGTGGAATGAAATTGGTCTATTTTCAGGTACTTTGCAGTGCTGCCATCCAGTGATTAAAACTGGCTGTAATGTCTGTTGTACAATTTTCTCATGATGTGGGATGTTATCAATTAACCCATCTTACCACGTCACAAACCCACAGCACCCCAGGTGGCTCGTTCTTAGGGCAATCCTCTCTTAACAGTATAGTTGTGGCATTTCTAGTGGGCCCAATTGTCAACCTGGATCGTCCCTCAACTACTCCTGCTCAACAAGGACTCAGAGATAGTAGTTTGGCTGCTGTACACATGTAGCTTGATCTTCAGGGATGATACAGGATTAAATCTTTAAAATCCAGAGGAGTGGAAGACTGAACTGAGGTCTAGCCCATCACTCGGAGGACTTCAAAACTGACCAAAATTCATTTTAGATGACTTTGGTCATTCAGGCAAAGACAAAACTCAATATATTCAATATAATAGAATTAGTTGCTATTATTAGTAGCAGAAAAAGAAACAAAAGAACTCAAAGCACATGAGCCTTTCCTCTGTACTGAACTTTGTTCCAGTGCTGGAATAGGGTCATTTCAATAAAGCAAGTTCTTTGATAAGTCTGTCAATCATGTCAATCACAGTCACCCTCCCCCCATGATCTACAACCCCAATTCCGAAATAGTTGGGACGAAGTGTAAATTGTGAATAAAATCAAAGTGCAGTGACTTTCGGATCACATGAGCCAATATGTTATTTACAATAGAACATAGATAACATTTCAAATGTTGAAACAGACATTTTACATTTTTATCCACAAAATGAGCTTATTTCAATTTTTCTGGCTGCAATGGGTCTCAAAAAAGCTGGGACACAGGCAAAAAGGGCTGAAAAAGCAATTAGTATATAAGAGAATCAGCTGAAAGAACATTTAGCAAGTAATTAAGTTAACTGGCATCAGGTGTGTAACATGATTGGCTATAAAAGGGATGTCTTAGAGAGGCTGAGTCTCTCAGAAGTAAAGATGGTCAGAGGCTCTCCAACCTGTGAAGGCTTATGTAAAAAAATTGTGGAATACTTTAAAAACAATGTTCCTCAACGTCAAATTGCAAAGGCTTTGAAGGTCTCATCATCGACAGTGTAAACATCATCAAAAGATTCAGAGAAACTGTAAAAATCTCTGTGCGTAAGGGACAAGGCCGAAGACCTTTACTGGATGCCCGTGATCTTTGGGCCCTCAGACGCCACTGCATCACTCACCGGCATGACTCAATCATTGACATTACTAAATGGGCCCAGGAATACTTCAAGAAACCACTGTCTGTAAACACAGTCTGCCGTGCCATCCACAGATGCCACCTAAAACTCTATCTTGCAAAAAGGAAGCCATTGTTGAGCTTGATCCAGAAGCGCCGCCGTGTTCTGTGGGCCAAGGCTCATTTAAAATGGACTGTAGCAAAGTGGCAAAGTTTCCTGTGGTCAGATGAGTCCAAATTTGACATTCTTGTTGGAATTCATGGGCGTTGTGTCCTCCGGGCTAAAGAGGAGAAAGACCACCCCTCCTGTCATCAGCGTTCAGTTCAAAAGCCAGCATCTCTGATGGTATGGGGATGCATTATGCATATGGTGTGGGACACTTGCATGTTTTAAAAAGCACCATGAATGCTGAAAGGTATATAAAGGTTTTAGAGCAACATATGCTCCCCCACAGACGACATCTATTCCAGGAAGGCCTTGTGTATTTCAGCAGGACAATGCAAAACCACATACTGCAGCTATTACAACAGCATGGCTTCGTAATAGAAGAGTCCGTGTGCTGAACTGGCCTGCCTGCAGTCCTGATCTTTCACTGATTGAGAACATTTGGCGCATAATTAAACAAAAAGTCCGTCAAAGGAGACCCAAAACTCTCCAGCAGCTGGAAGCCTGTACTAAACAAGAGTAGGATGAAATTCCAATGGCTAAACTCAAGAAACTTGTCCTTTCAATGCCCAGACGCCTCCACTCTTTGTTAAAAGGAAGAGGGGATGCTACACCATGGTAAACAGGCCCCTGTCCCAACTTTTTTGTAGCAGCCATCAAATTTGAAATGAGCTCATTTTGTGGATAAAATTGTAAAATTTCTCAGTTTCAACATTTGCTATGTTATCTCTGTTCTATTGTGAATAAAATACTGGCTGGTGTGATTTGAAAGACATTGCATTTTGATTTTATTCATAATTTACACTTTGTCCCTACTATTTCGAAATTGGGGTTGTACAAAGGTATGCATATGAAATAAGACATTTAGACACTCAGACAATCCCAACTGAATACTGCGATCACGACAAGGTTTACGTGCAGATGCTGGAACATCTGGATGCTGGACAGGGTGCAGGCACCGAGGGTTCCAGCTCAGACCCAGCTTATAACACTGCACAGGGCAGATGGTTCGGTTGTCCAGTACACTGCTTGTGGAGTCAAACACTCCTGCAGGCAGAGCAATTAGCTGCCACTCTGCTTGTATCTTCGCAAAACCAACAGCAGGGACCTTCAAACTCCTCAAATGCGATGCAGCGTCCTTCGTGCACTGCTTCAACAGCACAACACTGTCATCCTTCCCATATTTATTCAACAAACCACATTCTAGACCAGTAGAAATATCTGAAAAACTGCATTTCATGGACTTTTTTCGCTGCACTGGAAGATTTCGCCAGTTGGATGCCATTTTCACTGCTGCATCCGCTGTTGCTGTTAGGTATGGTAAGCCAGACGAGAGGCAAATTAAGAGTGTCGGGGGAGAAGTGGCCAGAGCCTGAGGGTGCACTGGGAAATGGAGTTCCCCACTAGTGGCACTGGATATGGGAGATTCTTAGAGACTCATAAGAGTGTTCAGAGCCTCATCATAGTTAATATTAGTCGTATGAAGCCAGCTTGTTTGCTGAAGTCGGAGCTGTTAAAATTGGGGTAGGGGGGAGTGCTCTAGAAACATATCTGAAGGGGTGCCCGAAGATTTTATTTTTTTAACTGAAAGAGAGGTTCCTCTCCTTCATACTATGAAGAGGATATTAGCAAACTCCCTGCAGCATTTCAGATATTGACCTTTAGGCAGGGCCCAGTTTCTCCTATTTTGAGGATAATGCAAATTTGTGGGGCATGGAGTGTTTAACTGGAGCAAGACTGGGACCCCACTTGATCTTGGAAACATTACATATGATATCAACTTGTATTTTCATAATAGTAATACGTGTTCGTATTTCCAGTAAATGTGAAAACTGCCTTAAAATATGTCCATTTTCAATGAAAATCAGGCTAATAATCTTAAAGGAAATTAATTAAAACAGGTTTTCCCCTGCTACTTCTTAGCCGTGCGATCATTTGTCAAAAGGTTTTACCTGCCATCATCCTACCATAAGACCAGTTTATGGTTAGAAATTTGAGCTCGATCTGTCGACCCCCCACCTTGTCACTTTTTGCAGATTTTGCATGATTTTCTCGTGGACACACACTTACCTGTCTTAACTTCACCAATACTAGTTTGACTCTGAGGAAGATGCTGTGCGTCAAAACGTTAGTCTCGGCATCTCAATAAACTGATGCAAGTGATTCGAGTGCTCCAGTCTGTTCCTTCATTTGTTCATAAAATATCTGCATTTTTTTTTTCCAACTAAGAGTCTGTTTCAAATTTTTTGGACAAATCCAGGATTCCCTGCAGGGATTCATTCCAGGAGTACAGTCCTGCTCTTTTTAATCATAACTACCCACAATGCAACAAAGCCACAGCTGAGATTTAGGATAAAATAATTTCTTTAAATATTTATTGATTTGAATTTTATTTCCATACATTTGCAAGAAAAAGTAAACTTTAAAGTATTAATGAGCACTGGGTTTGAGTGGTACAGCCCAAAATCCTCCCGAACCTGCCCCCTCCAAAAACAAAAAACAAAAAACAGGAATATTTTCACGGGAGCAACCAATAACTTTTGGTTGGAAAAAATAGAACTAAAAAATGATAAAATTAGACGGAGTCAGGGGAACGCATTGACACACTTACATTTACAAACCTTGACTGAACAGAAACCTCTAGAAACTTCCAAAGAGGACCTGAACCCAGAAACAAACATCTGTGTATCAGAATCGTACATCTTTTGTGGATTTTTATCTTATTGCTGCCATTTAAACAAACAAACATTTTTCTCAGACTAAACGTGTGAACTCAAGAAAACACAGTGTCCACTAAGTGCCACTCTTATCTTCCAGTGTAAAAGATTTGTGTCAAAAGACGTGGGCGTCGTCACAAAACCGAAAGCTCGTGATCGGTTGGCTCGTTAAAAATGACATCCCTCCCTCCCGACTGCCGTAAAGGTCTTTAGTTTGTCTCCGCCAAATTACAAAAGTTTTCTTAGAAAATAAATGTACAAATTTGAGAACTGTCTGTTGGACCATAGCAGCACTTTTTTGACAGCTCATTCTGAAGGCCTCCATCTGTGGAGCACGTCCTTTGCTGGATGTAGGTGTTGGTCTCCTCGGCTGGGAGGAGCTCATTTACTCCTGTATCTCCTACATTTTTCCGGGGAGGAACATCCACGGCTGAATCCAACACCTTAAGTGTGCTGAATAAATAAATAAATTACAAATAAATAGAAATAAATATCTTTTGTCTTCAATAAATACACATCCGCTCCAGGTAGTTGGCCTTAGCTAGAAAATTCCTTTTTACTTCCTTGTGTAGTTCGATCATTTTTAAATCCCAGTGAAATCCAGCTACAGTAAAAGAAAATTAAACGATCACTGAAATGAAGAAACTTCCCTCCGACTGTAATGAAAACCCAGACACGTAAAATAAGAAAAGTAGACGTAGCTCTTGTTAAAAACATCGCTCGAGGGCCAACGTTGTCCACTCAGTTTCCCATCCGTACCTTCATATGCGTCCCATTTTTTATGAGTAATCAAAGCCCAGTTTTCAAATGATGTCAGGGAGAAGAGCTACCAATGAGCTAGCCACCTTTGCCGCCTATTACTCTGTGTCGAACGTCAGAGGTCAACACCTTGACCCCACTCCCCCTTCCGGAAAGTTCCAGAGGATAAAGGAGATGACATAGCTGGGGAAGTTCCCTTTGGAGGACTTTCTCAGGAGTGGATGGTGAAGTTGGGCAGTAACAAGTGGGTGAAATAGGGGTTTGGCGGACAGTAATCAAGGTTCCTTCCGCACGGATCGGGGTGCTAGGAGCCTAACGGGCCAGTGAAATAGGGGTTTGGCGGACAGGAATCACGGCTGCTCCCGCACGGATCGGGGTGCTAGGAGCCCTCCTCCTCAGGACGCCCCGGCGAGTAGAAGCCGGCAAGCTGGCGGAAGCGGGGGCCCCAGTCGCTGAGGTAGGAGAAGTCCTGCTCGGAGGCAGTGGACAGCGTGTGGATGGAGCTGAGCGACAGCGCCGGAGAGCCCGACCCCTCGAAGGCGTAGGTCTGGAAGGAATCGTAGGGCGGGACCGACAGGTCCGCATCTGCCTGCTCCACTTTCTTGCGGATGTAGCCCTTGAAGACTGAGAAGTCAGTGGCGTTAGAGGTGTTGGGGGCGGTGGCGTCCCCATCCCCGGCGGAGTGGTTCTGGATCCACTGGGGGAGCGAGCGCAGGTCGGGCCCCCCCGACTCGGATGCCTTGACCTCAGGAAAGTCATAGAGGCTGCGCAGGGCGCTCATGTCGTAGGCCTGGGTGTCCTGCTCACCGCCGCCCTCGTCGTTGTACTTGATGACGTTGTCACGCATGTCCTCCTCGTCCTCCGTCATGCGCTGGCCCTTACGGTGCCGCTTCAGCGTCAGAACCAGCAGCACCAGCACTGGGGGGAGGAAAGGCATCACAAGCTGTCAGCCATGTTTGCTTTATACTCTTAAACTGCAGATCATTTCTCTTTACCGTCTCTGTCTCTGTGATTCGCTTGTATCACACACATACACCCTTATCCCCTCATTAGCTCCAATAAAGCCATTTAAAAACAACATTTCCTCTCTCATTTTGTCACCTTAGTGAAAAATAATCAATCGATTATTTCACCACCCTGAAAATGTCAACAGTAATTCCACACGCACGCACACACACACACACAAACACACACAAATCACATTTCACTGTAACAAATATACTTTAAATTTATTGAAAGAATTGACGTGAGTAGATGTTAAAACCCCTAAAATTCCAAGTTGTAATTATTTGAATAATTACCACAGAGAAAACAGAAAAGATATAGAGGTTTGGCCAGAGAGAAATACATAAACTGACTTAACACCCCCCTTTTTTAACCTCAATTACAGCACAATTAAGTGGCTTCTTATCTCTGGCATATTGGCAAAGCAGCTTAGACAAGAGTAGTTTATTTTCTTAATAGAGTCAGGAGCTGAGGTCAGACAGGAGCAAAATTAAAATGGCCGATTAGTTTTTCCAGGCTTTTAATTTGCTTCCCATGCAGCTTGGACAGGGAGCCTTAAGTATCTCAGAGGGAGTGTTGAATGCTGTCTCTCTGAGGGGATACCAGTAATGGGCTGATCGTCTGGCCCTGATTTCCTGCACACTCGCCCAGATCCTCATGTTTGCTTATTAGCGTGCAGGGTAAGCGTGCATTAAGGAGGCACACTGGTATTCTAAATAATGTGCCCACTAACTAGCGCAATTACGCCCGCTCTAAAAGAGACGCAAATGCCCAGGGAGGATTATCATGAATCATGATCTCACAAGACTATATCCAGCAGCACCTATTCAAAGAGTGTAAATCTTCCTCAATTACTGACTACATGCTTCTGATATATATTTTAATGTTTTTTTTTCAGTTGTTCAGTCATCAAGTATTGAGTCAGAGCCATAAAATGTTTTTCGCCATTGCCTGTGAAATGGTCAAGTAATGCCTTATAAACTATCATACATAATGCCTTCATAAACTATCCTTAAGTAAATGTCATACTACATCAAACATGACATGTCACATTTGGCATAATATCTATATTATAATAGCCGAGTGGTCTCTGCGTGTGTGCGTGTGTGTGTTTGTGTGTGTGTGTTTGGCCACACAGTGCTAGATTCCTCCAGGCGCGTATCTGCAGCATAGCGGGAGCGACGCTGTTTGGCTCCATCTTGCAGGCGACTGTGTCTGGCCAATCAGTGCTAGACTCCGTCGGGCGCGTATCTGCAGCATAACGTGAGCGACGCTATTATAATATAGACATACAGGGGGAATCCCCCGTATCCCCCTCTCCTGGGGATTCCCCCTGTATGTCCTCTCCTGGGGATTCCCCCTGTATGTCCTCTCCTGAGGATTCCCCCTTTTGAACCCAAGCCAATTCATCCACAGGAGTCCCGAATCCCAAAAAACAGATGCCAGGCCGCAAGAGAAAGTAGCGCGTAATCTGCAGCATAACGTGAGTGACGCTATTATGTATTATGCTCCGTCTTGCAGGCGACTTCGTGTTCCACTGAGCGAGGAATGTCAGCGCAGTGTATTCCCCTTGATAGTTACTTGGTTTTAGTTATTATAAAAACATTGGTCGCGTGACAGCCACCTTGGTGTTTATGGAAACGCCATAGCAACACCATAGCAACGTGATGACATCATAGAGGTGCATGCGATGACATCATAATGCTGCACGAAGTTACATAAAATAGAACCCGTGGAATCCCACGGGCAGAGTGCTAGTGCTATAATATAGCACGTTTGATGAAGTTCGACATTAATTATGCATATTTTAAGAGGGAATTTTGTCACATTATGAAAGCACAATATATGATTCATTAATCCTCCACGAAAAAAGCCTGGATTCATACAACAGCAAATTTTATGTCACGCTTTATAACATTTAGCCACTAGCACGCAAGAAGCGATATAAGAACAAATTTTCTCTTATTTTTGTTCGTATCCCCGATTTTTTCTTATTTAGTTCTTACCCATTGATTACTGGGATGCACCAGTGTTTTCTTATTTTTGCTCTTCTCTTAGGTAGGAGAAAATTTTACGAGTGGTCGAGAGCACTCTTATCGAGATAAGAGAAAGCAGAAAACTAATCTCTGTCCACAAATTGCTTACCCAATGCACAGTTTTAAAACCTAAACATTAAAGATGCATCATATAATCAAATTTACGTTTTTGAGAAATTAATGATTTTATTATTTAATTATTGCGCTAAAGAGTTTGGCCAGTTGATCCTAATTAAGACTAAGCTATAAAAACCCTAAAGATACTTGTGTGCGTTCTGCTTCTGAATGGCTTACCTATTGCGGTAAGACACTTTGGCCATCCAGGCCTTGCGCAGAGAGCGCGTTTTTAGAGATCCCGCGGATCTGTTTGCTGAGACAGATGAATGGCTCGTACCAAATGTGAAAACAACCGTACTTGAGCACGGAAGATTACTGTTATGTGTTACGGCTCTCTTCTAACAAATGTAGCGGCGAAAAGATATCTCTATTCAAACGAAGAAATTCAATGCTTGCCGAAATGTAGGCGGATGAAAACCAACAATCACAACTGGATACTAAACGCAAAAACTCTGAGATTTATGGATTAATTTGTGAGTAGTTACATTCGCGTGGTTATCACAGAATAATAGATCAGTGCTGTGACAAACTAAAAAAAATGCAGCTACGATATTTCAAAGTGCGGGACGCGGTGCAAAAGTCTGGCAGCTCAAGTTATGAGATAGATAAATTTTCATGGTATAAGGCAATGGACAGCATTATTGGCCAAAAACGCAAGGGCGAAAGAATTCCGTATGCAACATGCACCTATATCGAATGTAATCAGTACATTTTGGGCTTACCTTGATGTATGAGTACCCAGAGAAAGATTCGGATGTGTAAAAACATCAAGCATTCAGTCAAGAAAATTTTGAGTTTAATTTTTCGTGCTGCTATACGTGGTAATCCATGTTACAGAAGACACACCGGGTTGCTAGGGCACGTGCAGCATATGCATTCGCGATATTAATATTCGATAGTAATATTCTAAACCCCCTTCTCGATAATAAAACCCCCCGAAATATATTGGCGCCTCCTTTTAAAATCGTTCCCCATTTAAAACCATCTAGGTGCATATTGCAATGCGCTGTATCGGAATTTTGACATGTATACTCGTGTACTCGGGTACAGTACGATATTACTAGTGTGAAAGCTGACCAGCAGGGGGAGAGGGGAAGGGGGACAATCGTACTGTGGCACGGTACGGAACAATTCTACCTCGTGTGAAAGCACCCTGGATTGCCAGGAGCACTGGGCTCTTTGCACACGGCACGTCACTTGCCCTTTTACGGTGTTTAGTGGGTGTCATATATGCTAATTTAAAACAACTGGCCACGCTTCCAATTTACGATCAAGTGGGATTCAACATTCAGCACACATGGGTAAGAGCAGATTTGGACGGTAAGAGCGTTTGGTGCATCCAGAGTTTATTTCTCTTATTTTTCCTCTTAGCAATAAAATAAGAGAAAATATAAGAGAATTTTAAGAGATTGTTGCTGCATGAGGCCCATTGTCAGTTATATCACATCTGGCATAACATGCTGAATGAGGATGTGTTATTTCACCCTTTACAAAGCATGACATTTGCTTATGTATGATTTATGAAGACATTATGTCTCATTTATGAAGGCATTATCCATGCTGGAAAAAAGCCTTTATGAGCAACACTTCATCTAAGTCAGGGGTCACCAACCCTGTTCCTGGAGAGCTACCATCCTGTAGGTTTCTGCTCTATCTCCAATTCAGCACATCTGATTCAACTAATTAGCTACTTAACAAGATCACTAAGCTGGGCAATTGAGTGGCTAATTAGTTGAATCAGGTGTGCCGAATAGGAGGTAGAGCAGAAATCTACAGGATGGTAGCTCTCCAGGAACAGGGTTGGTGACCCCTGATCTAAAGTGTGACCCAATCCAGCAACTTGCACAAAAACTAGAGGGCTTAAATACCATAGAGATATATAATCAGAACCAAAGAGAACAAGGAAGTACTTTTGCTTCAGCCAGTTAGCATGTTAGCTTCCTGCTTCTGCGTTTGCCAAGGATGCAATTTTGTGGCCAAAGACACGGCAGCTCCGTAGACACCAATTGAAAAGTGCGCATTTTTTCCTGCCAAATAAAGCAAAAACAAAAGAAAAAGTATTCGGTAATCCTTCATTATTTTGCTGTTTGTCTGATGCAACTGTTCGATGTTTTCAAGAGGGCCTGTAAATTAAGAACTGATACTTAGAGCTTGATGACAGCTCGTGCACAAGTTTGGTTGTCCAGCTGTTGCTCTGACTGCAGCAGTTCAGCCAATGAGTGTATAGTGCATGCGCGTCCTGGATCAACAGCGTTGCTCGTCATTTCCCCTCGAACTCATTGGCCAATCCGCATAGACGACACATTTTCTTGGTCATTTGTGCTGTGTAATCAGATTGGCAATCTTATGAAATGGTGCCGGAAATAAGCACCCATGGAACGCCATTTTTGTAGATGGCGTCAGTCAATTCCGTACTTCCTGGGCTGAAGTAGCTAGCCTAGCATCTCCCATTGAAAGTAATAGGGGCGGTACTTCCTCGCTCTCTCCAGTTCTATTATATTACCTCCATGTTAAATACTCATTATGCTATTGTTAAGGGGGAGAGATGCACAGGATGTAAACCAATCACAGCTCACATACACTTAATGCACATGCAAGCTGCTGAATTGTGAAGAGACACACAGGGGATTCACACGAGGGTTGTGACACTAATATTTTCATTCCACACTGTATATTTCCCTGCTCAGCACACCATTTTTAATGTATTGCATAATATACAATATCTTGGCAATGATCAACTCTTTGTCACACATCTGAGTGGCAGGACGCTGGCTGAAAATTTAGCCTCTCCTGATTGACAGAGATAACAGCTGCTATGTTAGTGTATTTGAGTGAGACCAACACACATTACTCACACATTACTCTAGCAGACTTCTAAAGTGGTGGCATTCGTGAATTTTGCCATTGTGATCAGCATTAAAGAACATTTTACATTAACTCTTTGGAGTCTTTGTGGTCCGTTTGGAACACCTGCATTTATATAAGATCAGGGCAAACATTTGAAAGGGAACATTTCACTCATTAATCACAGCAGAAAATGCAGTATCGTAAATACACAAGCGATGACAGCACTGCAGGACTCGATGAACCTCGATAAACCCTTGATGAAGCTTTCTTCACTGGGACTTTAGCCAAATTTAATGCATCTTATTTTCAGCAAATGAGTCTTTCAGACATCTGCTCATCAACATAATGTCATCATGCATCGAATACCTGAGATTTGATGAGGTAAAAATGCAAAATGGAAGAGGATTCATAATGAAACAGGGATAATTTTTAACATACCTAATTAAAAAAGCAATGAAAGTATGCCTGAAATAAATTACTGTAAAAAGATGAGATTGATAATTATTACACAGATTGCAGGGTCTGATTATAACAGAAAAAAGAAATACTGACTAAAAAAAGAAAAATGAAATTAAATTTCCCAATTTGCGACTCTAATTTTGAAATATAAATAGTGGGCTATCGCACATATTTTCTGAAAAAAAAGAGACAAAAATAGCATAGGTGTAAATTAAAAGGTGCTGCTAATTTAGCGAGACTAAATTAACTTCACAAAAGAAATGCATTCGTGTGACTGCATTAGATATACAGCTCAGAGAAGTAAATGAAACACGTTCCATCTGACTCTAGTTTAGCAGTGACTGACCTGGTGAAAAACACTCAGCTTTGACAAACGGAAAAAACATAAGTCTGAAGCATCATGGGTATTTTTTGTTTTATTTAACTGGGATACAGAAGGTTGAAAGGTCAATCCCCAGTGTCAGTCCAGCAGGGGGCGCATTTCCGGTCAGGTGTTCCTGATGAGTGGAATCAGACAGCTCTGATGGTGAGAATCTAAGTAGATGTGATGTACAACCCCAATTCCGAAATAGTTGGGACAAAGTGTAAATTGTGAATAAAATCAAAACACAATGACTTTCAAATCACACCAGTCAGTATTTTATTCACAATAAAACAGAAATAACATAACAAATGTTGAAACTGAGAAATTTTACAATTTTATCCACAAAATGAGCTCATTTCAAATTTGATGGCTGCTACAGGTCTCAAAAAAGTTGGGACAGGGGCCTGTTCACCATGGTGTAGCATCCCCTCTTCTTTTTAACACAGAGTGGAGGCGTCTGGGCATTGAGGAGACAAGTTTCTTGAGTTTAGCCATTGGAATTTGATCCCACCCTTGTTTAATACAGGCTTCCAGCTGCTGGAGAGTTTTGGGTCTCCTTTGACGGACTTTTCCTTTAATTATGCGCCAAATGTTCTCAATCAGTGAAAGATCAGGACTGCAGGCAGGCCAGTTCAGCACACGGACTCTTCTACTGTGAAGCCATGCTGTTGTAATAGCTGCAGTATGTGGTTTTGCATTGTCCTGCTGAAATACACAAGGCCTTTCCTGGAATAGATGTCATCTAGAGGGGAGCATATGTTGCTCTAAAACCTTTATATACCTTTCAGCATTCATGGTGCTTTTTAAAACATGCAAGTGTCCCACACTATATGCACTAATGCATCCCCATACCATCAGAGATGCTGGCTTTTGAACTGAACGCAGATAACAGGAGGGGTGGTCTTTCTCCTCTTTAGCCCGGAGGACACGACGCCCATGATTTCCAACAAGAATGTCAAATTTGGACTCGTCTGACCACAGGACACTTTGCCACTTTGCTACAGTCCATTTTAAATGAGCCTTGGCCCACA
Source organism: Gymnothorax javanicus (assembly GCA_029692085.1). Taxonomy (NCBI): domain Eukaryota; kingdom Metazoa; phylum Chordata; class Actinopteri; order Anguilliformes; family Muraenidae; genus Gymnothorax; species Gymnothorax javanicus. The sequence goes on along the minus strand of CM056202.1, from coordinate 103,031,505 downwards.
GAACACGGCGGCGCTTCTGGATCATGCTCAACAATGGCATCCTTTTTTGCATGCTAGAGTTTTAGTTGCCATCTGTGGATGGCACGGCGGACTGTGTTTACAGACAGTGGTTTCTTGAAGTATTCCTGGTGTTGTGACTTGAAAATCACAACAAAGAAAACCAGCAATGACAACTTAAGCAAATTTATTCTTCACTGATTAAAAAAAAAACTTTTACAAATAATCCACTGTTTAATCTTATAATAACACTCTACTGCCACTATGTAACTCTGATGCCAAAACAAAACCTCCTTCAACTGACCAAAATCACAGCATTTATGTAGACTAGGAACATTCTGGAAAGATCTACAGAAGTCCTGGGTGATCCGGCCCCCTCCAGGCAAGAAGATGCCAGAAACTTCTAAAGAGCACTAGTCTATTTCATCACAAACAAATGGTATTGCATCAGATCATGCTTTACTACAAACATACCACGAGAGGGTGCTAAATGATGAACAAAATTAACAAATAGCTGACCAGTAAGGCAGCAAAAACAGTATGTAACAAATCTCCATTTGCAAATGATATACAGTGTTTTACATAAAACACTCATACATGACACTGGGCCCATTTAGTAATGTCAATGACAGAATCATGCCGGTGAGTGATGCAGTGGCGTCTGAGGGCCCGAAGATGATGAGCATCCAGTAAAGGTCTTCGGCCTTGTCCCTTATGCACAGAGATTTTTCCAGTTTCTCTGAATCTTTTGATGATGTCATGCACTGTCGATGATGAGATCTTCAAAGCCTTTGCAATTTAACGTTGAGGAACATTGTTTTTAAAGTATTCCACAATTTTTTTACGCAAGCCATCACAGGTTGGAGAGTCTGTGGCCATCTTTACTTCTGAGAGACTCAGCCTCTCTAAGACATCCCTTCTACAGCCAATCATGTTACACACCTGATGCCAGTTAACTTAATTACTTGCTAAATGTTCTTTCAGCTGATTCTCTTATATATTCATTGCTTTTACAGCCCTTTTTTCCTGTGTCCCAACTTTTTTGAGACCTGTTGCAGCCAGAAAATTTGAAATGAGCTCATTTTGTGGTTAAAAATTAAAATGTCTCAGTTTCAACATTTGAAATGTTATCTATGTTCTATTGTAAATAACATTGGCTCGTGATCTGAAAGTCATTGCATTTTGATTTTATTCACAATTTACACTTTGTCCCAACTATTTTGGAATTGGGGTTGTAAGAGCTCTTAGGCAGCTGCACCAGTGTGTGTGAATCTAAACAGATGTGATGTAGGAGCTCTTAGGCAGCTCTGATGGTGAGAATATATACTACTCAAAATTTGATAAGGATCATAGGAATTTTTTTGTGAAATGACATGCAAATTTGGTAACTGCCACTGATGAACAATATATTGGATAAATGACATGCAGTCAGACACAAAACACATTTGCAAGTGCATTTAATGACATTAAATGAGCATGCAGCCTCACACTTTTATTTTCACGAACACTTCATGGTTTCACCTCTGACATGTAAAGTGAAAACAGACAGTGTTCGTTTGATGTTTCATTACCACAGTTAATGTCAATAACGGGTATGGCCTCCCTAAGCTTGAATGATGGCTTGACAACGTCGGGTCATACTGTCAATCAGAACCGGATGCTTGCAATTGGAATGTTGTTCCATTCTTCAACAAGGGCATTTCCGAGCTTTTCTAGAGTTGTGGGTTGTGCCCTTCGACCGGAAATGGCGACCTGCAGCATGTTCCACACATGCTCGATAGGGTTTAGGTCCCGACAACGCGGGCCAGTCCATGCGGACAATTGTCTCCTGCTCTAGTAATTGATTCACCACCCTAGCACGATGGGGACGGGTGTTATCATCCATCAAGATGAAATCAGGGCCAACAGCACCAGCGTATGGTCTTCACGTACACATTGAGGATCTCATCCCTGTACCGTACCCCTGTCATCGTCCCTCTCCCCATGACATGCAGGTCCGTTCTGCCGTTCCTGCTTATTCCTCCCCAGACCGTAATTGATCCGCCACCATAACGGTCGTGTTCGTTGATGTAGTCATCATTAAATCGCTCACGTTGTCTTCGCCACACCTGTTGCCTCCTGTCAGTAAAGTCCAAGTAATATCGGGACTCATCAGCAAAGAGAACTGGAGCCCAATCATTGTGTGTCCATGTGACATGATTGTGAGCCCAATCCAAACGGTCATGCCTATGACGCATGGTCAGTGGGATTCGAACACATGGCCTTCTTGAGTTGAGGCCGGCAGTATGAAGACGATTCCGTATCGTCTGAGTGGATACCCTGACCCCCGAGGTGTTATGAAGGTCATTTCGTAGGGTGGTGGCTGTCCAGAAAGGATGACATCGTGCCTGAAGTGTGAGAAAGTGGTCTTGTCGTTGTGTAGTCGATCTCTGACGACCACCCCCATGACGGTGTGCTGCTGTACCAAACGTTTGATGCCGGTTCAACGCTCTGTTCTAACGCTTTGGCTGACGTTAAGTGCATTAGCAACGTGGCGTTGTGAGAAGCCAGAGTCAAGCATTCCGATGCATCTTCCCAATTGCTCTGAAGTCAATCGACGTCTAAGGCGTTGAGGACACATTGTTATTGCTAAATGTAATGCAAAAAATTTGGGAACTTCAAATTTTCACCAACAAAACAACACACAAGTCTGAGTTGAAATGGTGAAGTGTTAGTCAAAGCCAAAATGTGAGGCTGCACGCTCATTTAATGTCATGAAATGCACGCAAATGTGTTTTTGTGTCTGACTGCATGTCATTTATCCAATATATTGTTCATCAGTGGCAGTTACCAAATTTGCATGTCATTTCACAAAAAAATTCCTATGATCCCTATCAAATTTTGAGTAGTATATATAAATAGATGTGATGTAAGAGCTCTTAGGCAGCTCTGATGGTGTGAATATAAATAGATGTGATGTAAGAGCTCTTAGGCAGCTCTGATGGTGAGAATATAAATAGATGTGATGTAAGAGCTCTTAGGCAGCTCTGATGGTGTGAATATAAATAGATGTGATGTAAGAGCTCTTAGGCAGCTCTGATGGTGAGAATAAAAATAGATGTGATGTAAGAGCTCTTAGGCAGCTGCGCCAGTGTGTGTGAATATAAATAGATGTGATGTAAGAGCTCTTAGGCAGCTCTGATGGTGAGAATATAAATAGATGTGATGTAAGAGCTCTTAGGCAGCTCTGATGATGAGAATATAAATAGATGTGATGTAAGAGCTCTTAGGCAGCTCTGATGGTGAGAATATAAATAGATGTGATGTAAGAGCTCTTAGGCAGCGCTGATGGTAAGAATATAAATAGATGTGATGTAAGAGCTCTTAGGCAGCTCTGATGGTTAGAATATAAATAGATGTGATGTAAGAGCTCTTAGGCAGCTCTGATGGTGAGAATGTAAATAGATGTGATGTAAGAGCTCTTAGGCAGCTCTGATGGTGAGAATATAAATAGATGTGATGTAAGAGCTCTTAGGCAGCTCTGATGGTGAGAATATAAATAGATGTGATGTAAGAGCTCTTAGGCAGCTCTGATGGTGAGAATATAAATAGATGTGATGTAAGAGCTCTTAGGCAGCTCTGATGGTGAGAATATAAATAGATGTGATGTAAGAGCTCTAAGGCAGCTCTGATGGTGAGAATATAAATAGATGTGATGTAAGAGCTCTTAGGCAGCTCTGATGGTTAGAATATAAATAGATGTGATGTAAGAGCTCTTAGGCAGCTCTGATGGTGAGAATGTAAATAGATGTGATGTAAGAGCTCTTAGGCAGCTCTGATGGTGAGAATATAAATAGATGTGATGTAAGAGCTCTTAGGCAGCTCTGATGGTGAGAATATAAATAGATGTGATGTAAGAGCTCTTAGGCAGCTCTGATGGTGAGAATATAAATAGATGTGATGTATGATGTAGAGCTCTTAGGCAGCTCTGATGGTGAGAATATAAATAGATGTGATGTAAGAGCTCTAAGGCAGCTCTGATGGTGAGAATATAAATAGATGTGATGTAAGAGCTCTTAGGCAGCTGCGCCAGTGTGTGTGAATATAAATAGATGTGATGTAAGAGCTCTTAGGCAGCTCTGATGGTGAGAATATAAATAGATGTGATGTAAGAGCTCTTAGGCAGCTGCGCCAGTGTGTGTGAATATAAATAGATGTGATGTAAGAGCTCTTAGGCAGCTGCGCCAGTGTGTGTGAATATAAATAGATGTGATGTAAGAGCTCTTAGGCAGCTGCGCCAGTGTGTGTGAAGCCGATGTCCTGCAGCATAGAGAAGAACTCATGACATACGGTTTGATCAGAGTAGATGTTTCTGCGGACATCAGTATATATCCTATTGGCCACAGCTGTCTCAGCATCAGCACAAACAGGTACACCAGTTTCCTTACATGCCCAACCCAGCACTCCTCCCTCTCCATCTGTTTCTGATGACTTGGATCTAAAACAGCAACTTTCTCTGGAAAATTCTCCCTCCTGTCACTTTGGTAAAGGCTAATACTCATCACACTCCTCCATAAGACTTTGATTCAGGACTCTCGATTTTTTAAATTCACTTTTTTAAAACAAACTCTCATCCATCACTCTGTTCTTGAAACTCACAAGTGGACGGCGCCTTGCAAAGAGCCCTCTGAGGTTATACAAGTGGATTCTTCTTTTATTTCAGTGTTTGACGCATCTATGTCTTCATTCTGGAGAGGTTTTTGATTTATTGGACAGCAGAAAAGGGGTTTTTCTTTACAGTGAAAAGCGTTCCTCTGTGATGTACAGCAGTGGCCTTCCCTGCTCTCTCAGTGTGTTCGCTGTACTAGATCTCACTCAGGCCGCCTTGTTTCTTAAGCTCAGATACTGTTAGTCTGTATAAACCAAGGATGTCGGGAAGAAAGAAGGATCAATTCACACAGTGGCTGATAAGAAAGAGGCTACTTTTGAAAGTAAAAGGGAAAATAAATCAGACTTACATGATTGTATCTTCATGATGAAAGTATTATGGAAGTAAACTTAAAGGTAAATAAAACCACAACAAACTGGAATCTGTCTGTAAAACTGCCACCACCCCCATCATCCATTTTGCAGGATTATTTTTATTAATTTACTTTAGAGCCCAACTGAGGAGAAGCACAGCAGCATTTAAGCTAACATCCATCCATCCATCCATCCATCCATCCATCCATCAATCAACCGAAATTGCAAACATGAAATCTTATACTAGTCTACTCCACATTTATCTATACTTGTAATATCGTCAATATCGTCAAAATCAGCAGTTTTGTCACCTGGACCAGCTGTTTATCATTTAGAGCTGCACTATACCAGAGTGCCGAGGCCTTAACTAACCCATCAGTTACTGGGGGAATCACTTCCTCATCCAGCTGAAACTTTAGCTTTAACAATAGAAATTCTCCTACATGTACAAAGCTTCACCTTCATTCTAACCCATTTTAATGTGTCATTAATTTTACAGAGAAATCCTCTTGTAAAACGACTGGTGGTCAGATCATCCACACACACCCTCATCATTGGCAGACACAGCCCGCCCCAGCACTTCTCTCCACCCACCACCCATTAACAGGCCCTAATAATGACCTCCACAGCTGCAGTGAACAACACACACACCCTCACCAGTAGCAGACACAGCCCACCCCAGCACTTCTCTCCACACACCACCCATTAACAGGCCCTAATAATGACCTCCACAGCCGCGGTGAACAACACACACACCCTCACCATTGGCAGACACAGCCCGCCCCAGCACTTCTCTCCACACACCACCCATTAACAGGCCCTAATATTGACCTCCACAGCCGCGGAGAACAACACACACACCCTCACCATTGGCAGACACAGCCCGCCCCAGCACTTCTCTCCACACACCACCCATTAACAGGCCCTAATAATGACCTCCACAGCCGCGGAGAACAACACACACTCCCTCACCATTGGCAGACACAGCCCGCCCCAGCACTTCTCTCCACACACCACCCATTAACAGGCCCTAATAATGACACCACAGCCGCGGTGAACAACACACACACCCTCACCAGTGGCAGACACAGCCCGCCCCAGCACTTCTCTCCACACACCACCCATTAACAGGCCCTAATAATGACACCACAGCCGCAGAACAACACACACACCCTCACCATTGGCAGACACAGCCCACCCCAGCACTTCTCTCCACCCACCACCATTAACAGGCCCTAAAAATGACACCACAGCTGCGGTGAACAACACACACACCCTCACCAGTGGCAGACACAGCCCGCCCCAGCACTTCTCTCCACACACCACCCATTAACAGGCCCTAATAATGACACCACAGCCGCGGTGAACAACACACACTCCCTCACCATTGGCAGACACAGCCAGCCCAGCACTTCTCTCCACCCCCCACCCATTAACAGGCCCTAATAATGACCTCCACAGCCGCGGAGAACAACACACACTCCCTCACCATTGGCAGACACAGCCCGCCCCAGCACTTCTCTCCACACACCACCCATTAACAGGCCCTAATAATGACCTCCACAGCCGCGGAGAACAACACACACTCCCTCACCAGTGGCAGACACAGCCCACCCCAGCACTTCTCTCCACACACCACCCATTCACAGGCCCTAATAATGACCTTCACAGCTTCGGTGAACAACACACACACCCTCACCATTGGCAGACACAGCCCACCCCAGCACTTCTCTCCACACACCACCCATTAACAGGCCCTAATAATGACCTCCACAGCCGCGTGAACAACACACACTCCCTCACCAGTGGCAGACACAGCCCTCCCCAGCACTTCTCTCCACACACCACCCATTAACAGGCCCTAATAATGACACCACAGCCGCTGTGAACAACACACACTCCCTCACCATTGGCAGACACAGCCCGCCCCAGCACTTCTCTTCACCCCCACCCATTAACAGGCCCTAATAATGACACCACAGCCGCAGAGAACAACACACACACCCTCACCATTGGCAGACACAGCCCGCCCCAGCACTTCTCTCCACACCACCACCCATTAACAGGCCCTAATAATGACCTCCACAGCCGCGGAGAACAACACACACTCCCTCACCATTGGCAGACACAGCCCGCCCCAGCACTTCTCTTCACCCACCACCCATTAACAGGCCCTAATAATTACACCACAGCCGCAGAGAACAACACACACACCCTCACCATTGGCAGACACAACCCACCCCAGCACTTCTCTCCACACACCACCCATTAACAGGCCCTAATAATGACACCACAGCCGCGGTGAACAACACACACACCCTCACCAGTGGCAGACACAGCCAGCCCAGCACTTCTCTCCACACACCACCCATTAACAGGCCCTCTCCACACACCACCCATTAACAGGCCCCATTAACAGGCCCTAATAATGACACCACAGCCGCGGTGAACAACACACACTCCCTCACCAGTGGCAGACACAGCCAGCCCAGCACTTCTCTCCACACACCACCCATTAACAGGCCCTAATAATGACACCACAGCCGCTGTGAACAACACACACTCCCTCACCATTGGCAGACACAGCCCTCCCCAGCACTTCTCTCCACACCCACCCATTAACAGGCCCTAATAATGACCTCCACAGCCGCGGAGAACAACACACACCCTCACCATTGGCAGACACAGCCCTCCCCAGCACTTCTCTCCACACACCACCCATTAACAGGCCCTAATAATGACACCACAGCCGCAGAGAACAACACACACTCCCTCACCATTGGCAGACACAGCCCTCCCCAGCACTTCTCTCCACACACCACCCATTAACAGGCCCTAATAATGACCTCCCACAGCCGCGGAGAACAACACACACTCCCTCACCATTGGCAGACACAGCCCGCCCCAGCACTTCTCTCCACCCACCACCCATTAACAGGCCCTAATAATGACACCACAGCCGCAGAGAACAACACACACACCCTCACCATTGGCAGACACAGCCCGCCCCAGCACTTCTCTTCACACCACCCATTAACAGGCCCTACCAGCCACAACAACACACACACCAACCCATTGGCAGACACAGCCCGCCCCAGCACTTCTCTTCACACACCACCCATTAACAGGCCCTAATAATGACACCACAGCCGCAGAGAACAACACACACACCCTCACCATTGGCAGACACAGCCCGCCCCAGCACTTCTCTCCACACACCACCCATTAACAGGCCCTAATAATGACACCACAGCCGCGGAGAACAACACACACACCCTCACCATTGGCAGACACAGCCCTCCCCAGCACTTCTCTCCACACACCACCCATTAACAGGCCCTAATAATGACACCACAGCCGCTGTGAACAACACACACTCCCTCACCATTGGCAGACACAGCCCAGCACCCTCCACAGCACTTCTCTCCACACACCACCCATTAACAGGCCCCCCAGCAATGACACCACCCCCAGCCATGAACAACACACACTCCCTCACCATTGGCAGACACAGCCCACCCCAGCACTTCTCTCCACCCACCACCCATTAACAGGCCCTAATAATGACCTCCACAGCCGCGGAGAACAACACACACACCCTCACCATTGGCAGACACAGCCAGCCCAGCACTTCTCTCCACCCCCACCCATTAACAGGCCCTAATAATGACACCACAGCCGCTGTGAACAACACACTCCCTCACCATTGGCAGACACAGCCCTCCCCAGCACTTCTCTCCACACCACCCATTAACAGGCCCTAATAATGACCTCCACAGCCGCAGAGAACAACACACACTCCCTCACCATTGGCAGACACAGCCCGCCCCAGCACTTCTCTCCACACACCACCCATTAACAGGCCCTAATAATGACACCACAGCCGCGGTGAACAACACACACTCCCTCACCATTGGCAGACACAGCCCGCCCCAGCACTTCTCTCCACACACCACCCATTCACAGGCCCTAATAATGACCTTCACAGCTTCGGTGAACAACACACACCCTCACCATTGGCAGACACAGCCCACCCCAGCACTTCTCTCCACACACCACCCATTAACAGGCCCTAATAATGACCTTCAGCCGCGAGAACAACACACACCCCAGTGGCACCAGTGGCAGACACAGCCCCCCCCAGCACTTCTCTCCACACACCACCCATTAACAGGCCCTAATAATGACCTCCACAGCCCTAATAATGCCTCCAGAACAACACACACCCTCACCATTGGCAGACACAGCCCCCCCCAGCACTTCTCTCCACACACCACCCATTAACAGGCCCTAATAATGACCTGCACAGCCGCGAGAACAACACACACTCCCTCACCAGTGGCAGACACAGCCCTCCCCAGCACTTCTCTCCACACACCACCCATTAACAGGCCCTAATAATGACCTCCACAGCCAAGTGAACAACACACACTCCCTCACCAGTGGCAGACACAGCCCTCCCAGCACTTCTCTCCACACACCACCCATTAACAGGCCCTAATAATGACACCCACAGCCAGAAACAACACACACTCCCTCACCATTGGCAGACACAGCCCGCCCCCCAGCACTTCTCTCCACACACCACCCATTAACAGGCCCTAATAATGACCTCCACAGCCGCAGAGAACAACACACACTCCCTCACCATTGGCAGACACAGCCCGCCCCAGCACTTCTCTCCACACACCACCCATTAACAGGCCCTAATAATGACACCACAGCCGCAGAGAACAACACACACACCCTCACCATTGGCAGACACAGCCCGCCCCAGCACTTCTCTCCACACACCACCCATTAACAGGCCCTAATAATGACCTCCACAGCCGCGGAGAAACAACACACACCCTCACCATTGGCAGACACAGCCCGCCCCAGCACTTCTCTCCACACACCACCCATTAACAGGCCCTAATAATGACACCACAGCCGCAGTGAACAACACACACCCTCACCATTGGCAGACACAGCCCACCCCAGCACTTCTCTCCACACACCACCCATTAACAGGCCCCCATGACACCACAGCCGCAGTGAACAACACACACACCCTCACCATTGGCAGACACAGCCCCCCAGCACTTCTCTCCACACACCACCCATTAACAGGCCCCAATAATGACACCACACAGCCGCAGAGACAACAACACACACTTCCCCACCACCATTGGCAGACACAGCCCCGCCCCAGCACTTCTCTTCACACACCACCCATTAACAGGCCCTAATAATGACACCACAGCCGCAGAGAACAACACACACTCCCTCACCATTGGCAGACACAGCCCACCCCAGCACTTCTCTCCACACACCACCCATTAACAGGCCCTAATAATGACACCACAGCCACAGAAGAACACACACACACCCTCACCATTGGCAGACACAGCCCCCCCCAGCACTTCTCTCCACACCACCCATTAACAGGCCCTAATAATGACACCACAGCCGCAGAGAACAACACACACACCCTCACCATTGGCAGACACAGCCCGCCCCAGCACTTCTCTCCACACACCACCCATTAACAGGCCCTAATAATGACCTCCACAGCCGCGGAGAACAACACACACTCCCTCACCATTGGCAGACACAGCCCGCCCCCAGCACTCTCCACACCCACCACCCATTAACAGGCCCTAATAATGACCTCCACAGCCGCGGAGAACAACACACACTCCCTCACCATTGGCAGACACAGCCCACCCCAGCACTTCTCTCCACCCACCACCCATTAACAGGCCCTAATAATGACACCACAGCCGCAGAGAACAACACACACTCCCTCACCATTGGCAGACACAGCCCGCCCCAGCACTTCTCTCCACACACCACCCATTAACAGGCCCTAATAATGACCTCCACAGCAGCACAGCCCGAACAACCCACACACCTCACCATTGGCAGACACAGCCAGACACCCAGCAGCACTTCTCTCCCACCACCCCATTAACAGGCCCTAATAATGACACCACAGCCGCTGGAGAACAACACACACACCCCTCACCATTGGCAGACACAGCCCACCCCAGCACTTCTCTCCACACCACCCATTAACAGGCCCCAATTAATGACCTCCACAGCCCCTAATGCCCCTGAACAACAACAACACACACTCCTCACCAGTGGCAGACACAGCCCCCCCAGCAGGCTCCACACACACCACCCATTAACAGGCCCTAATAATGACCCATTAACAGGCAGCCGTGAACAACACACACTCCCTCACCAGTGGCAGACACAGCCCTCCCCAGCACTTCTCTCCACACACCACCCATTAACAGGCCCTAATAATGACCTCACAGCCGCTGTGAACAACACACACTCCCTCACCATTGGCAGACACAGCCCTCCCCAGCACTTCTCTCCACACACCACCCATTAACAGGCCCTAATAATGACCTCCACAGCCGCGGAGAACAACACACACTCCCTCACCATTGGCAGACACAGCCCTCCCAGCACTTCTCTCAGACACACCCCCATTAACAGGCCCTAATAATGACCTCCACAGCACCACTCCCTCACCATTGGCAGACACAGCCCTCCCCCAGCACTTCTCTCCACACACCACCCATTAACAGGCCCTAATAATGACCTCCCACAGCCCCCCCCAGCACTTCTCTCCAACAACACACACTCCCTCACCATTGGCCAGACACAGCCCCGCCCCAGCACTTCTCTCCACACACCACCCATTAACAGGCCCTAATAATGACACCACAGCCGCAACACACACACCCTCACCATTGGCAGACACAGCCCGCCCCAGCACTTCTCTCCACACACCACCCATTAACAGGCCCTAATAATGCCCCACAGCACGGGAACAACACTCCCCTACACACCCATTAACAGGCCCTAACAACACACACCCCTCACCATTGGCAGACACAGCCCTCCCCAGCACTTCTCTCCACACACCACCCATTAACAGGCCCTAATAATGACACCACAGCCATGAGAACAACACACACACCCTCACCATTGGCAGACACAGCCCGCCCCAGCACTTCTCTCCACACACCACCCATTAACAGGCCCTAATAATGACACCACAGCCGCGGTGAACAACACACACACCCTCACCATTGGCAGACACAGCCCACCCCAGCACTTCTCTCCACACACCACCCATTAACAGGCCCTAATAATGACACCACAGCCGCCCGTGAACAACAACACACACCCCTCACCATTGGCAGACACAGCCCACCCCAGCACTTCTCTCCACCCCCCACCCATTAACAGGCCCTAATAATGACACCACAGCCGCAGTGAACAACACACACTCCCTCACCATTGGCAGACACAGCCCTCCCCAGCACTTCTCTCCACCCCCACCCATTAACAGGCCCTAATAATGACACCACAGCCGCGGTGAACAACACACACTCCCTCACCATTGGCAGACACAGCCCTCCCCAGCACTTCTCTCCACCCCCACCCATTAACAGGCCCTAATAATGACACCACAGCCGCTGTGAACAACACACACACCCTCACCATTGGCAGACACAGCCCACCCCAGCACTTCTCTCCACCCACCACCCATTAACAGGCCCTAATAATGACACCACAGCCGCCGTGAACAACACACACCCTCACCATTGGCAGACACAGCCCTCCCCAGCACTTCTCTCCACCCCCACCCATTAACAGGCCCTAATAATGACACCACAGCCGCTGTGAACAACACACACTCCCTCACCATTGGCAGACACAGCCCTCCCCAGCACTTCTCTCCACCCACCACCCATTAACAGGCCCTAATAATGACACCACAGCCAAGTGAGAACAACACACACACCCCTCACCATTGGCAGACACAGCCCACCCCAGCACTTCTCTCACCCACCACCCATTAACAGGCCCTAATAATGACCTCCACAGCCGCGGAGAACAACACACACTCCCTCACCATTGGCAGACACAGCCCGCCCCAGCACTTCTCTCCACACACCACCCATTAACAGGCCCTAATAATGACACCACAGCCGCGGTGAACAACACACACACCCTCACCATTGGCAGACACAGCCCTCCCAGCACTTCTCTCCACACACCACCCATTAACAGGCCCTAATAATGACACCACAGCATGCGGAACAACAACACACACTCCCTCACCATTGGCAGACACAGCCCGCCCCAGCACTTCTCTCCACACACCACCCATTAACAGGCCCTAATAATGACACCACAGCCGCTGTGAACAACACACACTCCCTCACCATTGGCAGACACAGCCCGCCCCAGCACTTCTCTCCACACACCACCCATTAACAGGCCCTAATAATGACACCCACAGCCGAACAACACACACTCCCTCACCATTGGCAGACACAGCCCGCCCCAGCACTTCTCTCCACACACCACCCATTAACAGGCCCTAATAATGACCCCCACAGCCGCGGAGAACAACACACACACCCTCACCATTGGCAGACACAGCCCGCCCCAGCACTTCTCTCCACACACCACCCATTAACAGGCCCTAATAATGACACCACAGCCGCCGTGAACAACACACACACCCTCACCATTGGCAGACACAGCCCGCCCAGCACTTCTCTTCACCCACCACCCATTAACAGGCCCTAATAATGACACCACAGCCCAGCACTTCTCTCCACCCACCACCCATTAACAGGCCCTAATAATGAACAACACACACACCCTCACCATTGGCAGACACAGCCCTCCCCAGCACTTCTCTCCACACACCACCCATTAACAGGCCCTAATAATGACCTCCACAGCCACGTGAACAACACACACACCCTCACCATTGGCAGACACAGCCCGCCCCAGCACTTCTCTCCACACACCACCCATTAACAGGCCCTAATAATGACACCCACAGCCAGTGAACAACACACACACCCTCACCATTGGCAGACACAGCCCGCCCCAGCACTTCTCTTCACCCCCCACCCATTAACAGGCCCTAATAATGACCTCCACAGCCACGGTAAACAACAGAAGGCAAACAGAGCATCTCGCCATAATACCAACATCCAACCGCTGCCAGTCAGTGTTAAAATCCTAGTTAGGAAAAATGCTTTAATATCCTTAAAACACCCCTTAACTTGGCCCTGGATTCTAACTGGAATTTTAAAATAATCTAATGCAACCAACGGTATCCTCTGCTGTACTGAGCTGAAATCCTTAGCCAAGTGGAGAAAAACAATGAGCAGGTCCCTCTCTGAGCAGCTTCTATCCGGCTCTAAATCATACTGACAGGCTCAAGACAGCCTGAGAAACCAGGAACACCTGCGTCCTCAATCCAGGAGTCAATGATTTTTTTATCTAAAAGATATGAGGCCAGTGTACCGGCTACAATGTTAAAAAACATATCCTACCTCACACATTTAAAAGTCCGATTAGTCTAAACTGGCTCATACCAACTGAGTCCCTCTCTTTCAGTATAAACACACCATCTGTCCACAACATCACCTCAGATCCTCCTGTTGTTGTCATGACTCCCTAAAAGCCTCCAAAGATATTTCAGCTCTCCCGGTGCCCTCTTATAAAGCTACTACTTAACCATCAAGGTTGCATGAAAAAGAGATAAAAAGTATTTTACCACAGTGGAAAGCTGCAAAACATTATATCACTGTGCACCTACAGCCTTGGAAAGTGAAGAAGAGCTCGTTTTCCATCCCAACATTTTGCTGAGAGACACGTCAAATCAGCCTGACCAATCCGTAAAACTAATCATTCAGGAAATTTACAAGGAATAAGAAAACACAGTGCCGGATTCGAAGAAAAGTGATTTGCTTATCTGGGATTTTACGACCAAAATGCTGTGGAGTCTTTTCAAGATGGACCATCATGCAGTAAGCTAAAATAGCTCAACAGTTTAAAAGGTGAAATTTCATTGCAAAACAAACGAAACATTTTATATCCTATTTATAACAGATTGCCTCGCGACAAACATTTTGTACCTCCCCAAATTATACGCATATCAAAACATTCTCTTTATCCAGTACCAGCTAAAATAAGCGGAGAAAAGCGGAAACATGTCCTGTTCCATCGGTGACCAGGAGGAGTCACTGAGAATGCTGATCGACATCAAATAAACACATGGAGATCCACAGTGAGGCAGACATTCAGCATCTGAAATGCAGGACATGAACTGCTTCATTAATCAGGTGAGAAATAAGCACCTGTCAGAAAAATGTTAATATTAAGAGTGTAGATAATACTTTTATATGAAATATTAATCAGATAACTAAAAATAGTGATTTTTTAAAAATCGCTCCACAGATACATTTGTACACAGTCAAATGCTGAGTTAGTTTAACTCCGACAGAGTTCACTCCAACCTAATCTCACCTGAGTGGCATCACATAGACTCCAAAAGAGTGGATCGGAGTCTGCAGATTTACTGTGCAGATATTTCCTCTGAACTCCCTCCACTCAGAACAGGTGAGATGAAACAGTTGGGTGATAATGTGAGCTGAAGTCTCTCCGCTCAGAACAGGTGAGATGAAACAGTCGAGTGATTATGTGAGCTGAACTCTCTCCTCTCAGAACAGGTGAGATGAAACTGTCAGGTGATAATGTGAGCTGAACTCCCTCCGCTCAGAACAGGTGAGATGAAACAGTTGGGTGATAATGTGAGCTGAACTCCCTCCGCTCAGAACAGGTGAGATGAAACAGTTGGGTGATAATGTGAGCTGAACTCCCTCCGCTCAGAACAGGTGAGATGAAACAGTCGGGTGATAATGGGTGCTGAACTCCCTCCGCTCAGAACAGGTGAGATGAAACAGTTGGGTGATAATGTGAGCTGAACTCCCTCCGCTCAGAACAGGTGAGAAACAGTCAGGTGAAACAGTTGGGAACAGGTGAGATGAAACAGTGATAATGATAATGCTGAACTCCCTCCGCTCAGAACAGGTGAGATGAAACAGTCGGGTGATAATGTGAGCTGAACTCCCTCCGCTCAGAACAGGTGAGATGAAACAGTCGGGTGATAATGTGTGCTGAACTCCCTCCGCTCAGAACAGGTGAGATGAAACAGTTGGGTGATAATGTGACCTGAACTCCCTCCGCTCAGAACAGGTGAGATGAAACAGTCGGGTGATAAACAGTGAGCTGAACTCCCCCTCCGCTCAGAACAGGTGAGATGAAACAGTCGGGTGATAATGTGAACTCCCTCTGCTCAGAACAGGTGAGACTGATAATGTGTGCCTCCGCTCAGAACAGGTGAGATGAAACAGTCGGATAATGATAACAGGTGCTGAACTCCCCTCCGCTCAGAACAGGTGAGATGAAACAGTCGGGTGATAATGTGAGCTGAACTCCCTCCGCTCAGAACAGGTGAGATGAAACAGTCGGGTGATAATGTGTGCTGAACTCCCTCCGCTCAGAACAGGTGAGATGAAACAGTCGGGTGATAATGTGAGCTGAACTCCCTCCGCTCAGAACAGGTGAGATGAAACAGTCGGGTGATAATGTGACCTGAACTCCCTCCGCTCAGAACAGGTGAGATGAAACAGTCGGGTGATAATGTGAGCTGAACTCCCTCTGCTCAGAACAGGTGAGATGAAACAGTCGGGTGATAATGTGTGCTGAACTCCCTCCGCTCAGAACAGGTGAGATGAAACAGTTGGGTGATGATGTGATGCTGAACTCCCTCCGCTCAGAACAGGTGAGATGAAACAGTCGGGTGATAATGTGTGCTGAACTCCCTCTGCTCAGAACAGGTGAGATGAAACACTAGGCTGATAATGTGTGCTTCCTGAACTCCCTCCGCTCAGAACAGGTGAGATGAAACAGTTGGGTGATAATGTGACCTGAACTCCCTCCGCTCAGAACAAGTGAGATGAAATAGTCGGGTGATAATGTGACCTGAACTCCCTCCGCTCAGGACAAGTGAGATGAAACAGTCGGGTGATAATGTGAGCTGAACTCCCTCTGCTCAGAACAGGTGAGATGAAACACTAGGCTGATAATGTGTGCTGAACTCCCTCCGCTCAGAACAGGTGAGATGAAACAGTTGGGTGATGATGTGTGCTGAACTCCGTCCGCTCAGAACAGGTGAGATGAAACAGTCGGGTGATAATGTGAGCTGAACTCCCTCCGCTCAAAACAGGTGAGATGAAACAGTCGGGTGATAATGTGAGCTGAACTCCCTCCGCTCAGAACAGGTGAGATGAAACAGTCGGGTGATAATGTGAGCTGAACTCCCTCCGCTCAGAACAGGTGAGATGAAACAGTCGGGTGATAATGTGAAACAGTCGGGTGATAATGTGAGCTGAACTCCTCCGCTCAGAACAGGTGAGATGAAACAGTCGGGTGATAATGTGAGCTGAACTCCCTCCGCTCAGAACAGGTGAGATGAAACAGTCGGGTGAACTCCCTCCGCTCAGAACAGGTGAGATGAAACCCTCCGCTCAGAACAGGTGAGATGAAACAGTCGGGTGATAATGTGAGCTGAACTCCCTCCGCTCAGAACAGGTGAGATGAAACAGTCGGGTGATAATGTGAGCTGAACTCCCTCCGCTCAGAACAGGTGAGATGAAACAGTCGGGTGATAATGTGAGCTGAACTCCCTCCGCTCAGAACAGGGAGATGAAATGAAACAATGTGAGCTGAACTCCCTCCGGAACAGGTGAGAAAACAGTGGGTGATAATGTGCTGAACTCCCTCCGCTCAGAACAGGTGAGATGAAACAGTCGGGTGATAATGTGAACTCCCTCCTGAACAGGTGAGATGAAACCCTGATAATGTGAGCTGAACTCCTCCAGAGAACAGGTGAGATGAAACAGTCGGGTGATAATGTGTGCTGAACTCCCTCCGCTCAGAACAGGTGAGATGAAACAGTCGGGTGATAATGGGACCTGAACTCCCTCCGCTCAGAACAGGTGAGATGAAACAGTCAGAACAGGTGATAATGTGTGAGCTGAACTCCCTCCGCTCAGAACAGGTGAGATGAAACAGTCGGGTGATAATGTGAGCTGAACTCCCTCCGCTCAGAACAGGTGAGATGAAACAGTCGGGTGATAATGTGTGCTGAACTCCCTCCGCTCAGAACAGGTGAGATGAAACAGTCGGGTGATAATGTGAGCTGAATTCCCTCCACTCAGAACAGGTGAGATGAAACAGTCGGGTGATAATGTGAGCTGAACTCCCTCCGCTCAGAACAGGTGAGATGAAACAGTCGGGTGATAATGTGAGCTGAACTCCCTCCGCTCAGAACAGGTGAGATGAAACAGTCGGGTGATAATGGGTGCTGAACTCCCTCCGCTCAGAACAGGTGAGATGAAACAGTCGGGTGATAATGTGTGCTGAACTCCCTCCGCTCAGAACAGGTGAGATGAAACAGTCGGGTGATAATGTGTGCTGAACTCCCTCCGCTCAGAACAGGTGAGATGAAACAGTCGGGTGATAATGTGAACAGGTGAGATGAAACTCCTCCGCTCAGAACAGGTGAGATGAAACAGTCGGGTGATAATGTGTGCTGAACTCCCTCCGCTCAGAACAGGTGAGATGAAACAGTCGGGTGATAATGTGAGCTGAACTCCCTCCGCTCAGAACAGGTGAGATGAAACAGTCGGGTGATAATGTGTGCTGAACTCCCTCCGCTCAGATGAAACAGGTGAGAATGAAACAGAACAGTCAGGGGTGATAATGTGACCTGAACTCCCTCCGCTCAGAACAGGTGAGATGAAACAGTCGGGTGATAATGTGAAACTCCCGCTCAGAACAGGTGAGATGAAACAGTCGGGTGATAATGTGTGCTAACTCCCTCCGCTCAGAACAGGTGAGATGAAACAGTCGGGTGATAATGTGTGCTGAACTCCCCTCCCTCCGCTCAGAACAGGTGAGATGAAACAGTCGGGTGATAATGTGTGCTGAACTCCCTCTGCTCAGAACAGGTGAGATGAAACAGTTGGGTGAGAACTGAAACAGGTGAGATGAAACAGTCGGGTGATAATGTGAGCTGAACTCCCTCCGCTCAGAACAGGTGAGATGAAACAGTCGGGTGATAATGTGTGCTGAACTCCCTCCGCTCAGAACAGGTGAGATGAAACAGTCGGGGTGATAATGTGTGCTGAACTCCCTCCGCTCAGAACAGGTGAGATGAAACAGTCGGGTGATAATGTGAGCTGAACTCCCTCCGCTCAGAACAGGTGAGATGAAACAGTCGGGTGATAATGTGAGCTGAACTCCCTCCGCTCAGAACAGGTGAGATGAAACAGTGATAATGGGTGATAACAGTGAGATGCTGAACTCCCTCCCGCTCAGAACAGGTGAGATGAAACAGTTAGGTGATAATGTGTGCTGAACTCCCTCCGCTCAGAACAGGTGAGATGAAACAGTTGGGTGATAATGTGAGCTGAACTCCCTCCGCTCAGAACAGGTGAGATGAAACAGTCGGATGATAATGTGAGCTGAACTCCTCCGCTCAGAACAGGTGAGATGAAACAGTCGGGTGATAATGTGAGCTGAACTCCCTCCGCTCAGAACAGGTGAGATGAAACAGTTGGGTGATAATGTGAGCTGAACTCCCTCCGCTCAGAACAGGTGAGATGAAACAGTCGGGTGATAATGTGAGCTGAACTCCCTCCGCTCAGAACAGGTGAGATGAAACAGTCGGGTGATAATGTGAGCTGAACTCCCTCCGCTCAGAACAGGTGAGATGAAACAGTCGGGTGATAATGTGAGCTGAACTCCCTCCGCTCAGAACAGGTGAGATGAAACAAACTGAACTCCCTCCGCTCAGAGGTGATGAGATGAAACAGTCGGGTGATAATGTGAGCTGAACTCCCTCCACTCAGAACAGGTGAGATGAAACAGTCGGGTGATAATGTGAGCTGAACTCCCTCCGAACTCAGAACAGGTGAGATGAAACAGTCGGGTGATAATGTGTGCTGAACTCCCTCCGCTCAGAACAGGTGAGATGAAACAGTCGGGTGATAATGTGACCTGAACTCCCTCCGCTCAGAACAGGTGAGATGAAACAGTCGGGTGATAATGGGTGCTGAACTCCCTCCGCTCAGAACAGGTGAGATGAAACAGTCGGGTGATAATGTGAAAGAACTCCCTCCGCTCAGAACAGGTGAGATGAAACAGTCGGGTGATAATGTGTGCTGAACTCCCTCCGCTCAGAACAGGTGAGATGAAACAGTTGGGTGATAATGTGACCTGAACTCCCTCCGCTCAGAACAGGTGAGATGAAACAGTCGGGTGATAATGTGTGCTGAACTCCCTCCGCTCAGAACAGGTGAGATGAAACAGTCGGGTGATAATGTGACCTGAACTCCCTCCGCTCAGAACAAGTGAGATGAAACAGTCGGGTGATAATGTGTGCTGAACTCCCTCTGCTCAGAACAGGTGAGATGAAACACTAGGCTGATAATGTGTGCTGAACTCCCTCCGCTCAGAACAGGTGAGATGAAACAGTTGGGTGATAATGTGAGCTGAACTCCCTCCGCTCAGAACAGGTGAGATGAAACAGTCGGGTGATAATGTGAGCTGAACTCCCTCCACTCAGAACAGGTGAGATGAAACAGTCGGGTGATAATGTGAGCTGAACTCCCTCCGCTCAGAACAGGTGAGATGAAACAGTCGGGTGATATGTGAGCTGAACTGTGTGAACAGGTGAACTCCCTCCGCTCCGAAAACAGGTGAGATGAAACAGTCGGGTGATAATGTGAGCTGAACTCCCTCCGCTCAGAACAGATGAGATGAAACAGTCGGGTGATAATGTGAACAGCTGAACTCCCTCCGCTCAGAACAGATGAGATGAAACAGTCGGGTGATAATGTGAGCTGAACTCCCTCCGCTCAGAACAAGTGAGATGAAACAGTCGGGTGATAATGTGAGCTGAACTCCCTCCGCTCAGAACAGATGAGATGAAACAGTCGGGTGATAATGTGAGCTGAACTCCCTCCACTCAGAACAGATGAGATGAAACAGTCGGGTGATAATGTGAGCTGAACTCCCTCCGCTCAGAACAGGTGAGATGAAACAGTCGGGTGATAATGTGAGCTGAACTCCCTCTGCTCAGAACAGGTGAGATGAAACAGTCGGGTGATAATGTGAGCTGAACTCCCTCCGCTCAGAACAGGTGAGATGAAACAGTCGGGTGATAATGTGTGCTGAACTCCCTCCGCTCAGAACAGATGAGATGAAACAGTCGGGTGATAATGTGAGCTGAACTCCCTCCGCTCAGAACAGATGAGATGAAACAGTCGGGTGATAATGTGAGCTGATGCGCCATCTAACACAAGCGGAGGTGACAACAACAGGATCCTCCGCTGGGATTACATCGCCAAATTGTTTTTCTTTTTTTTTCCTTTGTGAAACAATACATCGTGAATCAATAAACGTATTCTCTCCCACCGGGACGGTTCTCATTTTTCACCATTTTTATCTGACGGAGGCTCTGGGAATGGTCTATATAAACTGTACAGAGAGCCTCAGAGTCTATCTTTAAAACAGGAGTTCAGCTCCTGATTGGCTTCCAGGTTTTATTATACTGATGTGCTTTAAGAATACCCATGTTATTCCCTTCCCTCCTTTATGATCTGGCAACCAAGCGCAGGCTGCAATATTGCAGGACTAATCTTTCCCATGCTCCTCTCTGTTTTTTACACTTGGCATGGTTATTTAGTCATCCACCAGTGTCAGTGCCGAAGGCCTGTACCAACAGATGCACATTATTTACTCTGCAATTTATTACTTTTCCTTTTGTCCTAATTTAATTATTTTTGTGTAACATTTGTCTTCATTATTTTTCCATTTTCAACCAACTTTTCACTTTCATCCCATTCATCAATTTTATTTGTTCGGCCAATTTCATTTTAAACTGATATCAGGCCAAAAGCAATGCAAGACAAACTGAAGAGAGCAAACCAGTGGTATTTCACTGTAGTAACTGGTATTTAATCACTACATTACTGAGTCCATCAGGTTTACAACATCAAAAGCATGGGTAACACTTTACAATAAGGGTACAACAATTAACATTAATTAACATTAGTTCATTAACTATCAGTTAATTAGCAGGTAACTGATGTGTTAGATAGCTGAATAAGCATTACATAACCATAATTGAACATTTATTAATTTTCTGTGTATCCCTTATTGTGAAGTTGAAAACATCCATTAAGAATTCCTTATGTAGCACTTCAAACTATTAAACCATAATTTATAAATAAATACCTTAGTTCATGTGAACATCATTTGTAAATGATTACCAGGTGCATTAGTTAAGTGTTAATTACCTGTTAGTAAATTCTGATTACTGCATTAACTAATGTTAATTGTTGTACCCTTATTGTAAAGTGTTACCAAAGCATGACAATTCAAAAAGCACCTTTAACCAAAATATAAAAATCTCAATTTACAGAAAACTAGAGGAAAAAAGTCTACTTTAATCACAATGATAAAACCTGAAAATGGTTGCCCGTATTTTCATAGAATCTTCATAAGATCTTAAGTTTGTCTTACATTATGTATAGCCTCTGGATAAACCCAAGTCTGTAATCCTGCTCATACCATGGTTGATCAAAAGGCACAACAGAGTGACATATGAAAAGGTCATACTGGATATCGATTGTACGTTTGTTGCTTACACTCTTATGAATAGTAATTATCAAAGTTAGTATGAAAGAAATTGCGCAGTTTAGATTCCGATGTTGAGTGTTTTCGCAGCGATCACTAAAGGTTCTCATCACAATGCTTTACTTATCAATGAAGCATGTCATGAATAAATATTATTTTACCTTCAAGCACATAAGCATAGAGTAACAATAACATAACATAACATGAATGGCGAGAACAGGCCGTTCAGCCCAACTACGCTCGCCAGTTTCTTTTTACTATTGTGAATATATCCCTTCAGATACTCAATGACTCAATGGTATCTAGCTTTAAGTCAAGCCTACTCTTGAAAACCCCCAAGGTCTCTGCCTCAACAATATGGTCAGGCAAGCTGTTCCACATCGAAATTACTCTTTGGGTGAAGAAATATTTCCGAATATCAGTGCTAAATTTACCTTTGGTCAACTTCCATTTGTGACCCCAAGTTCTACTAACAACACTTGGTCGAAGGAATCCTACATAATTCACTTTGTTAATCCCTTTAACATATTTAAAGACCTCAATCAAATCACCCCTTAGTCTCCTTTTCCTAAGACTAAAGAGATTAAGGATCTTCAGCCTCTTCCCATAGCTTTCATGTTTTATACCTGGAATTAGCTTAGTGGCTCTTCTCTGAACTTTTTCTAGAGCCTCTATATCTTTCTTAAAGTATGGTCCCCAGAACTGTACACAATACTCCAGATGTGGTCTGACGAATGTGTTGTACAAAAGAAGCATCACCTCCTTAGATTTGTACTCAATACTTTTGGCAATGTATCCCAGCATCCGATTGGCTTTTTTAACTGCTACGGCACAATGGCTAGAGCCTGTGAGGGTTTGGTCAACAATCACTCCCAGATCTTTCTCGTGTGGAGCAGATTCCAGTTTTAAACCTCCCATGAAGTAATCCCGTCTAATGTTTTTATTACCTACATGTACAACTTTACATTTCGCTACATTAAATTTCATTTGCCACATTTCTGCCCAATTCTGGATTCTATCCAAATCATCCTGAATCACTTTAGTGGACTCTAAACTATTTGCCAAACCTCCCAATTTAGTATCATCTGCAAATTTAACTAATCTGCTCTCAATATTCCTATCAAGGTCATTAATGTAGATGAGGAACAGCAGGGGTCCCAACACCGATCCCTGGGGGATGCTACTCCCCACCATACCTAGCTCAGATGAGATACCATTGACCACCACTCTTTGTGTTCTGTCCTGTAACCAGTTTTGAATCCACTCCAGAATACCTCCTGTAACTCCAATGGAGCTCATTTTAAAAATTAGTCTCTTATCTTGGTACTGTATCAAATGCTTTCTGAAAATCCAAGTATATGATGTCATAAGCCCTGCTCTGGTCATAAGTCTTGGTGGCCTCTTCAAAAAATTCCAGAAGGTTTGTCAGGCATGACCTTCCCTTACGGAAACCATGTTGGCTATCCCTCAAGATACTGTTACGTTCAAGAAATAAGTCCAGCTCATCTTTTATGATAGATTCCAATATTTTGCACGCAATGCAAGTTAAACTGACTGACCTGTAATTTCCTGGCTCAGTACGGTCCCGTTTCTTATATATTGGTATTATATTGCCCTGTTTCCAATCATTTGGTATTTCTCCAGTTTCTAAAGACCGTCTAAAGATGGCGGATAGCGGCTTAAAGATGATCTCACCAACTTCCTGAGCACTCTAGGATATAAGCCATCAGGACCCGCCGCCTTATCTGCCTTTAGTTTATGCAACTTGTCTAATACTTCGTTATCCCTAACCTCAATTTCTGCTAAATAATCTTGAGCATTTAACATGCCCTCTGGCCAAATAAAGACCCACTCTGAGGTAAAATTCTCAATAAAGTAACTGTTTAAGGCATCCGCAATATCCTTGTTATCATATAGCAGCGATCCATTTTTATTCTTTATGCACTTAATCTGCTCTTTGACTTTCCTTTTTCTGCTACAGTACTAAAAGAAGCACTTAGGGTTAGTTTTTGCCCCCTCTGCAATTTGTCTTTCATACAGTCCTCTAGCATTCCTCAGCTCTTTTTTGACCACAGCCCGCATTTTACAGTATTCAGCATTAGTGTTCTCATTGTTATCCTTCATGTACATCTTCTAAAGATTCCTCTTTTCCCTCAAGATCCTACGAATACTTTTGGTCATCCACTGAGGATTCTGCTTTTTCAGCTTACTTTTGGATACCTTTGGAATGAATTTGCATTGTGAATCAAGTAAAACCCCCTTAAATCTTTCCCACATCTCATTTACTCACAGTGGACTCACAGTCCAGGAGTGTCTCCCATTTTATTTCACTTAGATATGAATGCATCCTGTCAAAGTTTGCTCGCCTAAAATTGAACATTTTTGTTTTTGAATACACCTTTTTAACTTCCCATGAAATATCAAAATTAACAGCAGAGTGATCACTTGTCCCAAGTGGCTCCAGTATCTCAACATTGCTAATTCTATCTGCTTGATGCTTGAACTGATCATGTTTGATTTCAATGCAGAACTGAAGAAAATAGTAGCATGGGCACTGTAACTCACTTGGTTTATTTCAGGCTCTAGTGTCATGTAAGCTCACAACCAGTAGTATTTTTATGGTTGGGTCCAACATTGGGAAAATTAAGACACCTTTAGTGTGAACCTTATTTGCTCTATTTAAAGTTTTTCTGCTTGTCAAGGTCATAGTAAGGTCAAATAAGGATAAATGTCAAAATTGTCAATGCGGTAGTGATCGCCAAGGTCTAAAGGAACTATGCAGTGAATTCCAACATTTTAACTGCTTCAAACACTCCCTAGCATGATACAGTGCAATCTGAGGTTCAAGGTCACTGCAAGGTCTAATGTGAATAGATGTACAAATTTGCTGTTAATATCTAATTTTTTGCACATATAGCATTCAAATACAAAATTTCAGCCTTTTAATTACAGTCGGAACCTTATTCACCATATTTTAAAGGTTCTCTCCTCATCAAGGTCACTGAAAGGTCAAATGACGATAAACGTCAAAATTTTCACCGCAATATAGATCGCCCACCACTAAAGTATTGTTTGTGCGAACAAAGTTTCAGCATTCTAGCTGCTTTCAAATGCTCTCCAGCATGATATACTACAATTTTAAATTCGGCTGACCGGCAGCTATGTTTGATATCGAGTTTAAACACCTCGAACAAATTTTAATCTGTACATCCATTTTACCTCCCAACAAATTTCATATTGATCCCTTCAGTGGTTTGGCAGAAGAAGATCTAAGTTAATGTACTGTTTATGCCGACGCGGCCACATGACCCCATAAGCTCCCAGTGAGCTAAAACAAGCTAAATACATAGAACACAGTACTGTAGTACAGCAGTAGTATCTTGAAGCATGTAGGACAATACTAGGCCTGTATGACTCACCAGCCAGGCCTGTGTTCGTACCACTCTACTCCATGGAAGAGAGGGCTGGAGTACCTACACAAGGCAATGAATTAAATGTAATGTATTTAAATGTATTTCAAATGCACTGTTTGAGGCACATTCTTGGAATCAGCCGGCAGGACCACATCCCAAACAGCGACGTACAACAGCACACCATAGTTCCCAGCATGTACTCTAGACTGAGTAAACGTCATCTTCGATGGCTTGGGCACTTACGGCGTGTGGAAGATGGTAGGCTGCCAATTGACATAATGTACAGTCAGAGGGCCACTGGCATCAGACGAGTTGGTCGCCCCAGACTCCGCTTTAAGGTTACATGTGGAAACATCTCTCCAGATGAGTGGACACAGTTGCCTGGCACAGTTGCCTTGGTCCACAAAGGCATAGTAAATACAGACAGAGTGAGAGGTCAGCTCGCAGCGGAAAAGAGGGTGTGGAAAAGGTGGACTTTACCAACCTACATAACCCAGATGACGCAACACATGTGCAGCATACGCAGCAAGGATTTCCACTCAAGGACCAGCCTCCGCTGCAGAGACCCCAGCAGCATGTGACCACCCTCCATAGGGCACATCAGATGGCCTCCTGAGACTGCAACGCCTATGATGACGATGGGAGGGTAATAAAAATGTGTATCCAGAGAGCATTATAATACTTGGGACATATTTTTAATTAATTCAGCTCAGTGCTGCGCAGTTTTAGGCTTGAAATGCAGACACAGTGCTTTACTATCGAGGCTGTGACTCTAAATGTATAAAATGCAGATAAACAGCTGAAGTTCTGGAGCAGGATGTGACCTCAAACCCTCCCCTTCCGCTCATCTCCTGTAAAAGCCTCCCTGTCTACACTTCCTGTCACGTTACAGTCTCGTTTACAGCCCCACTTTCCCACTGCTGTTTGTAAGCTTTTCTCCCACTGCATCTGTAGGACAGGGTCGGGGGGGTGACAGAGCCTGGGAGTTACAGCGAAACCTTCGCCAGTCTTTCCCACAACACAGCCTTCATTGTCTGTGTGTCTTCATCTGTACACTACCGATTGCATTCAACTGTAAACACCTGCACAATAAACATCCTGTTTGCATTCAGTTGATGATTTGACAGTGCATTTCTTAAAGGGGACCTATTTTGCTATTTTTCCAAATTTATATTTTGGTCTTTGACTCCCCTAGAGTACTCCTGATCGTGCAAAGTAAAAATAGGGTATTTATTTCGCTCATACTGCCATCCTCAAAAAACTGCATTTGTAGTACATTGTAGTCTCTGCCTGAAACGCCTCACTGGGATGGCTCTTCCGCTATGGCCCCCACTCCCCGTGTGCCCACTTTCTTCTGACTGGCCAGCTCTGTGGAGGGCGGAGTTGGGCGGGATGAGGCTGCAGAACGCAGTTTTCCGTGTCCGGCTCCCCAGAGTGAAACCTGAGACACGCCTGCAATCTGATAAGGAAGCGGCGGGCAAATTCCGCAATCTAACGTTATACTTGAATATAGATCTAATGACATGATCTTGTTCTAACAAACGCAGCGGCGAAAGTGGAGGACGCAGTGCGAATATCTGTCAGCGCAAGCTCAAATTTGCCATCGGCTACAGTTTGCTATGGCGACAGTGGTGAGTTACAGCGGTTCTTTTACTCTAGCTAGGATGCAGGGAAAGCTAGAATCCACCTTATTTAGACACATTTGTAGAACGGGTCGACATGCCCAAGTGTAGACCGGAGACCGTAGAAATCCGGTGGGTCTGAGTTTAGAGGGAAACATGGACAGTGAGGAGCAGCTAAAAGTGGACCAACAGCTTATGGACTGCTTCGGTGTGTATTAGGACCTGCTGAGTCGTGTGCATAGCTGTGGTGTGTTGTTAGCGTGGGGAAACGAACCGAAGTAACACAAGCATACCGATCAGAATTACTGCATATAAGTTAACCAGGAGCATTTTTAATTAGCACGACACGCAAACTAACATGCAGTAGCTGGTAACCGAGCGGTCATAACCACAGAGACAAACCCTTGCAATACAGGTTTTACAGACAGCAAGTTTTGTTACTGTGAACAGTTGTACCAAGCATCCAAATTACAAACAAGTATTAAAAGTTAGCTTCAAATGAGGTTTATGTTCACACATCTTCTGTAGAATTTCCCCTGATATTACTCTTGCATATTTAGAACACAAACATTAGCAACAGTAACTTGGCTACGTTAGCCGCTGTGCTACAGCCACAATCAACTGGCTATCACGTCAGGTTGGCTTATGCAGTAAAAGCAACTTACAGCTTCTGTGTCTGTGAGTCATGGACAGTCGCGACCGATACAGGCTTTATCTTCAGATATTTTACCAAGCCTGCGTTTGAGGCCAGCTGTTAGTGCTAACTATCGCTAGCGGTCCTGCTAGCCACCCGTAACACGTTAGCTTCACTAGCATTATTTGCTGTTATATCGTTACTTACAGCTTGTGGGTCCGAGCGCTTGATCGACGCAGCTGCTTCAGGTTTGAGAAGCAGCTGAAACGCTTATCCTGTGTCGAATTATCCTTTATTGACAAAGCTGTCTTTGGTGAAATGCTGAGCACAATCAGCTAACGTTCCCTTTGGTCGTGGCTTTTTGCTGCCAGCAAACAAAAAAAGCTACCCACTGATTTCTGGTGGCATCGTCTTTTGGAAGAAAAATCGTTGTTTTTCTTTGTGTCCAAAAGTAAACGGACAAGCAGCTTTGGGAGAGATACTGACAAAATTGCAGCTCAAATGATCTGCGGTTCTTCTTTTGTATTTCCAAAAGTGAAGATGCTACTAAGGCATAGTATGATCTGCCGTTGTTAGTGCCTGCTAGAATAGTTTCCGGTGTGGGCAGGTCCAGCGCCATGATTGGCTCTGGCTAGGTCTGTTCTAATTGGATGGCACAACCTGACGTCAGGTTTTACCCAGATCTCGTGAAGATCTCGGGAGGAGCTGTTCAGAGAGGAAATCACGCTCACGAAATCACGTTCTTGGATTACGGCAAAACCCCTGTATCTTATGTTTAGAAACTTTTCAGAGGTTGAGCATGGACAACCAACATTATAATGTTACTAATATGTATTAAAAGAAGGATCAGCATAATAGGTCCCCTTTAATTACTGCATTTACCCTTCACCATAAGTTCAGAATATGCATCAAACTTGAATCGCTTGTTTGCAGTTCTCGCCATCTGTTATGGTTTTGGCTGTGTGTGTGTGTGTGTGTGTGTGTGTGTTTTTAGCCTTTCTTTGCGGCTCCTATCTGGACCACGTCTGTTTCTTTAACTCTCTGATTCTTTTCCCAGCTGGTTCGTCAGGCGTGGGTGGCGCCTTCCCCTAAGTCTATCTAAGGCGGATGTCTGCCACGCCCCCTTTGCTGGATTGTCTGATTTTAGTTACCACTACAACCAGAAGATATCTCTAGTTAGGGACTGGTGGC
Organism: Gymnothorax javanicus; assembly: GCA_029692085.1. Lineage (NCBI taxonomy): Eukaryota > Metazoa > Chordata > Actinopteri > Anguilliformes > Muraenidae > Gymnothorax > Gymnothorax javanicus. Next base: position 103,002,061 of record CM056202.1, on the reverse strand, counting down.
GAAAATCTTTGCAGTATTTTTGTGGTTTATATTTCTTTAGGGAAATTTCCTTTTTTATCCCTTTCCTCTCTATCTTTGGTTTTGCACCAATTTAGGTGCTTTGTCTCTCTTGGTTCTCGAGATATGTCCTTATTGTTTTTTCATGTTTGTTTTCCTCTCTCGCTTTGCTTCCTGGTTAGGATTGTTGGGCGTTCTTTTTGTAAGCACAAGAGCCTGGTCTGTTGCCTTGGTTATATTTCTCCCTGTGGGTATTTTAAGTCCTAGTTGGTCTCGTTTTTCTCCTAACTGCTGCATTTGGCCTCCCTATTCCTTCGGCCATTACACCATCTATGACTTTGGAAAGTCACACACACCTGCACAATTATATCAAAATATCAAACAGCATACCTCAGAGTTCAAAACACCTTTTGTGAAATTCCTTTTCTTTCACTATTTGTTTATACATTTGCTCACCATCTGGACTTTTTTCAGCAAAGATGGTCCCAAGACTCAACTCTGCAAAGGATGTGTTTCAGAAGATAACAGTGAACTCACAGAACAAAGTCAGCTGAAAGCTCTTGACTTTCAAATCGCTGTCCTTCAGTTTGCATTTTTCCCTGTCATCCCCACATGAGACTCCCATCAGTACGGCCGCAGTAACTCCAGCAAACACAGAGCAGCTCGTATCTATCAATCTTCATTTGCATGGTAAACAGGGGTCTCAGTACCAGCACCATGAGGGAATGGCGTAGGGGCATGTTTGTTAATGCATTGAGCAAATTAAAAATTCATTAAGAGCAGAGGGCGGACGGCACCAACCCCCTGGTGTGAGGTTTTTTTCTTTTTTTATTCTTTGCTTTTTCCAGACACGAAACAGACGAGCACTTTTCCAATTATCTTTGTTTGTTTTCCTCGCCAGTCATTCAGTGTCTTGTGTTTCTGAGCATAATGATTAGCACTCGGAACCACTACGCAGTGTAACAAAACATCTACACAGAATACCACATCATCAGAAATACCATGTGTAATTATGTACATGGTTTCTGCAATATCAACAAAATGTTCAGCACCACGTTACTCGGTCCAACTGTCGAATTTCGGGTGGAACCTCCCTTTTTAACTCCAGAGGAACTCTAAATCTCAGCAGCACAGAGTCAACGCGATACTTGAAAAAATTGTGTTGAGATTTTGGTCTAATGTGCAGCCCCTGCAGAGCATTGTGCTGTGGAGTTCCTGTTCCAATCCCACTGAAAACTGGGACTGCACAGGCCGCTGGAGTAAACTGAAGTCACTCTGCTAATTATGGGGCCAGCTTGAGATGTGCGCTTGTGTGAGACGGTACAACCCCAATTCCAAAATAGTTGGGACAATTTGTGAATACAATCAAAAATGCAATGACTTTCAAATCACACCAGCCAGTATTTTATTCACAATAGAACAGAGTTAACAGCAAATGTTTAAACTGAGAAGTTTTACAATTTTATCCACAAAATGAGCTCATTTCAAATTTGATGGCTGCTACAGGTCTCATAAAAGTCGGGACAGGGGCCTGTTTACCATGGTGTAGCATCCCCTCTTCTTTTTAACACTGAGTGGAGGCGTCTGGGCATTGAAAGGACAAGTTTCTTGAGTTTAGCCATTGGAATTTGATCCCACTCTTGTTTAATACAGGCTTCCAGCTGCTGGAGAGTTTTGGGTCTCCTTTGACGGACTTTTCGTTAAATTATGCGCCAAATGTTCTCAATCAGTGAAAGATCAGGACTGCAGGCAGGCCAGTTCAGCACACGGACTCTTCTACTATGAAGCCATGCTGTTGTAATAGCTGCTGTATGTGGTTTTGCATTGTCCTGCTGAAATACACAAGGCCTTCCCTGGATTAGATGTCGTCTGGAGGGAGCATATGTTGCTCTAAAACCTTTATATACCTTTCAGCATTCATGGTGCTTTTTAAAACATGCAAGTGTCCCACACCATATGCACTAATGCATCAGAGATGTTGGCTTTTGAACTGAATGCTGATAACGGGGGGGTGGTCTTTCTCCTCTTTAGCCCGGAGGACACGACGCCCATGAATTCCAACAAGAATGCCAAATTTGGACTTGTCTGACCACAGGACACTTTGCTACAGTCCATTTTAAATGAGCCTTGGCCCATAGAACACGGCGGCGCTTCTGGATCATGCTCAACAATGGCATCCTTTTTGCATGATAGAGTTTTAGGTGGCATCTGTGGATGGCACGGCGGACTGTGTTTAGAGACAGTGGTTCCTTGAAGTAAAGTAATGCCCATTTAGTAATGTCAATGACAGAATCATGCCGGTGAGTGATGCAGTGGAGTCTGAGGGCCCGAAGATCACGGGCATCCAGTAAAGGTCTTCGGCCTTGTCCCTTACGCACAAAGATTTTTCCAGCTTCTCTGAATTTTTTGATGATGTTATGCACTGTCGATGATGAGACCTTCAAAGCCTTTACAATTTGACGTTGAGGAACATTGTTTTTAAAGTATTCCACAATTTTTTTACACAAACCTTCACCGGTTGGAGAGCCTCTGGCCATCTTTACTTCTGAGAGACTCAGCCTCTCTAAGACATCCCTTTTATAGCCAATCATGTTACACACCTGATGCCAGTTAACTTAATTACATGCTAAATGTTCTTTCAGCTGATTCTCTTATATATTAATTGCTTTTTTCAGCCCTTTTTTGCCTGTGTCCCAACTTTTTTGATTCCTGTTGTAGCCAGAAAATTTGAAATAAGCTCATTTTGTGGATAAAAATGTGAAATATCTCAGTTTCAACATTTGAAATGTTATCTATGTTCTATTGTAAATAACATATTGGCTCATGTGATCTGAAAGTCATTGCATTTTGATTTTATTTCCAATTAACACTTCGTCCCAACTATTTCCGAATTGGGGTTGTACATAAATCCACCGCAGGTGTTTATTAACGAAGGCAGGCTGTGATCATACAGAGATATACATGATCAACAGCAATGCTGTGAAATGTCCCATTCCCCAAAATGCATGTGATGCTCAAAAGTTTATTAAAGGAGTAACCCTTCTCTAGCCACTAATACACCATCACTGGCATGACAGCAAAAGACTCAGGCTGTTATTGCAGTGTTTCAGGCAGTTAGTTACAAATTCTGTCCAAAATTTTCTCATTTCAATTTCTAAATTTTACAATTTTCAGTTTTCAGGTGTGATGTCCTCATGTCCTGTTCAAAAATGCTGATGTGATGCTCAAGTGCTGTTTCTGTAGGACCGGGTACAGTGCTGTTTCTGTAGTGACCCGGTACTTTGTTTCTGTAGCTGACCCGGGTACACCATTTCTGTAGCTGGCATGACAGCAAAAAGACCGGGTCAGTGCTGTTTCTGTATTGCAGTTTCTGTAGCATAGTGCAGTTACCCGTTACAAATTCTGTAGCTGGCCAAAATTTTTGCTGTTTCTGTATTTCAGTTTCTCTGAAATTGCTGTTTCTGTTTTCAGTGCTGTTTCTGTAGCTGACCGGGTACAGTGCTGTTTCTGTAGCTGACCCCGGTACAGTGCTGTTTCTGTAGCTGACCCGGTACAGTGCTGTTTCTGTAGCTGACCCGCCTCATGGGTCGATGTGTCGTGTGTACAGAGAAGTCGTTCTGCTTAAAACAGTTGTAAACAGATGTTAATTGAGCACCTGTGTCCTTTCTGTTAGCTCGTATGAGTGAGCTCATGTCCTCTGACCGCTGACATAAATGAGGCGTTTCAGCTACAGACACTGTACTGTCTGAAAGGACCAGGGGCCTCATTTATCAGCCGTGCGTATACACCGATGTGTGCGTAATGAGTGCGTAAGAATATTCCCACGTAAAGTATGGGATTAATCAACTTGTGCTTTTGTGTAGGAACATGTGTAAATTTAAGCACAACTCTCACCATGCGTGCACACAAAACCTAGTGGTAGAACAGTGAAACTACAAATAGAACGCACTAAGAGAGTCACAGTGTTCAGCGATCTCAAACTTCACACTTTCCCTGTTCCCTCTTATTGATAAAAAATTCTCAATTAGTAATTTAGCAGACAATTTGAATAATTGGTGTAACAATTTATAAAAGACAGCTGTATCAGGACAACCTGAAAAGAAAACTTCAAATGCAAGTGCTATGGCTTACCTTGCACTATTGGAGGATTTGGAGAACCGTGCGCTCCGCAGGGAGCGCGTTTTCAAAGAACGTGCTGATCTGTTCAGTGAGAGCACAGAGTGGCTTCTCAGCAGGTACCGCTTCCCCAAAAACATACTGGTGGATTTATGCAGTGATTTACAACCCATGTTGGAGCGAGAGACAAAACGCACCAAAGCCATCCCAGTGCACATCCAGCTCCTGTCCACCCTGGGATTTTTGGCCACCGGAACATTTCAGCGAGAGATTGGAGACATATGCGGCATTTCGCAGACGACACTAAGCAGAACCATGCCAGCAGTGTTGGATGCAATAATTTCTCTGGCCCCAGCTTACATCCAGTTCCCAAACAGACATCACCAACAAGCCGAAATTGAACGAGGATTTCACTCTATCGCCGGATTCCCAAACATAAATGGAGCCATAGATTGCACCCATATCGCAATAAAAGCACCATCACACAATGAATTCAGTTACGTGAACAGGAAAGGATTTCATCAAATCAATGCACAAATAATCTGCGATGCAAATATGTCTCTGTTAAATGTTGTTGCCCGGTGGCCTGGAGGAACGCAGGACTCATTCATTCTGCAGAAGAGCTCTGTGGGTGTGCGCCTCCAAGCAGGGGCTGTTGAGGATGACTGGCTTATTGGTGAGCGTTACAACATTTCAAAATTATTTTCTGGGCTTCGTATGGTTTATTATAACACCTCTATAGGTGATCGGGGACGGGGATATCCACTGAAGCCGTGGCTAATGTCTGAGACTGCTCTTTCCGCTGACCCAACAGAATTAACAGCAGTCGTTACCCTCTCCCACGCAGCATTTTTTCTTTTGTTGGTCACGCCTGCATTGAGTGTTCCAAACAGTATTTTTTGGTTTGTTTCAACTTCTCCTACAAGTAACTCAATCTCTGTGTCGGAGAAATTCCTCTTCTTCGCCCTCTTTGCCATGATTTCGGTGAGGGAAAAAAATCCATTCACGCATTCTTAAAGGGATTGCTGCTACCATATATGGTCAATTGGAGGCGTTTCTGAATGCAAATGAGCCTAACCATGCACGAGCATGTAGTTTAGAACAGGTGGGATTTATCATCACAGATTACTTATTTGTGTGCGTACGACCGGTGTCCGCACGTTTGATAAATACAGATTTTTTTGTACTTACACACATTCTAAGTTTCATTCCTACGAAAGAATTTAGAACACTTTCTACGCACAGGTTGATAAATGAGGCCCCAGGAATGCAGCAGTTTATTGAATGCTGGAGCCGCCATGTTTTACACCAAGAATAATACCTCGTTTTAAATTTCAGGTCAAAGCCAATCAATTTCAGTAAATTACCTGAATAGAAAAAAAATGTGTCAAAAATACACATTTACTACACAGGATAGCAAGCTAAATTTAAAAGTTCATGAATCAATATATGGCAAAAAAAAAATAGGCAAACAAACTCTTTCCACTTTACAACAAGTGAAATCAAAGTAGTTTTGTGAAAATGAATGATAAACACCCAAAAAAACACATAATGTTGATGAAAACTTATGCTGTATTTTAAAATTCTGTAAACAGCTGCTCTTTTAAAGTACATTTGAATCTGATTTCTTATTTGTATAATGCTGTATACTCCAAGCTCTGACCTGAACTGAGCACATGCAGAAAATGAGGATACAGTATGTAGGTTATGCAAATGAATATTGTTTGCTCTATTTCAAAGGCAGCAGAGTCAATGATATGAGTGCACTGTATGTTAATTTGAACATCCCCAGCGGCGTTTTTACACGTGGCGCCCAGTCACAGAGGTGCGACCCCTCTGGCGCCCAGGGAGAGGCACCATCGGCAGAGCGCTAATTTGGTGATGCCCGCCGGGTACCCCGGGCGCCGTGAGGTCGCCACAGCAGCGCTTCCTCTGCACTCCCTGTGCCCTCTCCGCATCTGTCAGCCAAAACCGCATAATCCACGCCGGAACATTCTAGATAATACGCCTCTGGACACAGCTAACAATCTCATCTAATCAGCCTGGCTGACCAACAAAGCGTAAAACATAGCCCGAGTGCTCGGTCTAGAAGTAGTACAGAGGCAATTAAAAAATAAAAATAAATAGACAGCTATTGTCAAGATCTTGTCAAATGCAGTAGGTGTGTGTTTGTTTTCAGTTTGCATAGAGGGACAAAATTACAATGTCGTGTTTGATATACATGAATTTATTTAGAGTCTCAGCTTGTGGAAATCAAATATACGAAATTAAATATGAGGTTCTTGCAATACTGAAAACTAAAACACAACCATAGACAAACTGAAAACTCGTAGGCTATACACACATTCTTTGGCTCAACATGAGGGGTAGAGTTGCGGGGCAGCACACCTTCACTGCATCATCGCGGCCTCGTGCGCAAATCGATTAGAAAACCCTCGCGGCCCAGGGGGAGGGCTGTGGAGTCCCGGAGTCCCACATGCTGGGGTGGAGGGAGGCCAGCGACAGCGCAACCCCCACGCCTCTGCATGTTGTGCGGATGGCACAGAGCCCAGATGATCCTGCAGACCTTTTTTGGGTGGTAGAGGAGCCTACCACCCAACGCATCCAGGCAGCGCCAGCGTCCTTTCAGGAGCCCGATGGCGTGCTCCACGACGCAGCGCGCACGGGCATGGACCTCATTAACTGGGTTTCCTGGCCACCCTGTGGGTCCGGGATGGGAACTAGCAGCCACTCCCTCAGGAAGTAGCCACTTCATCACCTGTAAGTCACAACGATGGGGTGAGTATCAGCCTTGAATTGATGATTATAAGCGGCACCGTGAATGGTATACTGTGGCAGCCTACAGGCACTCACCAAGAAGCCAGCAAATCGCGAAACACCCCCCAGTCGCCCCACACTGCTCGTCCAGGATGAATGAATCATCGTGAGGCAGGCGTGCCACTACATTAGTTATGAGCGTATTAAATCCGCCGCGGTTGGGTATTGATCGTATGTACATTTTTGCGATTCACATATACGAATTCATTCACCGATGGTGCCCTAATCATGATGTGAGTGCAGTCAATGGCTCCAATTACATTAGGAAAACCGGACATTGCTGCGGCTTTGATTGTTCCTTTAAATAAGCTATAATCCACGCTCCTCTCTCCCTCGCACACTGCAATTGTTCTCTGACTCAGCAGCTGCGTGGTAATTCCTCCTGTTCTTCAAAAGGGTGTAAATCCGCGGCCGCCATAGTCCATGGGTGTAAATGTCCGCACTTTTTTTCGATCAGGTTTAGGTTTGATAGATCCCAAATTTGGCGGAGAAAAGATCTTGTCACAGCTCAAAACGGAAAAAAAGGGTGTAAAAAGAATGCCCTCACAATGATAAATGGGCCTAGCCGGACTAAAAATCCCGCCCGAACAAACCAATGGCAGTAACATAGCGTTTCTGCTAACTAGTCCTGATATACGTAATAAGCCTGGCTGGAGATTCTAACCTTGCTTCTATTAACTATATTTTTCCTTGAGTGTTACCTAACGTTGGGCCAGTTTCACAGATATATGGCTTAAAGCATAGTCTGGACTAAGCAGAGTTTTTGTATAGAGATTCTCTGTGAAAATTGAATTTAGTCTAGGATTAAGCAACTCTGTCTGTGAAAACAGCCCGTATCTTCAATCCTCATGAAAGCAGCAGTATGGTCAAGCAGCAACTTCAAGGCAACTTGCCATAATTTACGCCAGAATAATAATATCACTTTTAACTCAGGCTCACGTCAGGACACGCTGGTCTATTTTATCTTTCCTTTTCAAACACATCACCTTTCTCAAAAACAAAGATATTTATGTGTAGTTTTGTACCTACTCTTCTGGCGTTAGTAGAACAACTGTGGCAGCACCGGTGTGTTTTCTAAAAAGTTGGCATCTCAATCCCACTTGAATCCTGGAATGCCCAACTGGGAACTATGTACAGGCTTTAGCATATGGAGCCCACACTTGTTGCCAACTCAGGAGGGAGAGTGAGGCAGCTCATGACTCTCCACCGGCTGCAGCGCCTGTCAGCCACTGCTTCTTATACACTCATTGGTTGAAACCTGCGCCAAGTTCAGAGCAGCGAGGCGGATACCGGACGCCGACCAGCTTTGAATCTTCCTGACGGCGCCCGTCTGGCCCAACAGGAAGAGCGCCAAAAGCAATGAACAAAGGAACATACTGACCCCTCGGCAGACCCTTTAATTCCTGGTTGTGGTGTGCGCTACTCTGAAAAAGCTGCCGACCACTGCCGGTTGGTACGAGCGGGGATCGAAACCGCGCCGTACTGTTTCGCAACGCGATGCTTTGCTGAGTGAGCTCTCCGGCAGCTTAGCACCGGCGTTTTTAATCAATGGGAAGCAAACTGGCGCCAGCTGGCTAGCGCCTTGCAGCATAAACTCTTTGTTTCTTCCTGTTAAGCAGCAAAAATAAACTCACGTTAAATAATATGCAGTTAAGTAGCTAACATACCCTTTATAGAACTCTTTTCTCAGTTCTTAAGCTGCTTTCACACCGGACGCGAAACGAATTTTTTCGCACGATAGATTACATTCAAAGTCAATGCAAAGCGCAGCATTGACTTTGAATATGTCTACTCGTGAAATGGTCGTTTAGCGTCAGTGTCTTTTGTTTCTGATAGTTCAGTTAATGCTTACCGTTATTTCAGCTGAGTTTAGAGCTGAAGCTGAAGTTAGGGACAAAAAGCAGTAAACTTCGGGTTTAGTCGATGTAAATTAGTGTCAGATCGATCTGGCGTACATAATTCCACCTGTTAACCCTTGCATTCCTTTAGCAAAAACTGGCCGAATCGAGAACAAGTGGAATATAAAAAAATCGTGTTATATATATGTGTCCGGTAACTTTCCGTTGCTGATTTTCTTCATTGAGGCGCTAGGCGAGGTACCAAGCGAATAACAGTCCGCGTGACTACGGCCCTATACATCGCATGGATATAAGAACTGGTGACTGAACCAGGGGCCAGTGCCGACAAGGGCTTAGCAGTCAAGCTGATATTGCAAATCACGTGATACCATGGGGGCAAACAGAAATTTTTCCATAGGGAATAATTGAAAAAGACGCTCTGATAAATCCGTGAATAAATTTTTTGGACTACCACAAATGATAAATATATAATCTGCTGATTTTATCTTTTTTTTTCATTGGAGCCTTTCCGTGGGGACAGGGGCAAATTTTTTTTGATTTTAATTCAGGCTGCGCGAACACCAAGGGACCGCCCCAATGCTCTGGCGTTCCTGCCGTGGCAATTTTAATCAGTGTTGCGCCAGATTGAGCTGGCCGATTGGTAATGACAGGCAAAAAACCTTGGGCAGGTGGACACATTTTTGGGCTGATTGCGATGAACTGGGTGGTTTTATTTAACATCCATAATTTTCTTTTGTTACACACGCGACTAGTCTTAAAGAAGAACCATTACATCAGCATATTCATTAAAACATTTATTGGCTTTTAAAACATTGATTGACATGCATTTTGGCCACTCTCATTGAGAGGAGGTAGCCGAGGACACGCCTATTCCTTGCGTGGCTACGTAGATGAGCTATGCCCCCTCCCTCTCCTCTGGACCCCATAACATTATTGCAAAATGTTATCCCAGAAGACAAGCGCACCTGTGCAGTCGCAGGCCCCCGCCTTTAGCCAGCTAAGCCTCCTACCCTGCCCAGATAACGGCCATTACCGTATTATTGTCTTAATCATTCAAGTGTGGGAAAAGAGTTAAATGTATTGGAAAGAGTGGTTGGTTTATAGCAACGGATGCTGTCTGTCAAAGCGAAGCCCACTGCAAAATTCGGAGCACCTGGCTAGCCATTTTAGCTAAGCCCCTTTCCAACTATAAAAACGATTAAATTACTGTGCCAGTGGCCGGAACAGGGACATCACCGGCGACCAGGTGACTTGGTAAACAAGAAACTCGATTACTTATGTGCATTTCATGAGTCAATAAATGCTGTAGATTGACCCCTTTCGGTTTATGTCTGGCTATGAAACAGCAAGCGTTAAAGATATAGGCTACCAGTCCCAAGTGCAGGCTATAAATAAATCTGCTTCGGCGTATTTTCAGGAAGCGGCGCCAGAAAGGATAGTCGATACATATTTCTAAGCCGCACATTCCACGGAACAATGGGTTGACATGTCTTTATAACTTGGTGGTTATGGAGCCATGCCACTCATTTCACGCGGGAGGCGTGGCTGCCTAGACAGCCCACTAGCTAGAGGGAGCTCTGGCTTTCAGATTACTGTTAGTGGTAAATCTGCGGCGACATTTGAGATAAAATTCAACCGGCACAGGAGCACTTCGTGGATTTATGAATGAATGAATGAATGAGTTTATTTCGGTACAATAAAAAACTGATTTCTCAGTTAGCCTATGTAGCCGAAAGGGTGCAGGTTGAAGCAAAAGCTTATATACACCTACCCCTTTTACCTTAGAATATTATGCACGTCACTACAAATACAAAAGAGCAAAGCACAGACATTTGAAATGAATCAGTAAACTTAAATTTCTCATCACAACAAAATAAAGAATAGCGCACAGCGCACAGTCCAAAGTAATAGTTCAAAATCAGTAAACTTAATTTTCTACAGTGTAACGAGAAATTAGATTGTTTTTATTGTTATGGCTTTAATTTATTTATAGCGTCACGGACAGCAAGGGATGACAGACAAGGTGCTTCAACCTTGGCAATTTAATTAAACAAACACTTAGAACTAATCTACACTCTACTTCCCTACTGACCAAGATTGAAAAAAAAGATATTTACAGTCCCTGGTAATTGAGATGGGCTGCTATATTTAGAACTGTCCTGGGACAGGAAAATGCTCCAACACAGGCTAAAATCCTAAAAAGCTTCTGGAGTCTTGAAAAAGAGTGACAGGTCTGGTCAAATATATACCACCAATTTCTCCCTACTCCTCTACACTCTCAATTTTTTCTCATATATACTCTTTTCCAGCCCCCTCTGAGGCATGCCCAGGACATGCCCAAGCCTAGTTTTAGATTGCTTAACAAAAAGAGTCAATACTGCCATCTAGTGGCATCATTCCCACCTCCATTCCAAAAAGGAAAAATTTTTGCAGCTTATAAAGGCAAAATTTTTTCTTTTCAACTCCCAAACATGGTTAAGTAGACACTTGTGTATATATACATATAATACAATATGCTAATAATAGATATATAGACATACTCAAAAGCGGGATAAGCAATCGGCAATTACACATTGTCGGTACCCTTTACATATAATTTCCAAGTCAAACTCCTGTAAATCAAGCTCCAATTCAACAATCTCCGATTCTTGTTTTTCATCTTACTACAAAAACATTAACGGATTGTGGTCAGTATATACAATCATTGGCTTTTGCCCATTACAAACATAAACCTCAAAGTGTTGTAAGGATAGAACCAGAGCCAACAGCTCCTTCTCCAATTATTGGAATATAGTTCTTTTGGTGTGATTGAACTTCCTGGAGAAGTATGCTGCGGGATGCTCAATGTCATCAGAGTCACTTCTCTAGGAGCACAGATCCACAAGCTTAGTCGCTAGCATTGGCCGCCATGGAGAATGGTTGGTGAAGTCAGGAGATTTGAGCGCGAGGGGAAGTGACACAGCAGGGCTTTTCAGGCGTCGAAGGCTCTTTGGCATGCTTCGTCCCAAGTGAACTTTCACGCCTTTCTTCAATTTGGTTGGGGTGAGACTGAAACAATCTCAGCAAAGTTCTTGCAGAACTTCTTCGGTGAGTACCGATCATTCAAGGAGAGCGGCGCCAAAGCTTTTTGTTGTCAGGAACTGGAAAGTCCATGATGGCTTGGACTTAAGCATTTATGGGTTGCACACACCCATAGTAACCCTTCAATAAATCAATCTTGGTCAGAAGCTTTTGCTTGCTACTCTTTTCGATAAAATCATCAATCCTGGGTATTGGAAACATCAGTTCTAGTTACCCAACATTGACTGCGATAATCTGTACGGAATCCAGTACTTCCATCAGGTTTTGGAACTAGAACTGGGGTGGGCACCAGCCGGAGTTAGAGGGTCTGATAATATCATGTTCTAACATGTACTCAACCTCTTTCTCAGCAATCTTTCTCTTTTCAGGATTCATCCAGTATGGATGCTGTTTTATTGGTTTGGCATCACCAACATCTACATCATGAGAGGCTATAGAAACTCTCTTTGGAACATCCAAGAAATGAATCTTTTATATTTCTTTGATCAACCTCTCAAACTGATCTTTCTGTGAGGGTTCTAAGTGCTGGAGTTTTACATCAACATTTGCAACACTTCAGAATTTGACCAATTACATGAAGAACTTCAGCTTTAATTCTAGGTTCATCGTGGCAAACTCCCCCTCATCTTCTAAAGTCTAGGCCATAGGAGGATCTGAAGTGACAGCTGCAACCTAGCATTCCTGTCGTAAAGGGCTGGCATGTTAATGTGACACAACTGTTTCGGCTTTCTCCTATCTGGAGTCTTCACAATGTAGTGAAGTCTCATTGAGTTTGTGTTAATTTGCTTCAGGACCATGAAATCCCCTAGCCTGCAATGGATTGGACTGCAAGAAACAACACAAGGACCTTGTCTCTGGTTTTAAACTCGGCCTAGCCTTATGATCATACCAAGTTTTTCATTTTCCCTGACTTGATTTCAAGTTCTCTTTGGCTAGGTGCAAGCTGCACACAGTATTTCCTTGAACTTGCTAACATAGTCTAACAGACTGATATCATGACTCTTTCTCTTGCCATTGTTCACTCAACAATAACAAGGTCCTCTACTTCATGGCCAAACACTAGCTCCATGGTTGAATATTAGACTCCTGCACTTTCTTCTCTAGCTGCAAACAACAGCAAATGAACACCTTCATCCCAGTCTTTCTCATGGTCATAACAATAAGTCCTCATCATTGTCTTGAGAGTGGAATGAAACCGCTCTAAGGCACCCTGACTCTCTGGATGATAGGCACTGGAAAGAATCATAGCCTAGCACCTAGTTCATACACAACCTGCTGAAACAATCGAGGAAGTGAAATTGCTACCTTGATCTGACTGAATTTCCTGGGAAGTAAACAACGTAAGAACTTTATCAAAGCCTTCAAAATTGCAGTTGCCTTGATGTTGCATACAGGTATGGCTTCAGGGAATCTGGTAGATGCACACATGATTGTCAACAAGTACTGATTTCCAGATCTAGTCTTGGGTAATGGACCAACACAATCAATGATGACCTTGGAGAAGGGCTCCCCAAATGCTGGGATAGGCTGTAATGGAGCTACAGGTGGGTCTAACTGGTGTTTTCCAACTACCTGACAAGTGTGACAGGTTTTGCAAAAGTTGGAAATATCTTTCCGAAGTCAGGCCAGAAGAAATGTTTCATGGTCATCCCAACAGTCTTGTTAACACCAAGATGACCTCCTAAGGCAAACTATGAGCCATTGTTTAGATCTCATTCCTATGAGCCTTCGGAACAACAATTTGCTTGACCACTGCCCAATCTGCATTGGCAGGGATATCACCAGGCGCCACTTCCGCATCAACACTCATCAGCAGAGATAATACCCAACTGGAACTGTGTCCTGTTTCTTCTTCAGGAAGGGAGCTCTCTTCTTTAGTACACAAATTTCAGGATCATTGTTTTGCTCCTGGTCAGCAGCTTTCTGGACAGAGACAAGTCTCCAGACACATCAGAATCACCAGACCCATCTGGCTGGCTGAATAAGGGAACTGATAAAAGTGTCTGATAAGTCCTCAAGCGGAGAAACCATAGTAGGCTGAACAAGTCATGAAATGAACCACCTGAGTCATGACTATTCAAAGGTGCTGGGCCAGAAGGCACCACATCATCTTCTTCTTGAGCCTTCTTGGCCTGCTTTGAGAGTCACTGCACAGGAAGGATGCAAGATGGGTCTTCATCGCCATCTTCGGTGCTCTCGGCTGCAGAAATGAATAGAACAGGGTGAACTACATTGCCCCCAGCCAGGTCATTGCCTAGCAACAGAGAAACACCCTTGATAGGTAGACTTGACATAAGTCCTACCTTTACCTGTCCTGTAACTAAATCTGACTTCAAGAATACAGAGCGCGGGGGGGTACAGATACAGTCCTCCCCTTCAATACCTTGTACAAGTATAAGAAATCCCAAGCCGGTCTCATCCGTAACTCCAAGGTCCATCAACAAAAAGTGACTGAGGCTCCAGTATCCTTAGGATATATATGGGGACAGGAGGAGAATCCTCATTCAGAACCACAAATCCCTCTGACACAAATGGAAGAATTCCTCCTCACAAAGTCAACAGTATCAGGCTTCTTAGCCTCACAAGAGAACGAGCAATTTAGCAGATCGTTAATCTACTACAGGGGTTTCAAACCTTGTCTTCACAAAGGCATTGGGTTTGGTTTCCTTTTCTTTTCTTTCTTAGCTTTAGGGAACCAACAGTTAGTTGTAACATGACCAGATTTCTTGCAATAGTACAAACTAGACCCTTGTCACTGTCAGCTTTCACACTTTGATCAGACCTTTGACTAGTTCTTGAGCACCATCACAGATTTTGTCTTTGTCTTGGGTGAGGAATCTTGGGTATCACCGTTACCTTTTCTTCAGAGTGGGACCCATCTATTTTTACTGCTAGACTGAAATTTGGACTTGTAGTAGCGAGAACATATTCGTCTGCAAACTTGGCAGCTGATTGCAAATTCAGTGCTTGCTTCTCATTAAGGTAGGTCTTAATATCATCCTTAACACAGTTCTTGAATTCTTCAACTAACACCATTTCTTTTAGTGAATTGAAATCATCCTTGACCTCCATAGAAAGTACACCAGCGCTGAAAGCAAACCCCTTCTTCTCGTTAACAGAGATTCCATAGTGCAGTTGTCCAGATTTCTTCAGACCTCCCTGAATTTCTGTCGGTAAGCCTCTGGAACCAACTCATAAGCTGTCAAAATAACCGCGACAACCTCGCAATCAGAGGAATCATCTGCAGACAAAGCGAATAGGCTTGTTGGGCGCTTACCCTTGAGGACCAGTTTGCAACATCGAGCCAGTGTTCCTTTGGCCACTGACAACTCTTAGCTACCTTCTCAAAGCACTGGAAATACTTATCAACCTCGCTTTTCTGAGAATGGAGGCTCCAGCTTACCTCCTGGCTGGGCGGTAAATTTATTTTCAGCCTGAATTTTGATTTTTAGTAGCTCCATTTCAGGCCTTTCTCTATCTAATTTTTCATCAGAAATCTCTCTGTCTCTGTCTCTCTCTTTCTGCTCTTTCCTCTTTCTCTCTCTCAAATCATCTTTGTTTTCTTTTCCTCCCTTTCTTTTTTTCTCTTCTCTTGCTAATTTTCTAACTCAAGCTGCCTTTGTTTTCTTTCCTCCTTTCTTTTTTCTCTTTCTCTCTCTCAAACTCTCGTTGTTTTTCTTTTTCTTCCCTTTCAATCTCTAGCATTTTTAATTTAAGTTCCAATTCTACATTTGGATTTTCCACCGGAAACTGTTCCAGATCTCCTGGTGCAAACACATTTTCATCAATGTAATATTCAACAATCTCTCCAGCCAGTCTTGCTTTTCGCATGGCTGGTTTTACATCTGTCAGCTCTAACTGTCTGCATATTTCTAGCAGTTCTGTCTTTTTAAAAGACTTCAAAACCTCTACGGTTGGTGATGCCAAGAAATCATCCGTGCTTTGTTGATCTTAATATATATCTAGGAAAATTCAAAAAACAATTTCACTATTTGAAATTTAGATTTTCAATAAATGACTTGCACAATGGTCTATCCCCGGGCAGGCCCCAATTTGTTCATGGCCCTATTTGTTATAGCGTCACGGACCTTGAGGATGACAGACAAAATTCTTAAACTTCAACAATTTTAATTAAACAAACAAGAACTAATCTGCCTCTCACCCGGCTATTAAGATTGAAAAAAAAAATATATTTACAGTCCCTGGTAATTGAATGGCTGCTATGTTTTGCGATGTCCTGGGACAGGAAATGCTCCAACACAGGCTAAAATCTAAAAAAAAGCTTCACAGGTCTTGAAAAGAGTGACAGGTCTGGTCAAATGTATCCTTCTTGCAATTTTATCTCTCCTCTACCTCTCGATTTTTTCTCTATATACTCTTTTCCAGCTTCCCTCTGAGGCATGCCGGGACATGCCCAAACCTAGTTTTTAGATTTGCTTAACAAAAAAGTAATACTGCCATCTAGTGGCTTTTTATCACATTACATTATAAAGTCTTTTAAAGCCGACTAGAGTGCAGCATAATTTAATATTTTCGAGACGGTTGTTCCAGATGTTTACCTCTTTAACAGAGACACAGTGATTTTTAGTGTTTGTTTTATATGTGTTTCCTCAGACCTCAATGCAATATGTCATATATGGAGCTATTAAGGAATAATTTAAAGTGTTTAGTGAATATTGAGAGAGGAAATCTTGGGCTTTATACAGAATTGCAATGGATTTTGACATTTTGGATTAAACATAATTTATGTGTGATTTCCAGCTTAATTTATCATCGATAATAGCTCCAAGAAATTTGGTTTCAGTTCCAATTTCAATTTCTGCATCATTTATTGTTAAGTTTCTGCTTGAATTCCTGGGCTTATTTCCAAATATATTTTTGTTTTTACCGTGATGACGTATTTGTTTGAATCAAACCATTGTTTGAATTTCTGTAGTTCCTTCTCCACCATATCCAGAAGCTGTCAAAAAATGATCCCCACTACAGAACATAGTCGTGTCATCAGCAAATAAAACACAATTCAGGGACTTAGAAACCAAACATATGTCGTTAATATATAAAAAACAGCAATGGACCAAGGACGTGAGCCTAGGGCACCCATGTGATCTTCAAAATTTACAGGTTTGTCTTATTAATATGAGATGTACTGATACCTGTTTTTGTAGATAGCTGGTTATCCAATCATTCGCCAATCCCTATTATTTTACTTCTGTAATTTATTTAATAATAAGGTGTGGTCTGTAATTGCTCAGTAACACCCAAATCAAAAAATACCCTACTGTATATTGCTTTTCTCAATTGCATTTGCTATTTATTTCAACTTTCTATGATCCATGAGCTAATGAAATTGGTTCGTTTTTCCCTGAATCATATTGCTGTTCGTAGAGTATTTGGTGTTTAGCTATGAAATCATTTAACCTCTTTACAAATACCTTTTCCAAAATTTTTGAGAATTGTGGTAACAGTGAGATTGGCCTGTAGTTTGAAAAGACATGTTTGTCACCAGATTTAAACAGTGGTATCATTTTGGCTATTTTCATTTTTGAAGGAAATTTCCCAGTCATTAGTGACAAGTAACAAATATAAGTAATGGGCTTAACAATACAATCAATAATACTCTTTATCAAAAACATATCAAAATTATAACTGTCAGTTGATTTTTTACCTTTTGATTTACAACTATGTCAATTATTTCTTTTTCATCAGTTTTGTTAATAAACATTGTCGAAATTATATTGATTGTATTATTTATTATCCCAGAAAAACATTGTAAGAATACAATGATTAGCTAAATTTTTACCCACATAAATAAAAGTGCTCATTGAAATGATCTGCAATGGGTCTATTTTCGCTAATGATTGTGTCAGTGTTTTTTTAAAAGTAAAGCTGGGTCGTCTTTTAACAACTTTCTTTTTTCGTAGTTCATTTAAAATCTTCCAGAGTGCATTTTGATGTTTGTTCTATTTTTGTCCAGAAATTCACTGTAATACTGCTTCTTGCAAGATCATCTCATTATGCTGGTTAATTTGCACTGGCCATATCTTATATTTACTTACAGCATCCTTAGTTCTAATTTTTTTTAAAATTGCTTATACAATAGATTTTTCTTTTTTACATGCATTCTGTAGCTACTTTTGTTATCCATGGTTTGTCTACATACCGGTTGTTTTTCTTTTATTACAAGTGGGCAATGCTCTAATTATATTTTTATTACATTTTAAAATTCATAACAACAGACAAGTACATACATCAAACAAAAACAGCCACAGCACAGAAATGGGACACAAACCAAGTGGGCAGTGTTTATCGTATAACTTGGAAATAATAGAGATAAATGATTCATATGATTTGTCTATATCCTCTAGAAACATAAATGTCGTTCAGTCTTGATGCAATAAGTCCATTCTAAGATTTTCAATATTTGTCTGTTATTTTCCTTGTTAAATTTCTAGTTTCATTATGATCATTTTTATCAACAGGTAATTCAAAGGCAGCAAAAACAGGCAAATGATCACTGACATCACTTATAAGTAAACCACCAGTTAAGTTCCCTTCAGTAACGTTTGTTAATATATTATCAATAAGTGTCGCTGTGTTCATAGTTATCCTGCTTGGATGTGTAATTGTTGGATACAGTCCCATACAAAACACCAAGGTTAATGAATTTCGTTATTTGCTTGATTGACTATATGGATTTTAAAAATCTATATTGAAGTCTCCACAAACAAATAGAAGCTTATTGCTATTGATTGTGTTATACATTTCTGCCAGTTTATCCTCAAAAATATTAATGTTTGATCCAGGAGCTCTATAAACACAGCTTATTTATATTTTTTGATTTTTTCACATTTAATCTCAACTGTGATACATTCCATAATATTTTCTAGGGAAAAGGACATATTTTTAACAATTTCACATTGATGAATTGATTTAACAAAAGTGCGCCCCACCCGGTTATTCATCCTGTTTATAGAGAAAAAATTCGCCATCTCCAGCTGGACAGCATCCTCTCGGTCATCTTTTAACCATGTCTCGGAAATTGCAATGGCTGAAAAATGTTTGTTGGATATTTTTTAAACAGTCCTGGATTTTTGGAATGTTCATATACAGACTCCTACTATTAAAGTGTACTTAATTTAAAAGTGTCCCATTTGTCATGGGAGTAATCCTTCAATTGTTCCTCAGTGAAATATTTGTAATGATGAATAATGTTGTTGAGAAAAAGTGATCCAGGTCTGTATTATATATTCAATGTTGTGAGATCTATGTTCAGTGTATGTTATGATTTTGTTCTGTCTGTTATTATTCTGCCATGTTTATTATGATTCCTTTCCTGTTATGTTTATTATTATGTCTGTTAGGTTTTGCCATGTTCTGTTTAGTTTTTGTACCATGCCATGTTTTCGTTTTGCCATTCCAATCCACTTTTCTGTTATAGTCCGATCCATGTTTTTACCATGCCCTGAAAAATCACTGTTGTATGTCCCGAAAGAAACTTATGCATTTTGAGACGTAGACTATCTACATATACACTTCTGTTTGATAATGAGACTCTAGATCGGACGGATGGTGGGGGGGGCTATAAATCGGACGGATGGGGGGCCTTCAAAACCTCTCAGCCCCGGGGCCTAACATTAGGTTAAGGGGGCCCTGTCTGCAATTATTCAGAAAGTATTAAGAAATGACAGAGATCACCAATGGGCTTCATTGACAACGTACTTATAGTGATATAGTAGAAATGGAAGAAAAAAAAATGTATTAA
The DNA here is from genome assembly GCA_029692085.1 of Gymnothorax javanicus. Classification (NCBI taxonomy): domain Eukaryota; kingdom Metazoa; phylum Chordata; class Actinopteri; order Anguilliformes; family Muraenidae; genus Gymnothorax; species Gymnothorax javanicus. The sequence continues at coordinate 102,982,429 of CM056202.1, read as the reverse complement.
TCCAATACTTCCTCTGAATTCCATCTCCTGTTTAAAATATTTATTTCAGCAGAGCAACTTAATTCAAGATTGTCCTTCATCAAAATGTGTTCAGCAATCAAAAGAATAGGTGACATTTGCAGGGAAACACAGGTGCACACTGGTTGCCGCGATGCAATAATAATTAATTTATTAATAACCCTTCTAATGACAAAGTGTTCGTAATTGAATAATTCAGTAAATTGGTTATTATTGCATCTTGGAAGCTTGACGCATGGCTTGTATTTAAGAGCCAGAGTCTGTAACTTTGGACCAGCTCATAGAAGGGGGTGATATATCATGTTCCAGTAGACCACTGAAGTTTTTTGTGGGGGTAGATATATTGTCCAAACTGACAAAAATTACTTTTTTTATCCGAAGATCCCTTTGGGGTGGAAATTGCAGCCCTCTTTAGGGTAGGGGTGAAACGGGCCAAAATATTGACATGGTCAAAATCTGGACTTTGACCTTCGAATATTTTGGTGCGCCCTCAGTGACCCTCCTTGATCTTATGGTATATGAATGTATGGGTAGAGTTCTTCCATCTAGCATTATAATTTTCAAGGTTTACTGAGGGCGCCCCCTATAGGTGGCCCTTCAAATCATGACTTTCTGCATTTTGGACTACATTTGAGACCCTCCCAGGGCCTGCGCCCTCATTAAACCTTGCTTATTTATGTGTATTTGGATACACTGGGACTAGTTCTTTCCAAATTTGCATAAATGGCGGTGGTTTAGTTAGGGCGCTTTTGCATAGGTGGCGCTTTTTATGGCAAGAACGCGATTTTAGGCGATTTTCATTTGGCCATATCTCAGTGCGCCCCCTATGGGTTTCAGTGAAACTTGTTTTATTGTGTTTCTCTATATCTCTGCTATTCATGATGAAAATGTCAAGAAGGCTATTAGTCTCATTAACCCTCTTTGTGCTAAAACGTTCACACCAGATCACACTCCACTTTAATCAAGAAAGACAAAAGGTTAGTTCTCCAATGCTCCAATAGGCGGCTCATATGGCAGGTGGCAGCATTGCTGTGACCACATTTTGATGGCATGTTCAGAGTCGGAATAGAGCCGTGGAAATCCTGCTTTATCATGAACATCTTCTGATTTTAAGACCTGCGAGCGGTACATCGTTCCATCTTTACCTTGTGGGATATTGTGCTAACGATTAGTTTTGCTCCCAAGATATTAGATCATATATTTTCTAATCACATTTTTGAATGGGCGTGGCCTGTGTGAATGCATAATGCATGCAGCAATGCAGAATGTAAAGACAAGGCCCTCAACCCCCTCTGAAAAGTACTATGGTTACCTTCTGGACAAGGATGCCCTTCAGTTAGTTTTGAACTATGTCGTGAGATTTTCTGGACAAGTTTGTCCCATATTTTTAGTTGATGTGGGTTAAAACTTCTGGACAAGGATGTCCTTCAGTTCGTTTTGAACTATGTTGTGAGATTTTCAGGACAAATCTGTCCAAACGTTTTTGCCAGTTGTGAACTATGTACAATTCAGTTGCTGTCCTGAGAAGCTCTTGAGGAGCGTGTCCCTTAGTTAGAATGACAGGCAGTCATTTATTTCAGACTATTTCAGGAATACCAACGCAGAAGCCTCTGTTACGGGTACAATTTTTATATAGTTTTTATTCCATGCTAAACAATTCTAGAATTATTGAGTCATTATTCTGTGGTGGCGGCACCAACAGATATATGCCGTCCATTAAGGCCTAAGTATCTTCAGCACCTATGGGTGCCTTGATTGTTGTTTTTCTGACTTTTCATTTTTAACAATTTAATAAATTGTTCCTTTTTTTTGAATAAGTCCTCTTGCCTCAATGCTTTGAAAACACTCAAATAATTCTCCCCACTGGTTGGTGGGGACTAAAACAAAAATGGGCATTTTTCAGAGGTGGTGCTTGATTGCGACATACGTCAAACTCTGGCATGTAAAGGGTTAATGAGGCAAAAAGCCTTCTTGAAATTTTCATCATGAATAGCAGAGAAATAGACAAACATAATAAAACAAGTTTCACTGAAATCCATAGGGGGCGCACTGAGATATGGCCAAATGAATATCGCCTAAAATCGCGTTCTTGCCAAAAAAAGCGCCACCTATGCAAAAGCGCCCTAACTAAACCACCGCCATTTATGCAAATTTGGAAAGAACTAGTCCCAGTGTATCCAAATACACATAAATAAGCAAGGTTTAATGAGGGCGCAGGCCCTGGGAGGGTCTCAAATGTAGTCCAAAATGCAGAAAGTCATGATTTGAAGGGCCACCTATAGGGGGCGCCCTCATTAAACCTTGAATATTATTATGCTAGATGGAAGAACTCTACCCATACATTCATATATCATAAGATCAAGGAGGGTTACAGAGGACGCACGAAGATATTAGAAGGTCAAAGTCCAGATTTTGACCATGTCAATATTTTGGCCCTTTTGACCCCTACCCTAAAAAGGGCTGTAATTTCCACCCCGAAGGGATCTTCTGATAAAAAACGTAATTTTTGTCAGTTTGGACGATATATCTATGCCCACAAAAATCTTCAGTGGCCTACTGGAACATGATATATCACCCCCTGGTTCATAGTTACAGACTCTGGCTCTTAAAATGCATGTCATGTGCTGAGCTTTCATGGTAGCAAAACCATTGATGAGGTCTTTATAATCCAGCTTTAGGGAAAGTTGTAGGAAGGATACATTATGAGATTGTATGAATGAAAATAATCGAAGTAATTAATCAGAAACAAAATCTAAACCAAAATACCATTTTCAGCAGCATTTACCACATGACCTTCTACTTCAAGATGGAATTTTGAGAAATTTCAGTAAATTGCCGTCCATGCAATTGAATATTGTGGACTTCATCTTTGACGTTTAGCTATATGTCTTAATCGTTAATGGCAACGCAGTTTGGAAGCCTATTTGCTCAGTAAATTAATTCAATTAATTGTCCAATTCTTAATCGGAAACAGGTTGAGAGTTAACCTGAATTATGGTAATATCACTGGTTGTAGACAGTTTTATTTTTGCAAAAGCAAACTTAACACATGGACTTCAGTCGGCAAAACTGCATTTTTAAAAATGTTTTCTTAGGCGTATCAAGCCAATCAGACTCTGACACAGGGAAAAAAAAACCTTTTTTTGAGCTACAGTAATTCAGAAACTTTGACAGACATTGACCTTTAATGTCACCAATGACGTGGATAGGAACGTATTACATGATAACTACAACGTATTACAATGAACACTAATGCAAGCTGAGGGGAAAGGCACAGTAATTCTGCTGATTGATCCTTGCAATTTAAGAAATTAACACTTAGTTTCAAATTTGGAAACGTAAATGGGAATGGATTTGGAGAAGTAATGCGCTTTAAGGCGAGGTGAGAGCAGGGCTATAATCCCTCTGTCCAATGGCAGAGGTTAAACTGTGCAGTGCAAGCTGAGTGAATGCTCTGGCTGTTGCAGCAGGAATATTGTATTCTGTCTTGTACTCCGATTAGTTATAGTTTGCAGCATCATATTACTCAATGCTCTTCAGCTTAATGATGATTTATGCATTACTAAGTTTGTACTAGATGAGACAAAGTGTAAGGTAGCATAATGCAACAGAAATTACTTACTTGCTATTTGTAAACTAATTAGAGTCAACTAAGAACTTGCGACAGGATAACACTTAGGGAAGACTTTACACATATATGATGCAACAAACTGCTGGTCTTTGTTAAGGCTCTGCTCCAGTGTGTAGATTGGTGGAAGGGTTGGTATTTTCTAAAGTTTTGTTCCAGTGTGTAGATGGATGCTTGAGCCTTAAATTTGTTAAGGCTCCATTCCAGTGTATGGATGGGTGTTAAAGTCTGGCAGTTTTAAAGGTTTTGTTCCAGTGTGCAGAAAGTTACCTCAAAAACTGACCCCATAAATAGCATCCGACTCTCAGTAGGCTGAACTTTGTCAGAAGGAAATTTCGGCTTTACTTCCATGAATTGAAGTGCAATAAATCAATCAGTGGCCTTTTCGAAAGCAAAAACAGAACAAAAGATCTGGTGACAGTAGTCCTGTCAGAGCTCCAGTAAGATGAACATGTTCAGCAGAAGCTGGCTTCAGGGGGCGTCCCGCTGTGCTGACTGAACCTCACGGGTGTGAGGTGCTGCGACCCTGTAACTGGCTGCCCTGCCCTGCCTGCTTCTCCCCGTCCTCTGCTCTGTGAGGAATTAAATCCCCAGAGCCTCTGCTTCCTGCTGCCGTCCGCTGTTCCAGTAACTGCGGCAGAGACCAGCCCCCCCTGCCCAACTAAAGCCGCAGCACAAAAACACAGGAGACCGCACCACCAAACTCAGTCCATTTTAATGCATCGCTTTCTTCTTAACTTCAGATAGAATTTTCTGCACCTGGTATAGATTTTGATTTTGTAAAAGTAGAGGCCTTTCCATATATAAATACAATTACAAGTGCATACATGATTTTCTAAATAAGAGCATTGGTGTATATTCTGAATTTCACTGAGAGGTTTTGCTAAATTTAGGCTATTTTTTGTCATGAGCACAGCCACTAAGATTAACACCGCTGAGGACTAATGATCTACACAGAACTGCGGACAGGAAATGCCCATACAATGGCTGAAAGCCACCGCAGATCTGATCAGCCAGGGGGTCTGCAATCAGGGGCCACAGATTCAGAAATGGCCAAACCTCTAATCTCCTGCAGCTCTGGACCAAGCAGCCAGCCACTGGCTAAACGATGTGCCCATTTTAACTTGAAGAGGCAATGTCCTCATCCACTCATGGGCTCATTTTAGTGACACGGGTCCGACCCAGTTCTGGTCAGTGAGACCTTTCTTAAAGAAAGGAAAACTTCTCACTCCATGAGGAAAGAAAAATATATACAAGAATGCAGAAACCCAACTCAAAAATACTTTTTCTTCCATCTCTGATTCGCTTAAAGCCAGTGACTCGACCATCTTGCTTGTCCCTCGCTAAACGATATTTTACAGCTCTGCAACACAACGACTGGTTCAGGCAGGGGCAGGCAACACGACCAAGGCACCAGGGCACTCGTGAGTCATTACTGAGAATTTTCCAGAGACTCATCCGGCTGCCCTACGCGAGCCGTTCTTGGCACGCTGCTCAGATTTATGTTTGCGAGACGCAGGGAAAACCCAGGCGGCCATTAGAGACATATGGATCACTGTGTTAGAGGTGACATGTCCCATTAACCAGTCCCTGAGTAAGACCTCCAGCGGTCCTGCAGGCATGAATTAATGTCAGAGGGTGAGAACCCACGTACTGTGCATCCAGTTCGCCGGACTGTACGACCGAGAGAAATCAAATCAATCCCACATATGGCTCTAAAGTTTCCTGACCTTCACGGCATCAGCAAACAAGGAAGAAAATGGTACAAAGGAAACGGTTTTTTTAGGGCAGAACAGGACACAGGTGCCAAATAGGCCTCTTAGAGCCACAGGAAATGAAAGAGAATACAGTAGCTTTACTACAAATATTTAGAAATAAGGAACTAGCCTGACATTAGATATTGAGGTTGCTATCGACCAGGAAAAGCCTTTGGTCACTGTAGCCAATGGGAGGGAAGTGATTGCTTCCCTTTACATTGTTCCTATATGCTAACAGTGTGAGCTATGATTGATTGCGGCCAGAACTCCAAACATTGCCAGATACCATCGAGGTGAGCACATAACACAGCAGCCATGATAACGGCAAGATGTTCCGAACTCCTGCAGAGCACAAAATCCTTAAAGTGCACTGTAAAATACCCTCAACTACAGCCACAGAGGATGGAAAACTTTCATGCCCTTTAATACTACAGTGTTAAGCCACAGTAGCACGTACAAGACTGATTACTGACAGGAAATCAGGAGAAATGGGCATCCTGGAGTGAATGGGCCTTGGTAATTAAGGTTATTTCGCCCAGGATATTATTTGGGAGGAGCTGGAGAGACGGCAATTAATGCACTTTCCGAAAGGTCAGTTTCTTTTCTGTATGAAAAGTTACGGCATTAAAATGTCCTGTAAAACTGGGACACTAAACTGGGACATAAAAAGCACTGTGTGGTTTTATTTTTATTAGGCCTATTACTAAAAGGCCATGTACAACATGATCAACCGACGGCTCACAATCTGGGTTAAATTAAACATGAATGCATTTAGAACAGCAGAAAAGACTTGCATATATTCAGTATTTTTAAATTGAACATGTTCTCTTTATTTAAATGAAGATGCACTATCTTTTAACTAGTTGTGGTAATGTATGGTCCCTGGGCTGGGCAGTTGTACTCCCGGGGGTTAATTTCTGAGAGTAAATGATTGCATAGATTTACTCATCTATGATTCATACTCATTAACTGCAGTAAGACCACAAGGAGGGTGGCCGCTGCGCTGGGCTCACTGCACAGTAAGGTCACCACGAGTCGGAGAACAGAAGGGAAGAGTGCGGGGGAATAAACGTTGAACTTGCATATGGAATTTTCTGTATTTGTTCAACAAGAATAAGCTCGCCCAAGCAAATGAGTAACGTGAAGGATCATGTTTTATTCAAAATGATGCGTTGTGATTAAAAAAAGGATGATCGGAGCTTTCCTGACCAGATAAATGCATTGAATGATTAATCAAAGATTTTTAATCTGTTTTGAACTGGAACTAAGAGTCAACCAGTGGTTCTACATGGCAAAGAGACTGAGTGGCAGCCAGCTAAACTCTCCTCTGTGTTTGAACGAACAGGAAAGCATCCAAGCGAGAGGAAGTGCAGCACAATTCTGTTGATTCAGTTTGTGTTCATCGTTGTCTGCATCTGACTGATTCTCTGGAGGGGTTTCCACAGTGTGCACTGAAGAAGATAAGAGATGAAAATAACCTTGAGCGAAAATACAACCCCAATTCCAAAATAGTTGGGACGAAGTGTAAATTGTGAATAAAATCAAAATGCAATGACTTTCAGATCACATGAGCCAATATGTTATTTACAATAGAACATAGATAACATTTCAAATGTTGAAACTGAGACATTTTACATTTTTATCCACAAAATGAGCTTATTTCAAATTTTCTGGCTGCAACAGGTCTCAAAAAAGTTGAGACACAGGCAAAAAAGGGCTGAAAAAAGCAATTAATATATAAGAGAATCAGCTGAAAGAACATTTAGCAAGTAATTAAGTTAACTGGCATCAGGTGTGTAACATGATGGGCGTCGTGTCCTCCGGGCTAAAGAGGAGAAAGACCACCCCTCCTGTTATCAGCATTCAGTTCAAAAACCAGCATCTCTGATGGTATGGGGATGCATTAGTGCATATGGTGTGGGACACTTGCGTGTTTTAAAAAGCACCATGAATGCTGAAAGGTATATAAAGGTTTTAGAGCAACATATGCTCTCCTCCAGACGACATCTATTCCAGGGAAGGCCTTGGGTATTTCAGCAGGACAATGCAAAATCACTTACTGCAGCTATTACAACAGCATGGCTTCGTAGTAGAAGAGTCCGTTTGCTGAACTGGCCTGCTTGCAGTACTGATCTTTCACCGATTGAGAACAATTGGCGTATAATTAAAAGAAAAGTCCATCAAAGTAGACCCAAAACTCTCCAGCAGCTAGAAGCCTGTATTAAACAAGAGTGGGATCAAATTCCAGTGGCTAAACTCAAGAAACTTGTCTCCTCAATGCCCAGACGCCTCCATTCTATGTTAAAAAGACGAGGGGATCGCTACACCATGGTAAACAGGCCCCTGTCCCAACTTTTTTGAGACCTGTAGCAGCCATCAAATTAGAAATGAGCTCATTTTGTGGATAAAATTGCAAAATTTCTCAGTTTCAACATTTGCTATGTTATCTCTGTTCTATTGTGAATAAAATACTGACTGGTGTGATTTGAAAGTCATTGCGTTTTGATTTTATTCACAATTTACACTTTGTCCCACCTATTTCGGAATTGGGGTTGTAATAAGCTGGCCAGCTGGGGTTTGCAATGGAAAAGTTTACTATCTGAAATAGATTTGGGGAAATTTTTGCACAAATTAACTAAAGAAGGTGGTACCACCATGTAATTGAAAAAGTTGACCAATAACATGATCACATATTACTTTTTTCCAATACTAAAATTTTTGATGTGGTTGACAAATCCTTTTATCCTGACAGTAGTAGTGAGAGTGACAGTGACTGTGACGGTGACAGAGACTTGATTTTCTCAAATAACAGGACCAGACTGAGCTGACCATATTCGGCTTCTTTTGAATATCTTTCTTGCATGATTGATTGTGATGCACATTCAGACCGAGGGACAAAATACACCAAACAATTTTTTCGAACTGGACTTATTCAACGGCTTAAGGAATGAGTGCTGGTTAGATTCACTGATAGTATTCTGTTGACTCTTACAGATATTCATTCACTATTATACTTTATTTATCTTATGTGTTGCGGAGTGAGATTGATTGATTAAAGAAAAAGTGGATGGGGCCAATCGGCCCCAAAGGGGGGAATATTGTTGAAAATGATGCAATCAATCAATCAATAAATCAATCAATCAACCAATCAATAGATCAATTGGACATGACATCCATCAATTAATTATCAATAATAATCATTTATTGCCTATCAGTAATTATTCACAGTATTATTAATCTTACTATTATATGCATTATTTATACACTGTGCAATTCTATGTATAGTTATGTTTGCTCATTTTATTATCAGTTTTTATTGTAGTGTCATTCCTATATGAATAAGAATTTGTGTGTAAAACTAGCGTTAGACTGTAAGAGAGGGACAATCTTTTCCCCTTCTCTAGCCAGTCAAATTAACCATAATTAACCATATATTTCAGTTCATTCTTCTTAGTATCAGGACAAGGGCTATTTTTTCTGTCTCCATAATTTCCCCCATGTTCTTGAACAAGTGCCTTGTACAACCCCAATTCCAAAAAAGTTGGGATGCTGTGTAAATTGTAAATAAAAAACAGAATGCAATAATTTGCAAATCTTATAAACCCACATTTTGTTCACAATAGAACATAGACAACATATCAGATGTTGAAAGTGAGACATTTTACGATTTCATGAAAAATATTAGCTCATTTTGAATTTGATGGCAGCAAGCCAGCAGCACATCTCAAAAAAGTTGCGAGAGGGGCAACAAAAGGCTGGAAAAGTAAGTGGTACTAATAAAAAACAGCTGGAGGAGCATTTTGCAACTAATTGCGTTAATTGGCCACAGGTCAGTAACATGACTGGGTATATAAAGAGCATTTTAGAGAGGCAAAGTCTCTCAGAAGTAAAGATGGACAGAGATTCAGCAATCTGCAAAAAACTGCATCTAAAAATTGGGGGAAAATTTCAGAAAAATGCACCTTGATGTAAAATTGTGAAGACTTTGAAGCTACAACACATAATACCATCAAAAGATTCAGAGAATCTAGAGAAATCTCTGTGCACAAGGGACAAGTCCGAAGGTCAGTACTGGATGATCTTCGGGCCCTCAGGCGGCACTGCATCAAAAACAAGCATGATCCAGAAATGCAGCCGTCTTCTCTGGGCCAAAGTTCATTTAAAATGGACTGAGGCAGAATGGAAAATGTTTAATGTTTTATAATAATAATAATAATAATAATAATAATAATAATAATAATAATGCATCAGTTTTATATAGCGCTTTTCTGGGCACTCGAAGATGCTTCACAGTGGATACATTATTCATTCACTCACGCTCTGATGGTGGTAAACTACGTTTTTGTAGCCACAGCTGCCCTGGAGCAGGCTGACGGAAGCGTGGCTGCCAGTGTGCGCCTACGGCCCCTCCGACCACCACCAAACATTCTCACACAGCCATACGGCCCCTCCGACCACCACCAAACATTCGCACACAGCCATACGGCCCCTCCGACCACCACCAAACATTCTCACACAGCCATACGGCCCCTCCGACCACCACCAAACATTCGCACACAGCCATACGGCCCCTCCGACCACCACCAAACATTCGCACACAGCCATACGGCCCCTCCGACCACCACCAAACATTCGCACACAGCCATACGGCCCCTCCGACCACCACCAAACATTCGCACACAGCCATACGGCCCCTCCGACCACCACCAAACATTCGCACTCAGCCATACACCAGTGTGAGTGACACTGGAGGCAAGGTGGGGAAGTGTCTTGCCCAGGACACAATGACACATGACTCAGACAGAGCGGGATTTGAACCACCAACCCTTCGGTTATTGGGCAACCCGCTCTACCTCTCAAACCACGGACGCCGTGTCATGCGGTCTAAAGGGGAGAGGGACCACCCATTTAGTTAACACTCAGTACCAAAGCCTACATCTCTGATGGTATTGGGTTGCATCAGTGCCTATGACTTGGAGAGCTTACACATCTGGAAAGGCACTATCAATGCTGAATAGTACATGGAGGTTTAACGACAACACAGTATGCCTCCATCCAGACAATGTCTCTTTCAGGGAAGGCTTTGCATATTTCAGCAAAACAATGCTAAACCACATACTGCATCCATCACAACAGCATGGCTTCACAGTGGAAGAGTCTGAGTGCTGACCTGGCCTACCTGCAGTCCAGACCATTCACTGCTTGAAAACATTTGGCGCATCTTAAAATGAAAAATCTGGCTTAGAAGACCCAGGACTGTTGAGCAGCTAGAATCCTACATCTGACAAGAGTGGGACAACATCCCTCTCCAAAAACCTCAGCAATTGGTCTCCTCACTTCCCAGACATTTACAGGCTGTTAAAAGAAGAGGGGATACAAAACAATGGTAAACATGGCCCTGTCCCAACTTTTTTGAGATGTGTTGCTGCTGTCAAATTCAAAATGAGCTAACATTTTTCATGAAATGGTACCATGTCTCACTTTCAACATCTGATATGTTGTCTGTGTTCTATTTTGAATAAAACGTCAGTTTATGAGATTTGCAAATCATTGCATTCTGTTTCAATTTACATTTTACAGAGCATCCCAACTTTTTTGAATTGGGGTTGTACATTCCTATGCCATATTTCTGATTATAAAAATTGGTTGGGCAAAAGATGGTCAGCATTGCAACTTTCATAGATAGATGCCATATTCAAAAACTTTATTTCCTATTTTGTGCCCAAGTACTTTTGTTTAGGTTTCTGAATATGACATAGCAACTGCTATTTATGTTTCAAACATTTCTTATGATTCTTGACAGTACTGAACTATTGATAAAACTATTGAAACACTTGATAAAAAACTATTGATAAAACAAATATAAATAACTTAATTCCATGATATTGTGTTGTGCGGCAGTTACAATCATCATACAGTAATTTGTTGGCTGGTTATATTGCTCGCTAAATCGTGATCTGGCTAACTTTACAGTCTGATGCCAGTCAAACAATTAAGGGCTGTGCAAATCAGGCTTCGAAATGCCTCGCTCAGTTTCTATGAAGCCCAACATCCCACCAAGTTCCGACATAGGTTAGACAACAGTTAAAACTAAGAATTTTTAAAGAACTCTTTTCTGACCCCTCTCAAATTCATAGCACAGCAAAACTCAATTTTTTTTCCATTATTAAACACTTTCTTGTAAATGTAAAGTCTCCAAGTCAGTGTCTACTCCAGTATTTATAATTGGCGGTTGTCTTGTTGTCTAGACAACCTGAAATAGATCCAGACAACCTAAACTACCAACGAGGTTGTCCAATTGGACAACCAAAAAAACCCAGAGGATTATTTACGTCCCTCGGCTATGGAAGCAACCATTTTGGTCGAATATAAGGCCTATTGTGCATAAGTTTCAAGCATCTCACTCGGGCGAGAATGTGAGTATTTTTTATAACATGCCGTGGCAAACAACCACCTAGAAATACACGGCACTCTTCAATTCAGGCTTGGGCGATCTAGTACATAAAAACTCGTGGCACGGGCGAGTCACATGTTACTGAAAACAGCCTAAGGGAATTTAGATTTGAAAATGGGAAATTATGCATCTTCCTTTGAGGTGAATTTTATGTGGTCGTACTATAAATGTTAACCTATTTTATGCATACTTGATTTTAATTAAAATTGCTTCAGTAAACCGAAGAAAAAGAAAATATTGAAATGTTGCAGAACTGCCCAAGTGCACTCGTTTGCGGTCTTCTGGCACAAAACTTCACTGCTCTTTGTCGTCGAGAGGTAAGTTATTTGAAATTGTGAAGCTTTATGTCAAATTTTTTGAGTATTTATTTATATTCGGTAATCTAATGCCACTGAGAAGCGGAAATCTTTCGATTGCATTTTGGGCAACAGTGTTTTCAAGTAATTGCAGCCTTTATCTCTCGCCTCACTCGTTGCAAGCCATGCCAAATAGGTTGGCTCTGTTCTCGGTTGTGACATAATAATAATAATAATAATAATAATAATAATTTTAATTTGATTTTATTTAAAAGGCACCTTTCAAAACACTCAAGGACACCGAACATGACACAATATTAAGAACAAACAGTAATTAATAGGAAAACACAAAAGAAAATAAAAACAATGATAAAAATTACAATAACAGCAATAGAAATAACAACCGCAATGATAAATAAAGAAAATAATTGTCCATACTATACTACCAATTAAACAAAGTAGGCTAGTCTAAAAAGGTGGGTTTTGAGCCGAGATTTGAATAAGGACAGAGAATCGGAATCACGGATGAGTTGTGGGAGAGAGTTCCAAAGACGAGGAGCTGTACGGGAGAAGGCTCTGGACCCCATGGTAACTAAACGGGCAGGAGGTGTGATGAGAAGCATGGACGAGGAGGAGCGAAGAGTACGGGAGTATAGCGAGCTAATGTCGTGTCCGATCAGAAAAGGAAATGCAGTGTTATCTGAAGGAGAGATATGTCTTCTTTGCCTGAGATTGTGATGGAAGAGGGGTTCAGAAATACTACAGGCAAATTAACTGAGCTATTGAGCTGAAGGAGAGTGGTTTTGGTCAACAGTTGTGTAGCTTGACAGGAGAATTTATCCTTTTATATTTGACTGCATTGTTCTAATATCACCTGTACGAGAAATATAAGCATTATTCAGCTTCATTTTCCCTCTCAAATTGCCTGCTTTAGTCCCATAGATCAGCGTGTTTTTAGATTTTTTTAGACACAGTGATACTTGGATAAATTGTAAAGGTTATTTTTTCAATAATTGTGATTGAATCTATGTACAGTGCTTAACAAATGTATTAAACCACCTATCGTAAAAATGAGAAAACACAAATATTTTAGAAATTTGCCAAAAACTTGTTTAAAACTAAAAATTATATTGTTGTTTCTTTGGCAAATAACAAACTGAAACAACTAAATAGTCCTTCTTGTTCACACACAAAAACCAAAAAAGCTTAAGATTTTGTATGGCCTCCTTTGGCCTTGAAAACAGCTTGCATTCTTGCATTCAACCACTAAAACTAATTTTTATGTTCACCAATCCAAGTAAATAACTGTAATTTGGCATCTTCATCAAAAAATAATAACGTGCTTAACTATTTTTTCTGCTTCTTTGTAAAGAAGTAAATTAGAAAATTCATGGATAACAACAATAATTATATTTTAGCATTAAAATATTTCAATTAAAGAGCTTACACATACTGGTGGATTAACCATTACAGAAACATAAAAAAATGATTTTGGTAATTACCAATACTGTTAATTTAGGGCAGCTGTGACATAAACCTTACACTGGGTGGTGGTCAAATTAATTTGTTAAGCACTGTATATATATTTCTAACACTGTGCTCTATCTTCGAACAGAAACTGGGTGGTAGCTAGGTAATCAGATCCAGTTGCCGACTATCGTGCGTTAGCGAAATGGTCGAGCTGGAAACAATAAATCAGTGGCATGTAGCCCAAAAAAAGTCATCGTGCTGCACATTGCACAGTGAGATAAAGATAGTCCTCAACTTTTGATAGATTGCCATGTAAAGAATCTTACTTCCCATGACTGAGATTTGTTTGGCTCTGCTGTCGTTTATATTACAAAAAATTTCTCAATATCGCCATATGAAGATCAATGCTAATTTAATTACTCTACCCCCTCCCAATTACAGTTGTCTATTTTCCTTTAGTCTTAGACGAGCACATCGACATTTTCGCCACAGTCAATGCAATTTGACCGCGAATGTCTCAGCACAAGTAAGCTCAGGTGCACTCTCAGTGTTTCCACCACTAGTGGGCAAGTTTTTCAAATACAGCTAATGCTTGGAATTCGTTCGCTGTCTGCTACCTTCGCTGAAAAATCACCTCCACACACTCCACACACGAAATCCCCTCAGTTCTGTAGAGTGGACAGTGTAACTAACTGCGTGGATATAGCTACTTCAGTGAGCTAGCCAGTCCGCAATCTTGTCTTTTCTGTGCGCTGCACGGTTTTCTTGAAACAACGTTAGTCACTTGAGTACAGCTGAGATAAACACTTTAGATTAAACCATTGACTGTCTATGAATTGGACAAAGCCGCCAACCGCAGATGCACTAACATTACATTGGACTGGGGCACGTTACATTTACAATGTGGCATTTCTTACGTTTTCTCCATTGATCAAATGTTGGTCAGGAAATTCTTGCCATGTTCGAAAGTTCCCTACCCAAATCTACGCCTATGATGCATAGTGTTCACCAGTGGCGTAGCCAGCGGGGGTGCTAAGACACTCCACAGTTAACAGGTGCTGCTCGTTCTCTCTTAGGTAAGACGACAATCATTCATCTGGACGCGCGGCAAGCAGCACCTGATAAGTGTGGAGTGCTCTCGGAGTGAACCGTCTGTTAATTATGAAAATGACTGAGAACAGGTCAGGACTAATAATTTTTTAAACGGAAGTTTTGTGCACCCAATTCTCTGTTCTTGTTAGACAACTGTACTGAATTTAGCCCATGATTTAATCGCTGTTAGATCGCATATGGAGAGAAACCATGTCTTCGGTTGCCAATTACGATAATTGGAAAACGCGTCAATAAAGGAAAATGATTGAGAACTACTAATTGCAGTCAAAAAGGAACGTGTCTTAACACCCCCGCTGGCTACGCCACTGGTGTTCACAACATTAATGCGCCATCAATCAGTAAAGGTAGGAGAATGATTTTGCAGTGAGATATCTATGATTATGAAGGAATCATTGCATTTTCATTGTTTGGACAAAATACAACTATTTATGGTGAGTGCCTACACTGAAATTGAATTTACAGCAATATATGATAATGATTTCACAATATTGATTCGCACACTTTTTTTACACTACTGTGAAATATTGCAATTTTTTGAAAAAAGAGTCACTTAAAGTGTCTACTAAAGTACTTTTTGCTGTGTTGGTAAACTTATAGTTTTAGGTGGCCCCAAAGATTTGTTTCTAAAAATCACAGGAATTTTATTCTATTTCAAAGGCACACATCAATGGATTTATTTCCCAACAAAGATAAACCAAAAGCAAGGGAAGGAAAAACTTTTTTGTTTCCAAGTTGGTTTGATGGTGGGGGGGGATGTTTGAAATGCACCGATAGATGTTGTCATGCTTGTGATATTGAGGATGTTATTAATATGTCTGTGATATTGTGGAGGTCACATTGCACCCCGCCGCCCTATTAATTAAACCCTTGAGCCATAGCACATCTGGAAATGAACAACTGCAGAAGGACAGCCAACAATATGGTCTGAAAACATCAACAGCCGTGAGACAATGAACAAGATGGTCTGAAACCGTCAACAGCCGAGGGACAACGAACAAGATGGTCTGAAACCATCAACAGCCGAGGGACAACGAACAAGATGGTCTGAAACCATCAACAGCCGAGGGACAACGAACAAGTTGGTCTGAAACCATCAACAGCCGAGGGACAACGAACAAGATGGTCTGAAACCATCAACAGCCGAGGGACAACGAACAAGATGGTCTGAAACCATCAACAGCCGAGAAACAACGAACAAGATGGTCTGAAACCATCAATAGCCGAGGGACAACGAACAAGATGGTCTGAAACCATCAACAGCCTAGGGACAACGAACAAGATGGTCTGAAACCATCAACAGCCGAGGGACAACGAACAAGATGGTCTGAAACCATCAACAGCCGAGGGACAACAAACAAGATGGTCTGAAACCGTCAACAGCTGAGAGACAATCAACAAGATGGTCTGAAACAGCCATATGCGTTGCCTGAATCTGAAAGGTGCTTTTATTTGCGTGTTCCTCCCAAACTCATCATGCAGTGTGTTCTGCAATCATGTGACCTTGGAAAACCACAGAGAGAAACAATCAACAAGATGGTCTGAAAACCAACCTCCAAAGCTGCATTACCTCAATCAATCAGCCTTCCTTACAGACATTTGCGTGTTCCTCCCTTAAACTCATCATCAGTGTGTTCTGCAATCATGCCTGACCTTTCACGCCCCACAGGGTGAAGTGTTACAACAGTGAGATAAGGGTGAAGTGTTACAGATCAGTGATCCTCCTCACGAAACTCGGTGAACTGTCGGTGCCTCACCAACCGCCCCCAAAGTGTTACATTTCAGTGCCTCACCTTTCAATCAATGAAGTGCTTCAGACAGTGCCTCACCTTAATCTCCTTCA
This sequence comes from Gymnothorax javanicus, assembly GCA_029692085.1. Classification (NCBI taxonomy): domain Eukaryota; kingdom Metazoa; phylum Chordata; class Actinopteri; order Anguilliformes; family Muraenidae; genus Gymnothorax; species Gymnothorax javanicus. Next base: position 102,965,853 of record CM056202.1, on the reverse strand, counting down.
TCCAGAGGTGCTATATTTCAGTGCCTCACCTTTCACGTCCCACAGGGTGAAGTGCTACAATTCAGTGCCTCACCTTTACAGTGTTTTCAGTGTCCTCACCTTTCACGTCCCACAGGATGAAGTGCTACATTTCAGTGCCTCACCTTTCACGCCCCGCAGGATGTGAAGTGCCTCACCTTTCACGTCCCACAGGGTGAACTGTTACATTTCATTGCCTCACCTTTTCCCAGTGTTACATTTCCTCACCTTTCACGTCCTACAGGGTGAAGTGTGACATTTCAGTGCCTCACCTTTCATGTCCCACAGGGTGAAGTGTTACATTTCAGTGCCTCACCTTTCACGTCCCACAGGGTGAAGTGCTACATTTCAGTGCCTCACCTTTCACGTCCCACAGGGTGAAGTGCTAAATTTCAGTGCCTCACCTTTCACGTCCCACAGGGTGAAGTGTTACATTTCAGTGCCTCACCTTTCACGTCCCACAGGGTGAAGTGTTACATTTCAGTGCCTCACCTTTCACGTCCCACAGGGTGAAGTGTTACATTTCAGTGCCTCACCTTTCACGTCCCACAGGGTGAAGTGTTACATTTCAGTGCCTCACCTTTCACGTCCCACAGGGTGAAGTGTTACATTTCAGTGCCTCACCTTTCACGTCCCACAGGGTGAAGTGCTAAAATTTCAGTGCCTCACCTTTTCACGCCCCACAGGGTGAAGTGTTACATTTCAGTGCTACATTTCAGTGGGTCCCACAGGGTGAAGTGCTACATTTCAGTGCCTCACCATCAGTTCCACAGGGTGAAGTGCTACATTTCAGTGCCTCTTTCACGCCCCCTTTTAAATTTCAGTGCCTCACCTTTCGTCCCACAGGGTGAAGTGTTACATTTCAGTGCCTCACCTTTCATGTCCCACAGGGTGAAGTGTTACATTTCAGTGTGTCCCCTCTACATTTTGCCTCATCTTTCACGTCCCACAGGGTGAAGTGTTACATTTCAGTGCCTCACCTTTCACGTCCCACAGGGTGAAGTGTTAAATTTCAGTGCCTCACCTTTCACGTCCCACAGGGTGAAGTGCTACATTTCAGTGCCTCACCTTTCACGTCCCACAGGGTACATTTCAGTGTTAATTTTCAGTGCCTCACCTCGTCCCCTTTCATTTCAGTGCCTCACCTTTCACGCCCCACAGGGTGAAGTGCTATTTCAGTGTCTCACCTTTTCAGTGCCTCACCTACATTTCATGTCCCACAGGGTGAAGTGCTACATTTCAGTGCCTCACCTTTCACGTCCCACAGGGTGGTGAAGTGCCTGCTCCCACATTTCAGTGCCTCACCTTTCACGTCCCCACAGGGTGAAGTGCTACATTTCAGTGCCTCACCTTTCACGTCCCACAGGGTGAAGTGTTACATTTCAGTGCCTCACCTTTCACGTCCCACAGGGTGAAGTGTTACATTTCAGTGCCTCACCTTTCACATCCCACAGGGTGAAGTGCTACATTTCAGTGTCCTCACCTTTCACGTCCCACAGGGTGAAGTGTTACATTTCAGTGCCTACATTTCAGGGTGCCTCACCTTTTCACGTCCCACAGGGTGAAGTGTTACATTTCAGTGCCTCACCTTTCACATCCCACAGGGTGAAGTGCTACATTTCAGTGTCCTCACCTTTCACGTCCCACAGGGTGAAGTGTTACATTTCAGTGTCCTCACCTTTCACATCCCACAGGGTGAAGTGCTACATTTCATTTGTCCTCACCTTTCACGCGTCCCACAGGGTGAAGTGTTACATTTCAGTGTCCTCACCTTTCACATCCCACAGGGTGAAGTGCTACATTTCAGTGCCTCACCTTTCACGTCCCACAGGGTGAAGTGTTACATTTCAGTGTCCTCACCTTTCACATCCCACAGGGTGAAGTGCTACATTTCAGTGTCCTCACCTTTCACGTCCCACAGGGTGAAGTGTTACATTTCAGTGCCTCACCTTTCACGTCCCACAGGGTGAAGTGCTACATTTCAGTGCCTCACCTTTCACATCCCACAGGGTGAAGTGCTACATTTCAGTGCCTCACCTTTCACATCCCACAGGGTGAAGTGTTACATTTCAGTGTCCTCACCTTTCACATCCCACAGGGTGAAGTGCTACATTTCAGTGTCCTCACCTTTCACGTCCCCACAGGGTGAAGTGTTACATTTCAGTGTCCTCACCTTTCACATCCCACAGGGTGAAGTGCTACCTTTCACATCCCACAGGGTGAAGTGTTACATTTCATTGTCCTCACCTTTCACGTCCCACAGGGTGAAGTGTTACATTTCAGTGTCCTCACCTTTCACATCCCACAAGGTGAAGTGCTACATTTCATTGTGCCTCACCTTTCACGTCCCCACAGGGTTAAGTGTTACATTTCAGTGCCTCACCTTTCACATCCCACAGGGTGAAGTGCTACATTTTAGTGTCCTCACCTTTCACGTCCCACAGGGTGAAGTGTTACATTTCAGTGTTCTCACCTTTCACATCCCACAGGGTGAAGTGCTACATTTCATTGTCCTCACCTTTCACGTCCCACAGGGTGAAGTGTTACATTGGTAACACTTTACAATAAGGGTACAACAATTAACAATAATTAACATTAGTTCATTAACTTTTAGTTAATTAGCAGGTAACTGATGTGTTAGATAGCTGAATAAGCATTACATAACCATAATTTAACATTTATTAATTTTCTGTGTATCCCCTTTTGTGAAGTTGAAAACATCCCTTAAGTATCCCCTATGTAGCACACCAAACTATTAAACCATAATTTATAAATTAATACCTTAGTTGATGTGGACATCATTTGTAAATGATTACATTGCATTAGTTAAATTTTAATTACCTTTTAGTAAATGCTTATTACTGCATTAACTAATGTTAATTGTTGTACCCTTATTGTAAAGTGTTACCGTTACATTTCAGTGTCCTCACCTTTCACATCCCACAGGGTGAAGTGCTACATTTCATTGTCCTCACCTTTCACGTCCCACAGGGTGAAGTGTTACATTTCAGTGTCCTCACCTTTCACATCCCACAGGGTGAAGTGTTACATTTCAGTGCCTCACCTTTCACGTCCCACAGGGTGAAGTGTTACATTTCAGTGCCTCACCTTTCACGTTCCACAGGGTGAAGTGCTACATTTCAGTGCCTCACCCTTCACGTCCCACAGGGTGAAGTGTTATATTTCAGTGTCCTCACCTTTCAGGTCCCACAGGTTGAAGTGCTACATTTCATTGTCCTCACCTTTCACGTCCCACAGGGTGAAGTGTTACATTTCAGTGTCCTCACCTTTCACGTCCCACAGGGTGAAGTGCTACATTTCAGTGTCCTCACCTTTCACGTCCCACAGGGTGAAGTGTTACATTTCAGTGCCTCACCTTTCACGTCCCACAGGGTGAAGTGCTACATTTCAGTGCCTCACTTTTCATGTCCCACAGAGTGAACGGCTACATTTCAGTGCCTCATCTTTCACGTCCCACAGGATGAAGTGCTACATTTCAGTGCCTCACCTTTCACGTCCCACAGGATGAAGTGCTACATTTCAGTGTCCTCACCTTTCACGTTCCACGGGGTGAAGTGCTACATTTCAGTGCCTCACCTTTCACATCCCACAGGGTGAAGTGCTACATTTCAGTGTCCTCACCTTTCACGTCCCACAGGGTGAAGTGTTACATTTCAGTGCCTCACCTTTCACGTCCCACAGGGTGAAGTGTTACATTTCAGTGCCTCACCTTTCACGTCCCACAGGGTGAAGTGCTAAATTTCAGTGCCTCACCCTTCACGTCCCACAGGGTGAAGTGTTACATTTCAGTGTCCTCACCTTTCAGGTCCCACAGGATGAAGTGCTACATTTCATTGTCCTCACCTTTCACGTCCCACAGGGTGAAGTGTTACATTTCAGTGCCTCACCTTTCACGTCCCACAACGTGAAGTGCTACATTTCAGTGCCTCACCTTTCATGTCCCACAGGGTGAAGTGCTACATTTCAGTGTCCTCACCTTTCACATCCCACAGGATGAAGTGCTACATTTCAGTGCCTCACCTTTCACATCCTACAGGGTGAAGTGTTACATTTCAGTGTCCTCACCTTTCACGTCCCACGGGGTGAAGTGTTACATTTCAGTGTCCTCACCTTTCACATCCCACAGGGTGAAGTGCTACATTTCAGTGCCTCACCTTTCACGTCCCACAGGGTTAAGTGTTACATTTCAGTGCCTCACCTTTCACATCCCACAGGGTGAAGTGCTACATTTCAGTGTCCTCACCTTTCACGTCCCACAGGGTGAAGTGCTACATTTCAGTGCCTCACCTTTCACATCCCACAGCGTGAAGTGCTACATTTCATTGTCCTCACCTTTCACGTCCCACAGGGTGAAGTGTTACATTTCAGTGTCCTCACCTTTCACATCCCACAGGGTGAAGTGCTACATTTCATTGTCCTCACCTTTCACGTCCCACAGGGTGAAGTGTTACATTTCAGTGTCCTCACCTTTCACATCCCACAGGGTGAAGTGCTACATTTCAGTGCCTCAACTTTCACGTCCCACAGGGTGAAGTGTTACATTTCAGTGCCTCACCTTTCACATCCCACAGGGAGAAGTGCTACATTTCAATGCCTCACCTTTCACGTCCCACAGGGTGAAGCCTTACATTTCAGTGCCTCACCTTTCACGTCCCACAGGGTGAAGTGCTACATTTCAGTGTCCTCACCTTTCACGTCCCACAGGGTGAAGTGTCGGTTGCCAGCGGCCTCGGGTGCCAACGTGAAGTAAAAGCGATGCCCAGACTGTGGCTCGTCCCTGTCCACCACGCTGATGGTGTGAATGAGCTAGAGAAAGAGAGAGAGAGATAGATAGAGAGACAGCGAGAAGGAGGGAGAGAAGGCACAATGAGGAAAGAAGCACAGAGGAGAAATGTCATAAACTATCAATTACAGTGTTCTTGGAGATCTACCATTCTGTCTGTTTTCACTCCAACCCTGGCAAAGAACACCTCATGTAGCCGGTAATTAGCAGAGTCAGGGTTCCCAGTTTGACCTCTAATCAAAAGTTTCTCATCTTGTTTTTTTTTTTTTTTTTTTTTTTTTGGTGGCCCCGAAACACATTTCCAAAACCATGACACTTAGTAAAAACACATCAAATGTTTTATATTTTATTTTTGAAAGAAGATTAACAAGCAGTGGCACCTTTGAAGAAAGTGCAGTTTCTATATACATTACAAAAAAAAAACTGACACAGCAACTTTGAGCATCATAATTTAAAAGACATTTTTCCATATTTGCTTTTTTAATCTTGCCGATGCATTAGCCATTTAATAAAGGCTTTTTACAAATCACTAGACTCTTTTTTCGATTTTAAGCATTCTTTAAACCACAGGTCATGATTTTCTGACCAGATTCTGATTGAAAGTTGTCTTTCATGAAAGTTAAGCACTGCTCAGGTATTCTTTTTGTTCTGCAGTCTGTTTTAATCTTCGTTTCACTGATGCCAGTTTACCCCTTTGGGACCAGCAGGAATGTTGTTTACATCAGCACAAAAGACAGATTAAATTAACCCAGGGAAACGCACTAACTCAATATTGGTACAAAAATGCCTTTGCAAGAAGGAACAAAATGTATTATTCTAATGGGAAATCATTAGGGATTGACGCTTTAATTCATGATCACAATCTGTGTTTCCTCCTCAACCAGCACTCAGTCCTCCTGATTTTAAAAGGTTATGAACTGAAATTCTGCTGCCAATCAATGCCAGCTGACCTTGTGCTAAATATGTCGGGTATTTTGCCTTTGATTTCCTCTCAGGATGGTATGCAAATACAGTCACTCTTATTCCAAGCATCTACTCCAATCGAACAATAGAAATGGTATTACAGCAGCACTACTTATAAAAATTTGGCCTATTTACATAACGTGTGAAATGTTCATTAATATGCATTGCCCTTGTAAAAATAAATAAATAAATGAAATTAAAACAATGGAATATCAATACATGACACTAAAAACAAATTAGCTCATTTAAATAACAAGTGCAAGTTTTTCTGATTACAGACAGTAATTACTGAGTGCAACTGACGTCAGTCTCTAAATATCAACATGAAAACCCCAGAGAATGTGTGTTCCTCGTGTCTTCAGTGAGGGCAGCTGAGAGACACACAGAACACACCGCACAGATGGAATTAGCTGTTATTTCACCTGCTCAGAAATGCATTGTACTCAGTGTGATGCTCATTCCCACCCTACACTTCACTCTTTAATTTGATGGAAGTAAGAGGCCATAACACTGCACTGCAAACACATATTTGCAGGTAAATAAAGATCACACATGCATGCATGAACACGAAAATGCGTGCGCCAGCTCATTAGCACGTGAGCCTGCAAACAACAATGCTCTTAAGTACCAACGCATAAGCGACACATGCACAAACACATGAAATATACAGATAAACAGACACACAGGCACGGAAACACAGCAGTGTAAATCAGTCAGAAACGAACCCCACGACCTGGAGCTGGCTTTTTAAGTCATGCTTTTACGCACGGTTGGAAAAGAGGAAGGGTTTTAACAGAAAAGCAGCACCCCACACACTGAAGCATGCATACTCAAAAATGCTAACACATGCACTTTAACATGTGAAACTGCTAATGATTATCATCATAAGCACTTATGCAAGATCAACAAATGAACACACAGGTGGGCATGACCAAACACACAGATACTCACCAACACACAAAGATGAAAGACATATGCGTGTAAAAGAAGGACTCGCCAGTCCTTCTTACAGTCATCTTCACACATACAGACTCTAATCCATGGATTAACATACTCTTAGGAATTTTGAATTTATAACACTTAATTGCACAAAAAATGTTATTCCTACTTTAAATGTTTTTCAACCGCATCAAATTGGATTATCGTCTCTGGTTTGACACAGCATTGGCTGTTTGAAAAGGAGTCACGTCCCATCTAAAGAGATTATAAACACCATCTCACTTTCCTGAGCTAGTTTGTTTGGGCGAGATTAACACTAATGAATGTGCTGTGAAGGAGAGCAACAGACTTAAAGTAATTAGTGATGAGAGAGAAAGGTAATGATTTTATGATTTTTAAAAAATCTTTTCTAAAAAATAGACATTTTTGGTTTTACCACAATTGACTTGACATCTGAGCTAAAACATTCAGACAAGGAGAAAATCAGATTTAGATGAACAAGAGCAGTTCTAACCATAAAAGGGGAATATCTTCCTCACGGCTCTTTTAACGTGTTTGAGCAAATCAAGCCAATCCCTGCCTATGCCTGTGTGCCCCTATTTCAGGCTTTATTCTGTAAGAAAAGGAGAAGGACTGAACTGAAGTAAGAAACAAGGCATTTAGAGTTTAGCACAAGTCTGCAGAAAATACTTCATGGAGTTTCAATCAACATTGAAGTTATTCAACTTTATCCCACAAAGAAATACTTCAAGAAAAAAAGTGAGGAGGTTAAATAATACAATTCCTGGATTGCAAACTCCTTGACCACATATCTGCAGAAGCTATTTACAACTATTGGATGTCTATGAATCCAAATATTAGTTTCACACCAATATGTCCACACAGGTTAACCCCTCTGAGCAGATGTAGATGCTGGCAGACATGGAGCTGCTCTATTTATGCGCGCAATTACACTGTTCTATCATTAGATGGCACACCTGAGTCAGTTTTTGAATATTCACGAGCAAGATGAGCTCGAACACGGTTTAGAACATGGGCGAGTTAAGTTCTATCCCTGTTTCCCAGGAATTGTATGAATTAAACTCCTGAGCCAAGCCTGATGAGCAAACTGCCTAATATACTTGCCCATAGTATCTATCCAGCAGTTAATAAAAATGATCTCTTGTGACAGAAAAAATTGTTGACCTTTGTTGCAAATAGTTCAGCAATAATGGGCCAAAAGTGTCCCAACTGAGTAGTGAAAAAAAAAATCTGTTTTTTAAGCAAAAATTCAACACGGTATTGATACTTTATGATTCTCCAATCAACTGTAGTCATCAGATATAAAAAAATGTGTGATTCTTTACCATTGAAATACATGTAGATTCATCTCAAGACGAATTCAGCGGTTCCTTAAAACCTCATACAATACCTCAATGATATCCAGTGTCTCTAATGCTTGCTCAGGCTTATCTTCGTAAAGCAGAGTTATAGTTCACGCCCACCTGAACTATGACCCTTTAATTATCTATTGATTGACACATTTTCATCCAGTTCTAGAAAGTACAAACTTTTAACAGTTGTTGAGAGACTTTGATTCAGAAACGTATTTAAACACTTGCATAACAGCAGGTTAGGTTGTATTCTCTGAACTGTGTGCAGCTGAATGACGTGAGTACAAAGAAAAAAAAGACTTCCAAAACCAACCTTGAAGTGCCGAGGTTAGATTTACATGATGGCAGTTCGATTCTGAAGGATAATGGGAGTTATTCTGAATGGAACAGTACTGGAAGGATCCTTGTACTGGAAAGCTCAGTCACTCTATTTATCTGACGGAGGACTTCATTGATGGAGAGTTTTGCTTCTATTTGAGTGAGTAGAATGGAGAAAGAAGGCATCCTTATGGATAGCTGTTTTTTATTTTTGGTTTACCATAGCCATTATGATCACAGAGCTTGTTTGCCAGAGTGGTTAGTATGAGTAATCGTTAACCTTTGCCAATTATACTGTATATAGCAGAATTTTGCTCAATGTAGTGATGTTTTAGAATGTTTACCGCATTCAACAAAATCAAATGCCAAAGTTTTGTGTAAAATGAGAACAGCTCCAGGACTGCGGTAAAACCCCTGCCATATCCAGAGCACCAAATCCTGTTCAATCTAGAGTAGCATATTGCCTGCTTTTTCCTGATAGTGGAATATCTGTTTTGTTAAAACGAGGTATATTTCAGATATTACCGTTAGTGAGTTATACTTGCTCCTTAAAGGGTGTGAAAAGCGTTAATCTAAGCTTGCGTTTCACTTGGATGATCGGAATTGTAAATGGCAAGCTTTCTGTCGCAGGATGAATGTACTGACTGTAAAATAAGTAGTTCCTTTAATGAATATCTGTGTTTGCTGATGCGGCTTTGTAGAAAAATTGACAAAATTCTGAACTTTATCATGGAGAAAAGGCATGTTTTTGGTTTGGAGAGGTTACTGGTGACAAATGTCCATCCACGTCTATATTGATAAACGCATGCCGACTTCCACTGGAAAATCATTCATTCACGTTTAACTTCATGAGTCAAAAATTGATTTGTGGTAAACACATGTTATTTTATGATTTGACAGTGCATCATTTTGAGAACTCTGACAGCTTGGGGAGCCACCTGGAGAGTTATCTTATTTGGCTGATAAATGGCAGATAAGTAAGGAGTTTATGATCCCAGAAATGTATTGTTTTAACTCCTAGCCATCTTTCAATTCTCAGTATAATTTTTTTTATAATTTCATTGCTGAATTTTCATGAAGTTTTTTTGTATTTGTGGCCCTTACTCTGAACTAAAATTATGAAAAGAAATGGAAATATGATGGAATTCTAAATGCTGCGAGTGGCCTGTATCATTCAAGCAATTTGCCAGTTCCCTGTGAAGCTCAGATCTTGAATTATAAAGCCTAAAATTGGGTAACACATAAATAGCCACATTTGGCTTCTGCACAAAGGGGTTGAAAATTGATAAATTGTGTGTTTACAAGAAAATAATAATGTTTTACTACTGAATTACTGGTTTGACACTTTTGAATGCAGCTGGATTTCATTATATTTTCACTGTGCTACAACTTATATCAGATGACATCAAGCCCAAGGAAGTTGGTGGCAATTTTGGACAGCAATGATGAATAACTTTGCAGGGTTTCCTGCAGCGCTTTATAGTTAGGGCGGCCACCTTGACAACAAATGCCCTCCGCCTTGACTACGTCCCCACGAAAAAAAAAAAATTTCTGCTGCATCCACGCATGCATAGACAGTAAAATAAGGCCGCATCGCGATGAGGCCGAATAGCGGCTGGCATCTGTTGGTTAAATATGTTACTGCGCCATCTATCACCTATGGCTACGCCAACATTAATTTTTTGTATCGGGAAGAAGCTAATTATCCGGATATATACTGAACAACAAAAGAAACGCAAGTAAATTAAAGACAGACTGGAAAATACGTTTGCGTGTAATTATTTTAGATAATCAAATTTATTACTAGCGTGTGCACATTTACACTCGTTTCATCAAACTTTTCTTTGTTTTGCGGTCACTTTGACTGAGTAACCATAAGAGTACATTAACTAACTAGCTAACTTGCGTTTCTTTTGTTGCTCAGTATACAATAACCTGTCGTCGTGGGAAGGATATGTGGAGGTAAGATAAAATAAACATTCAAATAGTGTCTCCTATCAACTGCTTGCCCACATATTCTGTTTCATTAAGATAGGCTACATGCAATTCGTTTAGTTTCTTATCAAGGCTACCGATGTGTTTGCGTGTGGCTTTCTGCTATGTTTGACAAGTGCATGTGGTTTTCTCTAGTGCAGTGGTTCTCAACGTCGGTCCTGGGGACCCCATGTGTGTGCTGGCTTTTGTTCCTACCACAATTGCAATTGTAGAACTTTAAAAAGCTGTGACTGTCTTAATTAGGTGCTTTTCATGTTCAGAGTTGTTAATATATCTCTTTAGTCAAATGTTACATAGGAACATCCATACATGCAATGAAGAATAAAACACCCTTGAAGATAGTGTGTTTATTGCAATACTGCAAGTAATGTCAAGTAACATAACATGTCAAACAGATCAAATTATACACTGAGGAAATCAATAAACCCCAGATTAGGCTGCTGGACACAACCGTTTCAAGTTCTTTCAAAAAGCTTCAGGTGAACTTAATCAGATCAACATAACACAAAACTGGTTTGTTTGTGGACTACATTTGTCATGATGAGCCAAGTAGTTTTCACTAATTTGGAGCCAACTACATCATTAATTTGATTGGTTACATTGTTTTCTCTCCTTTTATGCTGTTATTTCCGATATACTGCAATGTGCGAATGGTATTTTTAAAATTCTTGATGGCAAATAGATATTTCTGTTAAGTTGTGGGTTAAGAGGGCAAATAACTGCTCTAAACATTAAATGCGCATAATTAAGACAAATTAGCAGCTTGTTAAAATCCTACGATAGCAACTGTGGTTGGAACAAAAGCCAGCACACACATGGGGTCCCCAGGACTGACGTTGAGAACCACTGATCTAGTGTACAGTAATGGATGGGAAAAAGCAGTCAAAAATATCAGGGTACTTTATTCAAAGAAGCCGGTGTTCTGTCAAATTTTGCTACCTATCAAAATATCGATCAGCCCCGTGGTTCTCGCGCTTGCGACCCCCCCCCCACCTCCACAAACCTAAAATCTTGGGCTTCATTTCTTCGTTCACATCTCAAGTATCTTCAAATATCATAAATATACGTCTTTTTTCGTTGCGCCTTTCGACCTGTAAGCGTATACAGATTTGCATGTAAACGCTGGGTTTTCCTTAAAACGCAGAGATTGGACGATAATGGCATGCGGCAAATATCATTAAACAAACTTACCCAACTCAAGACAGCACAAATTGTCAGAACACCGGCCTACTTCACCATCTGCGCCGCCTCCACAGCCCCAGCCCCAGCCCTCTAAACAACCCCCGCCACCTCCACAGCCCCAGCCCCAGTCCTCTAAACACCCCCCCGCCACCTCCACAGCCCCAGCCCCAGCCCTCTAAACACCCCCCCCCCACCTCCACAACCCCAGCCCCAGTCCTCTAAATACCCCCCGCCACCTCCACAGCCCCAGCACCAGTCCTCTAAACACCCCCCCCCGCCACCTCCACAGCCCCAGCCCCAGCCACCCCTCTAAATACCCCCCGCCACCTCCACAGCCCCAGCCCCAGCCCTCTAAACACCCCCCGCCACCTCCACAACCCCAGCCCCAGTCCTCTAAAACCCCCCCGCCACCTCCACAGCCCCAGCCCCAGTCCTCTAAACACCCCCCGCCACCTCCACAACCCCAGCCCCAGTCCTCTAAAACACCCCCCCCCCCCGCCACCTCCACAGCCCCAGCCCCAGTCCCTAAACAGCCCCCCCCTAAACACCCCCACCTCCAGCCCCAGCCCCAGCCCCAGTCCCTCTAACACCCCCCCGCCACCTCCACAGCCCCAGCCCCAGTCCCCTCTAAACACCCCCCCGCCACCTCCACAGCCCCAGCCCCAGTCCTCTAAACACCCCCCCGCCACCTCCACAGCCCCAGCCCCAGCCCTCTAAACACCCCCCCCGCCACCTCCACAGCCCCAGCCCCAGTCCTCTAAACACCCCCCGCCACCTCCACAGCCCCAGCCCCAGCCCCTCTAAACCCCCCCCCACCTCCACAGCCCCAGCCCCAGCCCCAGCCCCCCCTAAACACCCCCCCCCCGCCACCTCCACAGCCCCAGCCCCAGTCCTCTAAACACCCCCCGCCACCTCCACAGCCCCAGCCCCAGTCCTCCTAAACAGCCCCAGCCACCCAGCCCCAGCCCCACACCCCCCCAGCCCCTCCAGCCCCAGCCCCTCTAAACACCCCCCCGCCACCTCCACAGCCCCAGCCCCAGCCCTCTAAACACCCCCGCCACCTCCACAGCCCCAGCCCCAGTCCTCTAAACACCCCCGCCACCTCCACAGCCCCAGCCCCAGTCCTCTAAACACCCCCCGCCACCTCCACAGCCCCAGCCCCAGTCCTCTAAACACCCCCGCCACCTCCACAGCCCCAGCCCCAGTCCTCTAAACACCCCCCCGCCACCTCCACAGCCCCAGCCCCAGTCCTCTAAACACCCCCCGCCACCTCCACAGCCCCAGCCCCAGTCCTCTAAACACCCCCCACCTCCACAGCCCCAGCCCCAGTCCTCTAAACACCCCCCGCCACCTCCACAGCCCCAGCCCCAGTCCTAAACACCCCCCCCCCCCCCCCCAGCCCCCCCAGCCCCCCAGCCCCCCCAGCCCCCTCCACACAGCCCCCCCCTAAACACCCCCGCCCAGTCCCTCCACCCCAGCCCCAGCCCCCCCAGTCCTCTAAACACCCCCCCCCGCCACCTCCCAGCCCCAGCCCCAGCCCTCTAAACACCCCCCGCCACCTCCCAGCCCCAGCCCCAACACCCCCCCCCACCTCCACAGCCCCAGCCCCAGTCCTCCAAACCCCCCCCCCCGCCACCTCCACAGCCCCAGCCCCAGTCCTCTAAACACCCCCCCCCCCCCCCCCCCCACAGCCCCTAAACCCCAGTCCTCCAAGCCCCAGCCCCCCCCCAGCCCCTCCACAGCCCCAGCCCCAGTCCCTCTAAAACCCCCCCTCCCACCTCCACAGCCCCAGCCCCAGTCCTCTAAACACCCCCCGCCACCTCCACAGCCCCAGCCCCAGTCCTCAAACACCCCCCGCCACCTCCACAGCCCCAGCCCCAGTCCTCTAAACACCCCCCGCCACCTCCACAGCCCCAGCCCCAGCCCTCTAAACACCCCCCCCCCGCCACCTCCACAGCCCCAGCCCCAGTCCCTAAACACCCCCAGCCCCACCTCCACAGCCCCAGCCCCAGTCCTCCTAAACACCCCCCCACCTAAACACCCCCCACCACCTCCACAGCCCCAGCCCCAGCCCTCTAAACACCCCCCGCCACCTCCACAGCCCCAGCCCCAGTCCTCTAAACACCCCCCCCCACCTCCACAGCCCCAGCCCCAGTCCTCGCCAACAGCCCCAGCCCCAGTCCCCCCCCACCACCACAGCCCCAGCCCCAGCCCCAATCCACCCCCCCCGCCACCTCCACAGCCCCACCCCCAGCCCCACAGTCCCCCTAAACACCCCCCGCCACCTCCACAGCCCCAGCCCCAGTCCTCCTAAACACCCCCGCCACCTCCACAGCCCCAGCCCCAGTCCTCTAAACACCCCCCGCCACCTCCACAGCCCCAGCCCCAGTCCTCTAAACACCCCCCGCCACCTCCACAGCCCCAGCCCCCCAAACACCCCCCCAGCCACCTCCACAGCCCCAGCCCCAGCCCTCTAAACACCCCCGCCACCTCCACAGCCCCAGCCCCAGTCCTCCTAAACACCCCCCCCCCGCCACCTCCACAGCCCCAGTCCTCTAAACACCCCCCCCGCCACCTCCACAGCCCCAGCCCCAGCCCTCTACTCCCCCCCCGCCACCTCCACAGCCCCAGCCCCAGTCCTCTAAACACCCCCCCCCCACCTCCACAGCCCCAGCCCCAGTCCTCTAAACACCCCCCGCCACCTCCACAGCCCCAGCCCCAGCCCTCTAAACACCCCCCGCCACCTCCACAGCCCCAGCCCCAGTCCTCTAAACACCCCCCGCCACCTCCACAGCCCCAGCCCCAGTCCTCTAAACACCCCCCCGCCCACCTCCACAGCCCCAGCCCCCCAGTCCTCTAAAACCCCCCGCCACCTCCACAGCCCCAGCCCCAGCCCCCTAACCCCCCCCGCCACCTCCACAGCCCCAGCCCCCAGTCCTCTAAACACCCCCCGCCACCTCCACAGCCCCAGCCCCCCAGCCTCTAAACACCCCCGCCACCTCCACAGCCCCAGCCCCAGTCCACCTAAACAGCCCCCTGCCCCCCACCCCCCCCAGCCCCTCCACAGCCCCCCCCAGTCCCACCTCCACCTCCCCCAGCCCCAGCCCTCTAAACACCCCCGCCACCTCCACAGCCCCCCCAGCCCCCCAGTCCTCCACAGCCCCACCCCCCCCGCCCCCACAGCCCCAGCCCCCCAGTCCAGAAAGCCCCCCCCCCCACCTCCACAGCCCCAGCCCCAGTCCTCTAAACACCCCCCGCCACCTCCAGCCCAGCCCCAGCCCCAGTCCACTAAACACAGCCCCAGCCCAGCCCTCTAAACCCCCCCGCCACCTCCACAGCCCCCCCCGCCACCTCCACAGCCCCAGCCCCAGTCCTCTAAACACCCCCCGCCACCTCCACAGCCCCAGCCCCAGCCCTCCTAAACACCCCCGCCACCTCCACAGCCCCAGCCCCAGTCCCTAAACACCCCCCGCCACCTCCACAGCCCCAGCCCCAGTCCTCTAAACACCCCCCGCCACCCCCCCAGCCCCCCCAGCCCCAGCCTCTAAACACCCCCCGCCACCTCCACAGCCCCAGCCCCAGTCCTCTAAACACCCCCCCCAGCCCCACCTCCACAGCCCCAGCCCCAGTCCTCTAAACACCCCCCGCCACCTCCACAGCCCCAGCCCCAGTCCTCTAAACCCCCCCCCCACCTCCACAGCCCCAGCCCCAGCCCTCTAAACACCCCCCCGCCACCCCCCCAGCCCCAGCCCCAGTCCTCTAAACACCCCCCGCCACCTCCACAGCCCCAGCCCCAGCCCTCTAAACACCCCCCCCCGCCACCTCCACAGCCCCAGCCCCAGTCCTCTAAACACCCCCCCCGCCACCTCCACAGCCCCAGCCCCAGCCCCTCTAAACACCCCCCGCCACCTCCACAGCCCCAGCCCCAGCCCTCTAAACACCCCCCGCCACCTCCACAGCCCCAGCCCCAGCCCTCTAAACACCCCCGCCACCTCCACAGCCCCAGCCCCAGTCCTCTAAACACCCCCGCCACCTCCACAGCCCCAGCCCCAGTCCTCTGAACATCAAGGTCGTGGGTGGAACCCAGAGTGGGCTGTGGACCCGAAATATTCAGGTTGGCTATATCACACGGAACACGCTGAGTGTAGCATTAATCTTTTCTCAAGATGTCATAATTACGAGATAAGGTGTATATATATATTTTTTTAATCCTGTGAATGCAATGCGCTTCCGTATATAATACCGTTCTCCTTTCCCCAAACATAACCACAACCGCAAAGCATTTGGGGAATTGAAGTCAAAACAGATAACAAATACATTTTCCATTCTTACATGAATTTTCGTTTAACCCTTAGGGACGGTTGTGCGCATTTTACGCACTTTTCATTCTTCTTTTTTTTTTTAGATAATTTTGCCTGTGTTCATGCATGTAGCATGAATTTTTGTAAGATTGTGTGTTTTTATTTGATCTTGTTATTTCCAGCTCAGCTCTTACAGTAAGGCTAAAATACACTGTGTACAAGCAAGTGTTACTCCATAAAAACTTTGTAATAAAGTTACAAAACTGTTGACTTTGTTATTGCACATTAACTGCTTTGTCAATTTATAAAGGGTAAATAAACACTGCCCCCCCCCCCCCCTCGGTCACCACCTTGACTAACCAATTTTCTGCAGGAAACCCTGCTATGGCTTTGCAATTAAAAGTTTTATCTTGCATCAGTGAATGCAGTGGAAAATGGTGGTTACTTACAAAGGTTTGCCAAAATTATTTCAAGCCCATATTGTCTCATCCACGACAATGATATGACAGTTCTTGAGAAAATGGTGCATGAGGGATCTGAAATCATGCTAATTCAGATGTCGTTTTTGTTTTACTGAGATTAAAAAAGATTCTGTCCATTATTTTAATTATATTTTGTACTGTAGAGGGTGAAAGGCCAAACAATTTCACAGATTCCCCTGTGGGGAACATTTTTCTCAAAGTGAAGGATTACAAACTGACACAACGGTTGGTAAATTGCGGAGCCTCAACCCACCATAGGTCACATGGGACAAGGCCTAATTTTCTGAATCGTAGTACTGCTGTCTCTTCTTCTAAATAACGCAGATTTATTTCTCAATAAATAACACTGTTTTCATCGGGGCAAAAACATATTCCCTTAGTATTGACTCCCAGAAGCTGAGGTGAAGATTCAGTTGTTAAAATTAATTTTTACCACTAGTCCTCAGCAGTACAACCCCAAACCTTTTATTGTGTTCCCTTTGTTCGACTGAGGACAGCTTCAGGAACTGGGATTAGCCAATCACAGCAGAACACACATGAACTGCGGGGGCTTTAAAGAGACAGGGGCCAAAACAGCCCATTTCAGGCTGGCTGAGCCTGAGGTGCTGCACACACAGCCTGTACAGCTGTTACTAGCAGCTTTTCCACCATAAATCATGATAATCTTTGTGAATTAACCAAAATTAAAACGCTGAACTAGAAAATGGGCATAATATGACCCCTTTAAAATA
This sequence comes from Gymnothorax javanicus, assembly GCA_029692085.1. Classification (NCBI taxonomy): domain Eukaryota; kingdom Metazoa; phylum Chordata; class Actinopteri; order Anguilliformes; family Muraenidae; genus Gymnothorax; species Gymnothorax javanicus. Next base: position 102,948,747 of record CM056202.1, on the reverse strand, counting down.
CTGCAGCACTTGATCTTGGTAGGTAACTGATTTAATGACATTCATCACTTGCATAACTCTTCATAAAGATTAAACGAGATAAAGGAGAGTGAGACTTTAGTTTTCATTTAGCCATGAAGTTGGCTCTTTGTAAATAACAGCTGAGAGTTTTGTTTGGATAAAACATGAAGCAGCTCAAAGCCTTGTCCTGAATGGATGTTTATCACATGCTGCCGACAGGAGCCACCCGGAGAGGCTGGGACATGTATTAATGGATCTTCAACCAGAGAAGAAGCCTGGTTTCACAAATATTGAGTGACAGCCTGATTGAAGAGCTCAGTGAAGTTTCAAAGACTCTTTCCAGTGGACATGCAGGAAAATAGGCCCGTGTGCTCCGGGAAGCAGTGATGATGACTCTTAACAAGCCATTAAGCAGATAAGAACCTCTCTGGTCTCGGATGGGCATTTATCTGGATGTTTCTGTAGCCCATCAAAGTTGCACCAAGCTCTTACAGTGTCAAGCCGAAAATCGTGTGGCTAAAAGCTCGAGCAGAGAGGAGCATCACTTTATTTCTCATGCCGAGGTAAACACTTAGGGTGAGGTGAGTTAGTGGGGGGTGCTCAGGAGTGGTTGGGAATGGCGGGAAGGACAGTGTCTCGACAAGGAAAAAGGTTTCTTCTTTTCCAAAACTCAAAGTGCCGCAGACTTTGAGAATGTGTTCACTTTTAACACCTTTCAGGTGAGAATCATTCAGACAAAAATGACCGCGGTGCTTCAGCACTGTAACACAGGTAACAATCATGTGCACCAGATACTTCAGTTCTGGGCCTAAACCTTCACAAGTGTATTCGAGAAAAATGGTCAAAACACATATTACCCAGTACATGCAACATGTTATAATTCTGATTCATTATATAGTGATGCGTTGGCAATGCTCTCAGCAAACATCAATTAACAATGTCAAAGGGTGTCCTTTGCGATCATTATTTTAAGGCTTTGATAAACGGTTAGCTTTTGAAACAACCACTGGGTTCGGTCTAGGCACTACAGCTACCTGGTTACATTTAGGCACCCACACTGCTTGGTTAGGTTTAGGCACCTAGAACTGCTTGGTGAGGTTTAGTAAAAGATTATGAATCATTTGATAAAGAAGACACTTTGACAACATTGACACATTTTCCAACGGAGTTCCTGCAGACAGCATGTTGTGTACTGGTTCAAGTGGTTGCCAAAATAACCGGTGATTACCGGGGTGAGGATGAGCTGGTTCAGGTATTGCCTTGTATCCTCATACACAAACCCATACAAACAGCACTAAAAAATCCATCAGGCGAATAGCTTTGAATCTGGGTCATGCTGTGGAGCTCTGTGTTCGGCTACATGCCGCAGCCCTCCTGATCTGGAGCGTGCGCAGAAAATCACTGCAGCTAAAATACTCCCAACAATTACCACTGCTTTACCCGACCACAGGAGCTGATGTGCCTCAGGAGGAAACTGTGTGCACAAAATCACTGCAGCTAAAATACTCCCAACAATTACCACTGCTTTACCCGACCACAGGAGCTGATGCGCCTCAGGAGGAAACTGCACAAAATCACTGCACAAAATCACTGCAGAAACTGTGCACAAAAACTGCAGCTAAAACTCCCAACAATTACCACTGCTTTACCCGACCACAGGAGCTGATGCGCCTCAGGAGGAAACTGTGTGCACAAAATCACTGCAGCTAAAATACTCCCAACAATTACCACTGCTTTACCCGACCACAGGAGCTGATGCGCCTCAGGAGGAAACTGTGCACAAAATCACTGCAGCTAAAATACTCCCAACAATTACCACTGCTTTACCCGACCACAGGAGCTGATGTGCCTCAGGAGGAAACTGTGTGTGCACTAAAAAAAACTTTGCAGCTAAAATACTCCCAACAATTACCACTGCTTTACCCGACCACAGGAGCTGATGTGCCTCAGGAGGAAACTGTGTGCACAAAATCACCGCAGCTAAAATACTCCCAACAATTACCACTGCTTTACCCGACCACAGGAGCTGATGTGCCTCAGGAGGAAAACTGTGTGCAAAAAATCAATTACCACTGCAGCTAAAAATACTCCCAACAATTACCACTGCTTACTCCCAACAATTACCACTGCCCGACCACAGGAGCTGATGTTCCTCAGGAGGAAACTGTGTGCACAAAAATCACCACAGGAGCTGAGCTAAAATGCAGCTCCCAACAATTACCACTGCTTTACCCGACCACAGGAGCTGATCGCCTCAGGAGGAAACTGTGTGCACAAAATCACTGCAGCTAAAATACTCCCAACAATTACCACTGCTTTACCCGACCACAGGAGCTGATGCGCCTCAGGAGGAAACTGTGTGCACAAAATCACTGCAGCTAAAATACTCCCAACAATTACCACTGCTTTACCCGACCACAGGAGCTGATGTGCCTCAGGAGGAAACTGTGTGCACTAAATAACTGCAGCTAAAATACTCCCAACAATTACCACTGCTTTACCCGACCACAGGAGCTGATGCGCCTCAGGAGGAAACTGTGTGCAAAATCACTGCAGCTAAAATACTCCCAACAATTACCACTGCTTTACCCGACCACAGGAGCTGATGCGCCTCAGGAGGAAACTGTGTGCACAAAATCACTGCAGCTAAAATACTCCCAACAAAATACTCCCAGGAGCAATTACCACTGCTTTACCACTGACCACAGGAGCTGATGCGCCTCAGGAGGAAACTGTGTGCACAAAATCACTGCAGCTAAAATACTCCCAACAATTACCACTGCTTTACCCGACCACAGGAGCTGATGCGCCTCAGGAGGAAACTGTGTGCACAAAATCACTGCAGCTAAAATACTCCCAACAATTACCACTGCTTTACCCGACCACAGGAGCTGATGTGCCTCAGGAGGAAACTGTGTGCACAAAATCACCGCAGCTAAAATACTCCCAACAATTACCACTGCTTTACCCGACCGCAGGAGCTGATGCGCCTCAGGAGGAAACTGGAGTTAGAGAGAGACCTGAGAAATTAGCCGAGGCCAATCGGCTGAACGATAGCGGAAATAAACACAGCCGACGGCTCAGCAGATCCCCCCTTACAGACCCTGTCTAATCAGAAAGTTTTTACATGAAATGCAGCGTAGCCATTCCTGCCTGTCCAGTTACTAATTAGATCCAGCTACCACGGCCTGCTGATTTTACAATACAACAGAAGATGTTTTTTGGGAATTTGCTTATCATAATCTTACTGTAGGTTGCAGAGTATTACGGGCGATGTGCGTTTGCTCTCAGAATTTCTCAGAATGACCACATACTTTATTGCACACTGCTGCAGCAAAATGCAGCTTACGATTAATAACGCTAAATGCAAAATCTGTGGGTTAAGACATATACACATGCACACACATGCACGCACGCATGCACAGACACACACACACACACACACACACACACACACACACACACACAAAAAGCAATCGCAGCTCAGATTTTTTTAAATGTTGCCAGGCTGCTTACAGATGCTGACTGGTCCCATTTGCAGAGCAGTGTGAGAATCAGTTCAGCACATTGTTGGTAAAGATATGTTGCACCGAGTCACATAAAGATGTGCTGTATGTGAGCAGAGCAGGAAAAGCGCAGGGCCAGGTCACGCGGTAACGGAGGCGTATTTTGCATCATCATTCCACAACTAAGTAAGAAGAAACTAAGAAGAAATTTGTAACTCCGTTATCGATCAGTTTTTTGCCATTTTCACCCAAAATAAATCAAATGAACAAAATGAGTTATTTGGTTTTTTGAAGTGCAAGGGAAGACCTACACAAAGCCATTTACAGTCGTATGCAAAAGTTTGGGCACCTCAGATAAAGATTTCTGTTACTGGGAGTAGCTAAGCGAGTAAAAGATGACTGCTCTCCAAAAGGCATAAAGTTAAAGAGGACACATCTCCTTTATATTTTAAGCAAGATTACTTTTTTAATTTCCATCCTTTCACAGTTTCAAAATGGCAAAAAAGGAAAACGGTCTGAATCAAAAGTTTGGGCACTCTGCACGGTCAGTGCTAAGTAACACTCCCTTTGGCAAGTATCACAGCTTGTAAACACTTTTTTGTGCCAGCTAAGAGTTTTTGAATTCTGGTTTGGGGGATTTTGTCCATTATTCTTTGCCAGAGGCTTCTAGTTCTGTGAGATTCTTTGGCTGCCTTGCATGTACTGCTCTTCTGGGGTCCATCCACAGATTTTCAATGATGTTGCGGTAGGAGACCGTGAGGGCTATGGTGAAACCTTCAACTCGCACCTCTTGAGGGAGTCAGTTGTGGATTTTGAGGTGTGTTTAGGATCATTATCCTGTTTTAGAAGCCATCCTCTTTTCATCTTCAGCTTTTTTACAGATGGTGTGATGTTTGCTTCCAGAATTTTCTGAAATTTAATTGAATCCATTCTTCCTTCGACCAGTGACATGTTCTCCGTGCCGCTGGCTGCAACACAAGCCCAAACCAAGATTGATCCAACCATATGCTTGACAGTTGGAGAGGTGTTCTTTTCAGGAAATTCTGCATCCTTTTTTCTCCAAACATACCTCTGCTCATTGCAGCCAAAGACATCTATTTTAACTTCATCATTTCACAGGACTTGTTTCCTAAATGCATCAGCCTTGTTCAGATGTTCCTTAGCAGCCTTCTGATGCTGAATTTCATGGTGAAGGATGCAGGAAAGGTTTCCCTCTCATGACTCTTCCATGAAGGTCGTATTTGAGCAAGTGTCACTGAACTGTGGGGCAGTGCACCAAGACTCCATGGTGAGCTAAATCTTGCTGAAGGTCTTTTGTTGTCGAACGGGTGTTTTGATTTACCTTTCTAGTAATCCGATGAGCAGTTTTCTCACGAAGTTTTCTTGGTCTTCTAGACCTCAAGTTGACCTCCACGGTTACTGTTGGCTGCCATTTCTTAATTTTATTATGAACTGAGGAAATCGCAACCTATAAACGCTTTGCTATCTTCTTATAGCCTTCTCCTGCTTTGCGGGCATTTATTATTTTCATTTTCAGAGAGCCAGGCAGCTGCATAGAGGACCCTATGGCTTCTCATTGGTGGGCCAAGGTTAGAGGAGTCTGGGTGTTTATAAACTTCAAAATTTGCATCACCTGGCCTTTCCTAACAATGATTGTGAACAAGCCATAGCCCTAACAAGCTAAATACGATCTGAGACTATAGTCAAAGTTACCTGAGAGCTCAAATCTTTTGGGGTGCCCAAACTTTTGCACAGTGCTCATTTCCTTTTTTTCACTCTAGAATTATACAGAACAAATGTAATACCCTAATACTGCTTAAAATGTCAAAATGAGTGTTTTATCTTTAAATTTATGCCATTCAGAGATCTGTTCATCTTCTACTTGCTTAACTATTCTCAGTAACAGAAATTTTGATCAGGGGTGCCCAAACTTTTGCATACAACTGTAAGTTGTAACTCTATCTTACTTAGTTTTGGAGCTATGATACAAAATACACCAATTTTGTAACTCCGTTACCGCGTGACCTGGCCCAGCAGTAAACAAACAGAAAACGCAAAGTAATTTCCCATAATATACTGTTTGGGCAATCTAATATACTATGGGCAATCCCTAGCGATGTCAATCTACGCTTGAAAAAGTAATTTACTCCCCAAATAAATGTATTCCATGAACTCTTAGGTTGTCGACTTTAGAGGGCAAATTTAATTGGACTACAGTACTAACATAACTGCATGTTATTATTACCATAAAAGTGATAAGATATCACACCATCAGCCTTAGACTTTCAAAGTTTGCCGAGCTCTTAGAAAGTAGTTTTGTCCCTAAAATGCAAGAACACAATTTTTTTTTTTTGTCCTGCATTCATAATGCAGGATATGTTTTTTTTTTCAGACTGAACGATAATTTTGTGATTATCATTATTTTTTCCTCTCATCCAACTGCATGTAATGATGTGCAGTAGTATTTTTATCATGTCAGAGCAGTCATTTTCTGAGCGATCTGTTTTGTCATTTTGTTTTACAAATATGACATCAACAACTTTGAAATTTCCAGTGTATACATCCTCAAAGTAAGCAAGCATGAAATACTCAGATCAGCTGCTACAGTTTTGGAATGATGGCCTCCCCCAAAACGGGGACAGAGGTATGGAAAGGCACACATCACGACTATGAGATGCATCCATATATTAGCTTTCATTAAAAAAATGAATAGTTTAGAAGTTCAGGCCTGGAAAAGAAGCTTGATAGACAGGCAGACAGACAGACAGACAGACAGACAGACGGACCGACACAAAGAAGAAGACACTCATTCCGATATCCCCTGTCCATTTCGTGGCTGGGGATAAAAATATAAATATATGTGCAAACGAGAAACAGAGGTTAATTCAGAAACTGGAGATATTTTCAGTTGCAAGGTGCTGCAAAACATTTATAAATATGTATTTACTTTTTTTCCCCTTTCTTTTCTCCAGTCCGTACTGTGCGTACAACATGGAATTACTCACTGTCACCACCATGATGCTCACATCCTCCTCAAAACTTTGAGTGACTGTCAGTGCATTCAAGTTCTTGCTAAACTCCATTCCAGTCTCATAGTTATAAATCAGGTTTGCACTGATAAAGAAGATAAGCCAGGACTTCCAAAAATATGGCGACATCAATAAAAGTTCCGCATGATTTTTCTGTCTGTTCAAATGGTAAAAATAGGAAAATACCTGAATGCTGAAAGCACTTGAAAGCCAAGCACATGTGTACATGCTCTCCCTGTCATATTTAATACAACACTGAGCAATCAAAGTGCATATGAAATGGAGGTAGACACAGAATTAGTGCATATGAAATGGAGGAAGGCACAGAATTAGTGCATGTGAAATGGAGGTAGGCACAGAATTAGTGCATGTGAAATGGAGGAAGGCACAGAATTAGTGCATGTGAAATGGAGGTAGGCACAGAATTAGTGCATGTGAAATGGAGGTAGCACAGAATTAGGCACAGAATTAGTGCATGTGAAATGGAGGTAGGCACAGAATTAGTGCATGTGAAATGGAGGTAGGCACAGAATTAGTGCATGTGAAATGGAGGTAGGCACAGAATTAGTGCATGTGAAATGGAGGTAGGCACAGAATTAGTGCATGTGGAAATGGAGTAGGCACAGAATTAGTGCATGTGAAATGGAGGAAGGCACAGAATTAGTGCATGTGAAATGGAGGTAGGCACAGAATTAGTGCATGTGAAATGGAGGTAGGCACAGAATTAGTGCATGTGAAATGGAGGACGGCACAGAATTAGTGCATGTGAAATGGAGGTAGGCACAGAATTAGTGCATGTGAAATGGAGGTAGGCACAGAATTAGTGCATGTGAAATGGAGGAAGGCACAGAATTAGTGCATGAAATGGAGGTAGGCACAGAATTAGTGCATGTGAAATGGAGGCACAGAAGGCACAGAATTAGTAGTGCATGTGAAATGGAGGTAGGCACAGAATTAGTGCATGTGAAATGGAGGTAGGCACAGAATTAGTGCATGTGAAATGGAGGAAGGCACAGAATTAGTGCATGTGAAATGGAGGTAGGCACAGAATTAGTGCATGTGAAATGGAGGAAGGCACAGAATTAGTGCATGTGAAATGGAGGAAGGCACAGAATTAGTGCATGTGAAATGGAGGAAGGCACAGAATTAGTGCATGTGAAATGGAGGAAGGCACAGAATTAGTGCATGTGAAATGGAGGGAGGCACAGAATTAGTGCATGTGAAATGGAGGAAGGCACAGAATTAGTGCATGTGAAATGGAGGAAGGCACAGAATTAGTGCATGTGAAATGGAGGAAGGCACAGAATTAGTGCATGTGTAAAAAATGAAGGAAGGCACAGAATTAGTGCATGTGAAATGGAGGAAGGCACAGAATGCATGTGCATGGTGAAATGGAGGAAGGCACAGAATTAGTGCATGTGAAATGGAGGAAGGCACAGAATTAGTGCATGTGAAATGGAGGTAGGCACAGAATTAGTGCATGTGAAATGGAGGAAGGCACAGAATTAGTGCATGTAAAATGGAGGAAGGCACAGAATTTAAATGGAGGTAGGCACAGAATTAGTGCATGTGAAATGGAGGAAGGCACAGAATTAGTGCATGTGAAATGGAGGTAGGCACAGAATTAGTGCATGTGAAATGGAGGTAGGCACAGAATTAGTGCATGTGAAATGGAGGTAGGCACAGAATTAGTGCATGTGAAATGGAGGAAGGCACAGAATTAGTGCATGTGAAATGGAGGTAGGCACAGAATTAGTGCATGTGAAATGGAGGTAGGCACAGAATTAGTGCATGTGAAATGGAGGTAGGCACAGAATTAGTGCATGTGAAATGGAGGAAGGCACAGAATTAGTGCAGAAATGGAGGTAATGTAGAAATGTGAAATGGAGTAGGCACAGAATTAGTGCATGTGAAATGGAGGTAGGCACAGAATTAGTGCATGTGAAATGGAGGTAGGCACAGAATTAGTGCATGTGAAATGGAGGTAGGCACACAGAATGTGAATGCATGGCACAGAAATGTGTGAAAGGAAGGCACAGAATTAGTGCATGTGAAATGGAGGTAGGCACAGAATTAGTGCATGTGAAATGGAGGTAGGCACAGAATTAGTGCATGTGAAATGGAGGTAGGCACAGAATTAGTGCATGTGAAATGGAGGTAGGCACAGAATTAGTGCATGTGAAATGGAGGTAGGCACAGAATTAGTGCATGTGAAATGGAGGTAGGCACAGAATTAGTGCATGTGAAATGGAGGGAGGCACAGAATTAGTGCATGTGAAATGGAGGTAGGCACAGAATTAGTGCATGTGAAATGGAGGTAGGCACAGAATTAGTGCATGTGAAATGGAGGAAGGCACAGAATTAGTGCATGTGAAATGGAGGTAGGCACAGAATTAGTGCATGTGAAATGGAGGTAAGCACAGAATTAGTGCATGTGAAATGGAGAATTAGTGCACAGAATTAGTGCATGTGAAATGGAGGTAGGCACAGAATTAGTGCATGTGAAATGGAGGTAGGCACAGAATTAGTGCATGTGAAATGGAGGAAGGCACAGAATTAGTGCATGTGAAATGGAGGTAGGCACAGAATTAGTGCATGTGAAATGGAGGTAGGCACAGAATTAGTGCGTGTGAAATGGAGGTAGGCACAGAATTAGTGCATGTGAAATGGAGGAAGGCACAGAATTAGTGCATGTGAAATGGAGGTAGGCACAGAATTAGTGCATGTGAAATGGAGGTAGGCACAGAATTAGTGCATGTGAAATGGAGGAAGGCACAGAATTAGTGCATGTGAAATGGAGGTAGGCACAGAATTAGTGCATGTGAAATGGAGGTAGGCACAGAAGAGTGCATTGGGTGCATGTGAAATGGAGGTAGGCACAGAATTAGTGCATGTGAAATGGAGGTAGGCACAGAATTAGTGCATGTGAAATGGAGGTAGGCACAGAATTAGTGCATGTGTGAAATGGAGGTAGGCACAGAATTAGTGCATGTGAAATGGAGGTAGGCACAGAATTAGTGCATGTGAAATGGAGGTAGGCACAGAATTAGTGCATGTGAAATGGAGGCAGGCACAGAATTAGTGCATGTGAAATGGAGGTAGGCACAGAATTAGTGCATGTGAAATGGAGGTAGGCACAGAATTAGTGCATGTGAAATGGAGGTAGGCACAGAATTAGTGCATGTGAAATGGAGGTAGGCACAGAATTAGTGCATGTGAAATGGAGGTAGGCACAGAATTAGTGCATGTGAAATGGAGGTGGGCACAGAATTAGTGCATGTGAAATGGAGGTAGGCACAGAATTAGTGCATGTGAATGTGAAATGGAGGTAGGCACAGAATTAGTGCATGTGAAGTGGAGGTAGGCACAGAATTAGTGCATGTGAAATGGAGGTAGGCACAGAATTAGTGCATGTGAAATGGAGGTAGGCACAGAATTAGTGCATGTGAAATGGAGGTAGGCACAGAATTAGTGCATGTGCATGTGAAATGGATGGAGGTAGGCACAGAATTAGTGCATGTGAAATGGAGGTAGGCACAGCATGTGAAATGGAGGTGGTGCATGTGAAATGGAGGTAGGCACAGAATTAGTGCATGTGAAATGGAGGTAGGCACAGAATTAGTGCATGTGAAATGGAGGTAGGCACAGAATTAGTGCATGTGAAATGGAGGTAGGCACAGAATTAGTGCATGTGAAGTGGAGGTTGGCACAGAATTAGTGCATGTGAAATGGAGGTAGGTACAGAATTAGTTTGAGTGACTGAGCTTGTACTCGAAGGGTGCATCGCTAAATCTAACCAGAGAGTGCAGTCCACTGAGCACCAGGATGAGGGGGGTCAGATCTCCGTGTATCACAGACCATAAAGTAGTTTGAAAAACATAATGAATGCTGAAATGTGATGCACAAATTCCAGGGTGAGGGGCCACATCAGTTAGATGGAACGCGCCCTGTGTGTATGTTTCAGGCGGGATTGTTTGAATACTGCCTCTGAAGTGCGCGGCAGGGAGGTGTTAATCGATGTGAGAGACGAAGCCTCGAAAAAAACAACCCTGTACTTCTGCTGAATGCAGATGCGGTTAACTGTGACTGCTGGGGATTCATGGCTAACTGCAAACTGTTGTATGTTTTTCAACCTTACTCAGCGTTTTCAAATCTTACTTTTCGTTCTTTTTGTGAATTTTCTTGAGAAATCTTGAGACTGGTAATGTCTCATATGGAAAGCCACAAGTTCTCTACTCTCAATATCATAATAATAATACCCATTAAATCCATTTAATGAAACAAGCATAGGCTATGTTCCACTTAAAATTCAATAGCAATTGCAATTATATTGTTGCTATCATATTCAATAGCATTCTGACTGGAGGTAAGTTTATATATCCACAGGGTGCAAGAAAAAAAATTTAAATAAATGAACGAATAAATAAAAACCTGGTTGGGTGATGTCACGCCCATGCCAGAAGAGATGCATGCTGTGGGTCTGCAGGCAAACACATGCCTCTCAAACATGTCACATCAGGAAACAGACAGCCAGGGAAATTCAACATCATCAGCTACAGACAGTTACCACGGTTCAGCAGCTAACGATCTATATCGACTCTAGACTGGCGTGCAGCCCAATTATACACAAAGTAAATGTAATCAAGAATTCAATCAGAAAAACTGATTAACATCGTTGCTGTTCAACAAATGACAGAACGGCGATACCCACAAACAAACGAGAAGGAGAAGAAAAACAAAGCAATAAAGAACAAATCGGCAGCTTAGCAGCTGTACGGGGGTTTATTGAGCAGGAAATGTAGCTCCCTGCAGTGCAATCACTTAATTAGATTTCTATCTAACATCCCCCCACCCCCCAACTGACCCACAAATCTCAAGCAGCCCTGGAAAACACGAACAAAAGCTTTTCCCAAACCTGCCCGGACTCCCCGAGGGCTAGCCAGGACCAAAGGTCCCGCGATCGAGAGGCAGTAAGAGCTGAAATTGTTCTGTGTCCTGTGCGGTGTCCTGCGCGCTGTCCTGCGCAGTGTCCTGTGTCCTGCGCGCTGTCCTGCGCGCTGTCCTGCGCAGTGTCCCGTGTCCTGCTCAGTGTCCTGCGCGCTGTCCTGCGCAGTTTCCAGTGTCCTGTGCGGTGTCCTGCGTGCTGTCCTGCGCAGTATCCTGTGTCCTGCGCGCTGTCCTGCGCAATATCCTGAGTCCTGTGCAGTGTCCTGCTCGCTGTCCTGCGCATTACCCTGTGTCCTGCACGCTGTCCTGCGCAGCATCCTGTGTCCTGCGCGGTGGCCTGCGGCAATTGAGCAGTGTCCTGCGCACTTGTAACAGGATAGGACAGTTTTATTTATATAAATTTCATGCAGTCGGAGAGAGGAGTTGAGTTTATATTTATTTTCTATCTTGAGAACAGCGAAGTTCGAATAGCACACATCCTTGCAGATTTTAGCTCTGCGTTTTTAGTTTATAGGCTACGTTAACCGGATCAATCACAGTACTAACCAGTTCAATATATCAAATCTAGCGCTGCTCCTGTTGCAGGAAAGTCGCTATCTGTACCACCATTTCTAATTTTAACATCGGTATTTTTCAAACACGTCCGGTTTTACGTAGGTTTACAATGCTCATTCGAAACTGTAGTCACGTTGCCTGTACATAGGCAGAGATACGACATAGCTTACAGTTGAATCACTAAGTTGAATTGGCCAGCTCGTAAAAAACAATTTTTGCGGTTCATTCCGACAGATGACATTTGGCTTAGGCTAATAGGCCGTGTCATCACCTCGTCCCCGTCAAAGCAACAGTTTCAAAACTTGAATTGCAAACCGATTCTTCCCATCAAATAACAGAAATTAAACCAAGTCACTGAGTTAGTAGCTCATTTAAGAGGGGTTTGGATTGACTTAATAATAGCCTACGGTCATTCGAAGGGAGTAAAAAACTCCAGATGCATCATAGGCCTATCCTAAAAAATATCTCAGGCGAACAAGAATAAAGAAATGACCATGTGTATCGTTCGCATGCTTTATTATAATGTATGGCAGTAAACCATGTGTGCCTCTGATTTATTGTTGTGGGTCGAGAACAATATTCAGACGTGCCTTGTTTCATTCCAAAACATGTGAAAAGTTGGAGTAGCCTCAAGGTTTCTGCCAGAGAACTGAGCATTACTCCCAGAAACCTTGCATCAAAATTTTTGAAACAATGGCTGTGAGACTGTTTGACAGGTTTGAAATGGCCAAATCATGACTCATGGCAGTGGCAGAAATTGTCCTTTCCTGTGAGATTGGCGCAGGACACTGGCATACTTCCACAGGACAGTCAACAGGACACTCGTGCAGTGCTAGACAGTCTGCAGGACACTTTCGCGTTTGGCGCAGGACAGTCAGCAGGACACTCGGCGTTTGGCGCAGGACAGTCTGCAGGACACTCGCGTTTGGCGCCAGGACAGTCAGCAGGACACTTGCGTTTGGCGCGGGACAGTCAGCAGGACACTCGCGTTTGGCGCAGGACAGTCTGCAGGACACTCGCGTTTGGCGCAGGACAGTCAGCAGGACACTCGCGTTTGGCGCAGGACAGTCTGCAGGACACTCGCGTTTGGCGCAGGACAGTCAGCAGGACACTCGCGTTTGGCGCAGGACAGTCAGCAGGACACTCGCGTTTGGCGCAGGACAGTCAGCAGGACACTCGCGTTTGGCGCGGGACAGTCAGCAGGACACTTTTGCACCAGGACAGTCTGCAGGTTATTTATCATTAGGATTATTCTTTAATGTTAACATTTTTTAAAAGTGCAGGATTTCGCGTTTGGCGCAGGACTTTTGTTTGTTATTTATATTAGGATTATTCTTTCATGTTAACATTTTTCACAATGCAGGATTTACTTTTGTTTGTTATTTATATTAGGATTATTCTTTAATGTTAACATTTTTACAATGCAGGATTTACTTTTGTTTGTTATTTATATTAGGATTATTCTTTAATGTTAACATTTTTTATAATGCAGAATTTACTTTTGTTTGTTATTTATACTATGATTATTCTTTAATGTTAACATTGTATAAATGCAGGATTTACTTTTGTTTGTTATTTATATTATGATTATTCTTTTATTCACAACTTATTATGACATGTAAATAATAAATATGTGTGATACGATCCTTCCTGCTGTGCTCAGTGTTCAATGACCAGCGATTTCGTTCACTATCAAAGAGACAGCAGGGGCGGATCCAGGAATTTTGCAAAGGGGGGGCGCACCCCCCATACGAGCGCTGAAGGTGCGAAGCCTGGAGGGGGTCTGGGGGCCCTTCTACAGAAAAAATTTGAAAATTAAATTCCAAATACGTGTTTTTCTGGCATCTGGGAACAAAATTCAAGGTCTTATAGTTAGCTGAAAAAAGCATTTTTTTTCATTAACAATTATCTCTATTTAAGGTATAAGTTTGCACTTGACTCTACAAAGACAATCAAAAAAAGAGACTTAGGTCCTATTCCGATAGAAAAGGACAAACTGTGAAAATGATCAAAGCATTCATCAGTATACATCATGGATTAAACATTTAAAACACAACACTAAAGTTGTTTCCTTTCATGGAGAATGGTATTTAATTCACTTTGAAGTGAATTTCCTACATGCACATTAGGCACATTCAGTAGGCATGCAGAGCTACAAAATCATCTTCTGGAAATGTTTAATTCTCACTGAATGGGTTGATGAAGAGCATTCTTCGGGGGTATCTACAGGCGTACATATCCATGACTTTGTCATAATCAAGTTTAAGATCCAACTGCAATGGCACAAACGTTACTCTAAGATATTGCGCTGTTATCACTACTTAAACAAACATTATAGCTCATCTTAAAGTTAATCCATATAGGACTGCATACAACAGACAGTGTACAGTTGTCAGAGTTGTATAGTCACTTGCTGTTTTATACATTCAGCTATAGAAACCACTAGTATTGAAGAGGCCTAGTTGTCCCGTGTTAAAATATAGCATTTAAACTGTAGTGCAATAAATACTCAGCGGATTAACTTCACTGAAAGTGTCAATATCGCAATGTAAATGCTTTAATAAAAGTAGAAATCCTGCATTTAAATTAGGAGTGAACTCATCCATAAAACCGTGTTTCAGCTTGGCTTGCTTGTGAATATTCAATAACTGATCCTGGTGCGACATCTAGTGATAGAATATTGTAACTGCGTGCATAAATTTGCAGCTTCATGTCCGCTGGCATCAACATCTGTACAGACACCCTGCCGAGCACCGTTGTTCTTGAACGCGCCAAATCCAGATAATCCTTATGATGAATTACATTCATATTTTAATTTGTAACGAGTAACGAAGTGGCCAGTGTCAACGTAACGAAGTGAAAGTATACTTTTATCTTTTAAATGTAGTAGAGTAAAAAGTAAAAGTCAAAACTCAAGTAAAGTACAAATCCTCACAAAAAAAAAAACTACTTACGTAGGCTACTGTTCGTTACTATACACCTCTGACCAACACAAAGTGCGTTAGAACTTTTTTTTTTTTTTTTTTGACTATCGGTAATTTCATTTTTTCGGCATGGCATTTTTCGATTTTTAAGCCCTGTGTGTCGTGCGAAAAAAAGGCTGTCTTCGAAAAAGTCAGTCTGCAGAACTAAATCCGCCATGGACAGTATATCTTAAGCTGCTTGGCGGCAGGAGGCACTCCTGCGGGGGCTTATCACATAAAAAGTAATAACTGGTCATGCCATTAAGGGGACCTATGCAGGATAAAGCAAAACAGACCCTTACTATTGCTGCACAGGAAAAACTGAGACCTGAAAAAAACTATTGCTGCACTGAATAATACTTCGTGCCATTATTTGGTTGAAAATTTTAAAAAAAAAATTACGGTGTCTTTATTTGATGCATTATAGGATTTAATCAAATGAAGACATACTCGTTTTTACTATTTTAATTTTCAGGCAAATGATAGCTATCCATGTGTTCACTTGAAAAGGGGAGGTGGCTTTTAAAAAGTGCTGTCTCGCGGTACACTATAGCAGTGTTCTGCAGTAGTCCAGTAGTGCCCCGTATAATTTGAGCTCTGTGCGGCTGTGGCACTTTCAACAGGACTGGACGATTTGCAGCACACTGCAGTCAAGTCTGATTACTGGTCTAGCTCAAGCACTAGTGAATAAACGGTTTTTATGTTAGGCGTCTGTTTTATTGGAAACGGCATCAAAACATTGTGGTAATATTGAACTTTGTATTTTCATGGTAAAAATTATGCCTTCATGCACGCCAAGTGGAATTAATGCAAGAACCTAAGATTATATTTTGCTGCGAGTGTAATAATTTACCTGCACAACTCGCAGCACCTTAGAGTGCTGTGCTGCGACTCGTCGCTGTTTAAAACATATAAAAAATAAACATAAACCCATCACCTCTCTCCGACTGCATGAAAATTTCAATAATAAAACTGTCCTCTCCTGTAAGAAGTCGCAGGACACCGCACAGGACACCGCACAGGACTCAGGGCACAAAAACTGCGCAGGACAGCGCGCGAGGACACTGAGTAGGACACAGGAAACTGCGCAGGACAGCGCGCAGGACACCGCACAGGACACAGGACAATTTCGGCTCTTACTGTTACTGCCGCGATCACATCTGTCCTCTCATTTGTGTGTGTGCGTGTATAACCTTACTCTCCGGAATCCGCGGACAGCGTTAATATCGTGTTTTTTGCGAGCACCAGTTAGGGAAGATTAGCACAGCTGGCTCTGATGGACTTGTGCACATTTCTCACGCAGCAAGGCAGACGAGGAAAAAGAATGTTTATTACTGCAGTGCTTCATCGATCCAGTCAGCCTTTTAATCTCCCGTTATAAGCGCTTTAATTAGCTGTTTAAGGTCATTCGCCTTCAGTTCCGGACGAAAATCACAAGATCCTACATAATCACCAACTGCTTAATGAATATACTGTATTCTTATTTTTGAGTGTTAAAAACGTTACATTCATGATAAATGAATTACGTATTCTCACACAAAGGCTACCTTTACTGTCTGGAAATATTGCATGCATGCCAACTCTACTGCTTTTGGGCCGTTTTTTCAGAATGAAACGCCCCGAAAGCAGTAGTCTACTAAAAGCGGCAGAGTTGGCATTTATGTATTGTGTGAATGTTCAAAGGAATTGAGGCCCAGAGGAAAACATCAAACACAGACGATGCAGAGTCACGAAATTCACATGGCTTCACTTCAAGGCAGTCAGATGACTTCACATATTAAAGTGCAAAAATGGTTAGGGCTCACCAAGAAGGAACAGCCAGAGACAATGGCCCAGCAATGGGGCTGCAGGTGGATGGAAGGGTGGTGTTGGGGCAGGAGGTGGATGATGGAGTGGTGGTACGGCAGCAGGTGGATGTTGGAGTGGTGATGGGGCTGCAGGTGGATGTTGGGGTGATGGTGGGGCTGCAGGTGGGTGCTGGGGTGGTGGTGGGGCTGCAGGTGGATGTTGGGGTGGTGTTGGGACTGCAGGTGGATGTTGGGGTGGTGGTGGGGCTGCAGGTGGATGTTGGGGTGGTATTAGGGCTGCAGGTGGATGTTGGGGTCGTGGTGGGGCTGCAGGTGGATGTTAGGGTGGTGTTGGGGCAGCAGGTGGATGTTGGGGTGGTATTAGGGCTGCAGGTGGATGTTGGGGTGGTGATGGGGCTGCAGGTGGATGTTGGGGTGGTATTAGGGCTGCAGGTGGATGTTGGGGTCGTGGTGGGGCTGCAGGTGGATGTTAGGGTGGTGTTGGGTCAGCAGGTGGATGTTGGGGTGGTATTGGGGCTGCAGGTGGATGTTGGGGTGGTGATGGGGCTGCAGGTGGATGTTGGGGTGGTATTAGGGCTGCAGGTGGATGTTGGGGTGGTGTTGGGGCAGCAGGTGGATGTTGGGGTGGTATTAGGGCTGCAGGTGGATGTTGGGGTGGTGATGGGGCTGCAGGTGGATGTTGGGGTGGTATTAGGGCTGCAGGTGGATGTTGGGGTGGTGGTGGGGCTGCAGGTGGATGTTGGGGTGGTGTTGGGTGCAGGTGGATGTTGGGGTGGTATTAGGGCTGCAGGTGGATGTTGGGGTGGTGATGGGGCTGCAGGTGGATGTTGGGGTGGTATTAGGGCTGCAGGTGGATGTTGGGGTGGTGATGGGGCTGCAGGTGGATGTTGGGTTGGTGGGGCTGCAGGTGGATGTTGGGGTGGTGTTGGGGCTGCAGGTGGATGTTGGGGTGGTGATGGGGCTGCAGGTGGATGTTGGGGTGGTGGGGCTGCAGGTGGATGTTGGGGTGGTGGTGGGGCAGCAGGTGGATGTTGGGGTGGTATTAGGGCTGCAGGTGGATGTTGGAGTGGTGGGGCTACAGGTGGATGTTGGGGTGGTATTAGGCCTGCAGGTGGATGTTGGGGTGGTATTAGGGCTGCAGGTGGATGTTGGGGTGTATTGGGGCTGTGGATGTTGGATGTTGGGGGTGGTCGATTTTGGGGCTGCATTAGGGATGCAGGTGGGTGTTGGAGTGGATGGGGCTGCAGGTGGATGTTGGGGTGGTGATGGGGCTGCAGGTGGATGTTGGGGTGATGGGGCTGGATGTTAGGGCTGGGTGGATGTTGGGTGGTGGGGCTGCAGGTGGATGTTGGGGGGTGGTGTTGGGGCTGCAGGTGGATGTTGGGGTGGTGATGGGGCTGCAGGTGGATGTTGGGGTGGTGGGGCAGCAGGTGGATTAGGGCTGCAGGTGGATGTTGTTGGGGCTGCAGGGGATGGTGGGGGCTGCAGGTGGATGTTGGGGTGGTGTTGGGGCAGCAGGTGGATGTTGGGGTGGTGGTGGGGCTGCAGGTGGATGTTGGGGGTGGTGTTGGGGCTGCAGGTGGATGTTGGTGGTGGTGGGGCAGCAGGTGGATGGGGTTGGGGCAGGTGGATGTTGGGGTGGTGGTTGGGCCTGCAGGTGAATGTTGGGGTGGTGCAGGTGGATGTTGGGGTATTAGGGCTGCAGGTGGATGTTTTGGTGGGGGTGGATGTTGGGGGGTGTTGCAGGTGGATGTTGGGGGATGTTGGGGCTGGTGTGAATGTTGGGGTGGTATTAGGGCTGCAGGTGGATGTTGGGGGTGGTGGTGGGGTTGCAGGTGGATGTGCAGGGGGTTGGTGGTGATGGGGCTGCAGGTGGATGTTGGGGGGTGGTAGGGTGGGGCTGCAGGTGGATGTTGGGGGTGGTGTTGGGGGGCTGCAGGTGGATGTTGGGGTGGTGGTGGGGCAGCAGGTGGATGTTGGGGTGGTGGTGGGGCTGCAGGTGGATGTTGGGGTGGTGTTGGGGCAGCAGGTGGGTGTTGGGGTGGTGGTGGGGCTGCAGGTGGATGTTGGGGTGGTGTTGGGGCTGCAGGTGGATGTTGGGGTGGTGGATGTTGGGGTGGTGTTGGGGCTGCAGGTGGATGTTGGGGGGGTGGTGGGGCTGCAGGTGGATGTGCAGGTGGGTTGGTGGTTGGGGCTGCAGGTGGATGTTGGGGTGGTGGTGGGGCTGCAGGTGGATGTTGGGGTGGTGGGGCTGCAGGTGGATGTTGGGTTGGTGGTGGGGCTGCAGGTGGATGTTGGGGGGTGGTGGGGCTGCAGGTGGATGTTGGGGTGGTGGGGCTGCAGGTGGATGTTGGGGTGGTGGGGCTGCAGGTGGATGTCGGGGTGGTGTTGGGGCAGCAGGTGGATGTTGGGGGGTGGTGGGGCTGCAGGTGGATGTTGGGGTGGTGGGGCTGCAGGTGGGTGTTGGGGTGGTGGGGCTGGATGTTGGGGTGGTGTTGGGGCTGCAGGTGGATGTTGGGGTGGTGGTGGGGCTGCAGGTGGATGTTGGGGTGGTGGTGGTGGGGCAGCAGGTGGATGTTGGGGTGGTATTGGATGTTGGGTTGGTGGTGGGGCTGCAGGTGGATGTTGGGGTGGTGGGGCTGCAGGTGGATGTTGGGGTGGTGTTAGGGGCTGCAGGTGGATGTTGGGGTGGTGGGGCTGCAGGTGGATGTTGGGGTGGTTGGGGCTGCAGGTGGATGTTGGGGTGGTGGGGCTGCAGGTGGATGTTGGGGTGGTGGGGCTGCAGGTGGATGTTGGGTTGGTGGTGGGGCTGCAGGTGGATGTGGGGGTGGTGGGGCTGCAGGTGGATGTTGGGGTGGTATTAGGGCTGCAGGTGGATGCAGGGGTGGTATTAGGGCTGCAGGTGGATGCAGGGGTGGTATTAGGGCTGCAGGTGGATGCAGGGGTGGTATTAGGGCTGCAGGTGGATGCAGGGGTGGTATATATATTTCCTTTATTATATTTCCTTTATTACAGGGAAGTCCCACTGAGACCGAGGGCTCTTTTTCAGGGGAGCCCTGAATACAATAAAACAATTACAGTGTGGGTTAACACACAGAGCATAGTAAAATTCACACAATTACCTACAACAACTGCAGAATAAAGGAAAACAAACTTTAAAATACAGTTAAAAATAAAAAGAAAATTTAAAAAAAATAAACTAAGTAAGACATTCAAGTGCAAAGGACAGAGAACAAGTCCAAAGTTAGAACTAAAGGCAAGTACATCTGGCCTCCTCAAGTAACATCTCCCACAGTCGATTTTTGAAGGAATCATAGGGAATGAGACAATCAAGCTTCAGAGAGTCTTGGCATCTACTCCAGATATAAGGTGCAAATGAGCTAAAAGCAGAACAGCCCAAATTTGTCCTAGTCCTGGGTGACTCTAACAAAATCCATCCTTGCGATCTAACATGCTGGCTTCGGATTATGAAGGACAAAAGCCTAGTTAGATATGAAGGAAGCTTGCCAAGCAATGCTTTATAAATGAATAAAATACAATGGAGCTTCCTTCTAAAATAAAGGGAAAACCACCCAACAGAACTATATAACACACAGTGATGAGTGCGGAAACAATCTCCAGTGATAAAACGCAGAGCGCTGTGATAAATAGCGTCCAGAGGTCTTAAAGTACTATCAGAGGCATGCATGTATAGGATATCCCCATAGTCAAATAAAGGTAAGATTGTTGTCTGAACAATCCTCTTCCGACTGTCTAAAGAATAACAGGACCTGTTTCTGTAAAGAAACCCAAATTTTGTTCTGATTTTCTTGGACAAGTTAGACACATTAGTTTTAAAGGAAAAGTCATGATCCAGCCAAATACAAATTAGGGCTGCAGGTGGATGTTGGGGTGGTGGTGGGGCTGCAGGTGGATGTTGGGGTCCTCTGTCCACCAACATGCAACAACATCGACCATAATGGACAATGGAGGACAGCGATCTCAACGCCTTTGTCACCTTAATAACTCTTCAGTTTATTTGTTAGTTTCAGATTTCACGTTGCGCCGCAAAGTTTTCAACCTTGCAGTAAAAGCGAACACTCCAGTAAGTTTCCGGTTACTGACTGCCATGTCATATTTTAACCACGGGGTGAAGCAACACTGACTTACAACAAGACACCCTGCAATAGATGTGGTCATCACCGCATTGCATGATGGGATGTATATGCTGGCTTAGTGTCCAGTGTTTGCGTACTGTAATATTTCTCCGGAAATAGTACACATATCGCATACTACTGGTTTCATACTACGGTTTCGGACATGCTCAGAAGTCTCGCATGACGATTTTGCGTACTCTATAGTCTGTTAGTATGGAATTTCGGACACAGCAAAGATATTTAATATTCAAACTGATAAACTTTATTGCTTTTCTTTTTTTTGGAAATATTCACTCCTTTTGAATTTGATGCCTGCAACACGTTCCAAAAAAGCTGGGACAAGGGCATGTTAACCACTGTGTTACATCACTTTTACTTTTAACAACACTCTATTTGCGTTTGGGAACTGAGGACACTAATTGTAGAAGCTTTGTTGGTGGAATTCTTTCCCATTCTTGCTTGATGTACGACTTCAGTTGCTCAACAGTCCGGGGTCTCTGTTGTTGTATTTTGTGCTTCATAATGTGCCACACATTTTCAATGGGAGGCAGGTCTGAACTGCAGGCAGGCCAGTCTATTACCCGCACTCTTTTACTACAAAGCCACACTGTTGTAACACGTGCAGAATGTGGTTTGGGATTGTGTTGCTGAAATAAGCAGGGACGTCCCTGAAAAAGACGTTGCTTGGATGGCAGCATATGTTGCTCCAAAACCTGTATTTACCTTTAAGCATTAATGGTGCCTTCATGGATGTGCAAGCTAGCCATGCCATGGGCACTAACACATCCCCATGCCATCACAGATGCTGGCTTTTGAACTTTGCGCTGATAATAAAATGGACGGTCCTTTTCCTCTTTAGCCCGGAGGACACGACGTCCATGATTTCCAAAAACAATTTGAAATGTGGACTCATCAGATTACAGCACACTTTTCCACTTTGCGTCAGTCCATCTCAGATGAGCTCAAGCCCAGAGAAGCCGGCGGCGTTTCTGGGTGTTGTTGATATATGGCTTGCGCTTTGCATGGTAGAGTTTTAACTTGCACTTGCAGATGTAGCAACAAACTGTGTTAACTGACAATGGTTTTCCGAAATGGTCCCGAGCCCACATGGTAATATCCTTTAGAGAATGATGTCGGTTTTTAATGCAGTGCCGCCTGAGGGACTGACAGTCATGGGCATTCAATGTTGGTTTTCAGCATCTCCGCTTACGTGTAGAGATTTCTGCGGATTCTCTGAATCTTTTGATGATATTACGGACAGTAGATGATGAAATCCCTAAATGCTTGCAATTGCACATGGCTTATTGGACTATTTGTTCACGCAGTTGTTCACAAAGTGGTGAACTTCGTCCCATCCTTGCTTGTGAACGACTGAGCCTTTCGGGGATGTTCCTTTTACACCTAATCATGACACTCACCTGTTTCATGGAATGTTCCAAACAGGTGTTTTTGAGCACTCCTCAACTTTCAGTCTTTTGTTGCCCCTGTCCCAACTTTTTTGAGATGTGTTGTAGGCATCAAATTTAAATGAGTGAATATTTCCCAAAAAAAATAAAGTTTATCAGTTTGAACATGAAATATTTTGTCTTTGTAGTGTACTCAGTTGAATAAAGGTCGATAAGGATTTGTAAATCATTGTATTCTGTTTTTATTCATGTTTTACACAGCGTCCCAACTTCATTGGAATTGGGGTTTGTAAATAGTTAGGTAATAAAGCAGCTCGAGTTGACTGCCTGAACTAGCTTGCAGGCGTCACTTCATTTGCAGGTCAATTATCATATCAACAGGAGCACTCCCATTACAATCTTTTACAAAACCTGCTCTTCGTGACATCACAAAAGGGAGAGACCAGCCAAAATAATGAAGGAACTGATTAACTGGTTGGCTGAAGTTGATCAGTGCTTTTTTCCTCTGGGAAGTCACTTCCTCATGTGCTTTCAAAAAGGAAATGTTTTGAAATGGCTTGTAAAGACTGATTGACTGAGCACCTGCTTACAAAATATAGTCCCTTTGAATTGATACAAGCTCATCTCGACAATCAATAGACAGACAGAAAGGTACTAACATCGAAAGCCACTAAATTTAACTGAAGGTTATGACAAGAAAATGTATTGTTACAGCTCAAGTTATTTCACTCATGGCTTTAATTCAGACCTTAAAAAAGGAACTTTTTCATTCCTTCCCAAATGCAGGTTTGTGTGTGTGTGTGTGTGTGTGTGTGTGTGTGTGTGTGTGCGCATGCAAGTAACAGTGTAAAAGTGCAAGTGCTTTATAAATCTTATCTTGAGGTCTGAGCACTACCAAACATGACATTTTCTCAGAGGTCAAAAGGTCATTGCACTCCTCCCTAAGGAAGCCTGTGCTGCCACTGTAATGAGGATCCATTAATGTGAATCATGGGTGAATCTTCAGCACAATTCTGCACCACTACATCTCTGAGCACAGAGACATAACCTCATTTATGCATGTGATGAAAAAGAAGGTCAAGAAGTGCAAAAATAAAGAAAAATTATCACTGTGTTAATCTGCATGTATTCAAAAATTAGTGCCATTTCCTGGTGAGGGAAATTGAAGTGCATTAGGTGCAGTACTGATGTTCCATATTAAATTATTTGGTCATGTTGCTTATGAGTCCTGACGGTTCCTATTTGCAGTGATGCTCCGGCATCGGGCTGTAGTAAAAATCAGCTCTTGATACGACACTTCTGTGTGTTCCTGAGAGCGTGTGCATTAGTCATCCCTCCAGCGCTCTCCCATGGGGACGCTGAGCCCCTGTGATCTGTCGCAGTGACCCGTTATGCTTTCTCAGAGCGCATGTTCAGAGCTGACAGGCCTGTTGTTCCCGAGGTCTCGCTGTCCATTTGCCGCTTCACACAGTCGTTTTATCGCATGTAGCGCTCTGCATGATACCTGGCTCTGCGCGTTTAGTCGGGCTAATGCCGCCGAGGGGGGAGAACCAGCGGAGACGCTGAGCGCACATGTGACCCGCGAGCGGGCGGGTGGGAGAGTGGGGGGGGGGGGGGGGTGGGGGGGGGGTTCGCCCTGAGGTCAGCTGTTTGACTGGAAACGGCAGCATTGCTGTTTCAATCTCTCAAAATAAGCAACATTTTCAGGGGTACAGAACTGAAAATGCAAACTGGATGCTGCTTGCACCTACAGTCAAATCTAGCTGCTAGCGAAGGAGTTTCGTCATAAAAGAAAAGCAACTTGCCCACACAATAAAAACAAGATGACTGATGCCATGTATTTTACACCACGACACAAATCATCCCAAACTCTCAATCTGCCCTGTGCATCCTTACCTGCGGCTCAGCGTTAGCTTCACTGTACCTGACAGACAGGCTATATTCTTTATGACACGCATCACTGTTTCTACCCTAATGTTTCCTTTTTACAGATTTAGGTACTTTAGCATTTATTGCTAGCAGGTGACAACTATAAAATTATGATGAAGCTACATCTTTTGAAAAATGTCAGAAGACAGTATCCTCCATTTTATTGGATGAGAAACTGGATATGTACTCCTATCTCAAACCATCTAGATCCAGCACAAAGATAATTTTCTCTGAAAGGAAAGTGTTTCGGGGAACTGTTTGCTTAAGCCTCTGGCTAGTCAGCAAACAGTGGTTACCAGGCTCACAAACTGGAAATAGCCTAACACAGGGGTGTCCAATCTTATCCGCAAAGGGCCGGTGTGGGTGCTGGTTTCCCAAACAGCCCAACACTAATACACCTGATTTTACTTATCAAGGTCTTGATTGACCCCCATGATTAGTTAATTAGATGATTCAGGTATTATAGCACTGGGACAGAACAAAAACCTGCGCCCACACCGACCCTTTGCAGATAAGATTGGACACCCCTGGACTAACACTAGTGCCTCAGAAGATCACATACTGAGATCAGTAGGAAGTTGATGAACTAAAGACAGTGTTTAATTTGAAATGTAGCTGTTCAAAATTTGGGCTGAATGAACCACTGTTTTTCTTAACTATTAGCCAAACCCCATGTCTAGTTTACAAACCAAGCACACATTAAGATAATTTTGTTGGGTGCCCAGATAAAAGATGATACATGCTCTGTAAAGCCCCTGTCACACTGTGGCGACTATTGTGGCGAATCCCCGCGAACTGAGGGGATTATTTTTGTCGTCGTCATTCGCCTGTCTGGGGCCCTGTCTGGACCTATACACGAATGCCCTAAGATTGTTGTACACATGCTGTAGGTATTTTGTAAGATTGCCGTAGGTATGTCAGCAATGGGAGTAAGATTGCAGTGAGAATGAACAAGAATCATTACGCATGTAGTACGAATCACGTACGAACTTTGTACGAAGCTAGAAGACTGGAGTAGGAATCATGAAGAATCACCACGAATGTATACGATCGCACTACGAACTCACTACGCTTGAGTACGAACGCAGTACGACCGAGAATGACCGAGCGGATTCAGCGACACAGGTTTCAGGGGGTTCAGTGACACGGGTTTTAGCGGATTCAGCGACACGGGTTTCATCCACACACGGGTTTGCATTTGTCAAAATCTCAATGGCAACTGAAGTCTCACAATTTGAACGCGACTATTTATACATTCGTACTGGAGTCATGCTCAATCGTACTAATTCGCAGTGGTTCGTGGTGTATGCGTATTGGGTTCACGGTCAATCGCCTCCATTCGTCTCGATTCCTACTGCATTCGCGTCAATGCGTACTAGGTTCTTAGCGCATTCGTGGTGCATATGTAGTGAATATGTAGGGCAGGCATACAACATACTTGCCTATTCTTCCCTCTTCGTAGGTATACCTACTACATGCTCCAAATTCAAAATCCAACTGTCAAATTGTCATGATTGGTCGTGGTCATTCTTGCTCCTGCGCCTCACTACGACCCTCTACGAATGTTCAAGAATATTTGCGAATCGCTATGACTGGCTCCAAGAATGCAATAGGAATGCAGTACGATGAAAGATAAATCGCGCTTGGACCGCGAATATTTTGAACATTTCAAAACAGTTGTAGCCCCTCTGAGACTGGCCAAGAATGCCGGCGAATGAGGGAGAATCCACCACGAGCCCAATATGAATTGCCAAGATTTTTTCACTTTTTCTAGTTCACGGGGATTCGCCCTCCTAAGTCGCCACAGTGTGACAGGGGCTTTACATCATATCTGCATACCGTAATATGCTGTATGTCTTTGTGTGCACGCAATCTACAGTGCCTGACAAAAGTCTTGTCACTTATCCAAGTTGTAGGAACAACAAATAATAACCTGACTTGTAGTCGATCAATTGGAATCAAAAATGGCTTATATGAGAGGCAAAGCCCTCTAGATTATGCAAAATATACCAAAATAGAGTTTTGTGTCATTGATTGAGTTTTATAATTTAATTTGTACAGAAAGGTCAGATTTTGCTTGGACAAAAGTCTTGTCGCATTGAAAAAAAATGTGGAAATTACGCATACACTTTATTTTGAATACACAAATATGCCACTATAATATCAGAACATAAAGCCATGGTGCCTAGGAAAAAAGAATTAATATTGCGTATGACTCCCATGAGCTTGGAGGACTGCATCCATATGTCTTGGCAATGACTGAAATAACTTGATGATGAAATCATCTGGAATGGCAAAGAAAGCAGTCTTGCAGGACTCCCAGAGTTCATCAAGATTCTATGGTTTCATCTTCCAAGCCTCCTCCTTCATCTTAACCCTGAAATGCTCAATAATGTTCATGTCAGGTGACTGGGTTGGCCAATCCTGGAGTACCTTCACCTTCTTCGCTTTCAGGAACTGTGACATGGAGGCAGAAGTATGAGAAGGAGCAGCAGTATAAGTAGGGCAGCAAGAACTTCTTGATATTTCAGGCTGTTAATGTTGCCATCCACTCTGCAGATCTTTCTCACACCCCCATGCTGGATGTAACAACAAACCATGATTTTTCCTCCACCAAACATGATTGTTTTCTGGGAGAATCTTGGGTCCATGAGGGTTCCAACAGGTCTTGTACGGCGACTGGCATGCAGTTCAATGGATGATTCATCAGAAAAATAAACTTTCAGGCACTTTTCCAGTATCAATCCTTTCTGCAGCTGTGGGCCTTGGCAAATGCAATGCAGGTTTTTTGTTTTCTGTTTAATGCAGACTTCTGTGTACTAATTTGGCTATGAAAACCACTTTGAGAGAGAATTTGACAAACTCTTCTTGTAGATACCGGGATTTTTGGTGACATTTCCTCATGTAGCTTCGCTGTAGTTGAAGAAGGGCTAGCCTTGTACAGTTGAAGCAACAAACGGTCCTTTCAAACAGTTGTCATACCGGGGTCTGTCTGACCTGCGCTTGCCATGAACGTCACAAGTTTCTTCAAATCTTTTTCTCATCCCCTCCACTTGACATTTGGGTACATTAAAGATGTCTGCCACCTCAGCAGCAGACTCAGTCTTCAGGCTCTTGATGATCAGCACTTTGGTCTGTGGTTGAATCTTTGGTATGTTGTCAGAGGTCTAGTCGCACCTCATATGAAAGTCTGGTGTGCTGGGGTCATTTCTATACACATCTGGGAATGTGTTAATTACAGTATTTGTCATAGGTTAAACTCTAATCTGCAATTTGTTGCATCATCTGAAGAGACGACAAGACTTTTGTCCTAGCAAAAACAGATGTTATGGGCTTAGCCAAGCTGTGAACATCAGAACACTTTTTGATGGTTTCATTTTGCACCAAATTATTAATGTGAAAGCCCTTGACATTAAAATGGACCATTTATTGTAACAATTGATTGGTTAGAAATAAAGTTATATGCTATTTTTAGTTACTATGTCCTTATGCGACAAGACTTTTGTCAGGCACTGTATAATACAGCACATTATTTCAGCACATGTAAGGGTAATGGCACAAGATAAAGTACAGTCCACACATCTACACAAACTATAAGATCAGAAGCTATGAAAGTGTTCAACTGAGCTTTAGTATTAAGAACAGCTTTTGCTTTGAGCTGATTTAGCCAGACCTAAATTCATGGGATGAGGTCATGTTTCTGACAGTTCTCCGAATTTTGACAAAGCAGAGAAAAAATAAATAAATAAAAGAAACAAAACAAGGCCCCTCTGGGATGGAGGAGGGAGGTTGATGTGCTCCGATGGCGCTCCTAGGCTCTAAATTTGAAGGAGGGTAAAAAGCGTCAGGCAAATAGCAGGGGATACAGCTGCCACCAGCTGCTGGGAGGGAGCAGGGTACAGGCAGTGCCCCGAGTCTCCAGCTCCAGACCTCCCCCTGCACACTGCATTTAAAGAGAAGCAAACGCCCAGCGCTGGGTTATTCGCCGACTGGATCAAGTCCAGTATGCTTAACTCCTGGGAGGAATCCGATGTCACAGCTGCTGAGTGAATCACAGAAGCAACACATTCTCATAAAGACAAGTCATATGGTGACACTACCTGACCAAGCGTCGATGTACGACACAAAAGGAGGCTTTTGGTGTCCTTATTTGATGCTTAGGGTTAGGATTCGGGTAAAGGGTTAGGGGTTAGGGGGTAGGGTTCATTTTAAAGGTAGCATCACTGTAGGAGGAGCCCGGCTGAGACTGGGCTGACAGAAGTGGTGCGGTAGCATTGGTGTTATGAGGTCCGTGAGTTAACTTTTTCAACTTGACCTACATGAGCACAAAACAGAAAAAAACTGTCACAGAAAAAAAGAAAACATTGAAATACTTTATTTTTCGATGTCATTGTCATTTTCTACCAAAATATCGCTCCATTCTGAAGAATTTCCGCTTGAAAGCTCTTCTGGACAACCATTTAGATCCAACTCATCTTCAGAATGTAAAACAGACACCATTTCAGTGTCACTGTCTGTCACTTTGATAGGTGTGTTTTGAGTGAGGAGGAGTGAAAACAAAGTGGGTTGCAAAACAAAGGTTTTTTCCAGAAAATGACATCACGTGTTTCAAGGAGCCAAACTATTCTGACAATAGCCGAGTACCATCGCAAAGAGCAGATTCTAAGCTTTCTGTCGATGTGTAACACAGGTAAGACAGGCCTCTGTTTCCTCACAAGCAACAAACCCAGAGGAACCACAGAGCAAGATATGCGGGTTTCTTTTTTCTTCTTTTTAAACTCCAGTTCACTTCATTTCATTTCTTGTAAAATGTTTTTTCATGTAACTAGAATATGATATGACCACTGACGCAGGCAGAGAAACTATAAAATGTAACAGGATCCAATCAGCTTGTGAAAATGAAATGAAATTTTCATTTCTTCCTCCAAACATTTGGCAAATCTAGATTTTAAAAACCAAGAAATAATACATAAAAAAGAAAACAATACATCCCAGTCCTCTGGCCTCCACTTTCTTCCCCCCTTTGTTCCCAGGATTACTAATGCAGAGAAGAGGAAAATACGCATTTCAGACATAAAAAAGCTAGTTTAAAAGGGCAGTTTTTGGCTTGTAGGTGTAAGAAAGATGGGTTTAATTATACACACTACCCAAGAGGCTGTTCCCGGCCTGGAAAGCGCTCTGATTAGTGAGAGTACAGTACAGAGAACTGAAATGGCATTAAAGTTTATTTACTCCCACTCGATAGGCCTCGCTGTGACACCCCCACCCCCCGTCCCCAGCACGCTCGTTTCTTTAACACGCCGCATAACTAGACTGTGGGGACTGAGGCCTTGTGGAGCGATTCGCCGGCTCGGAAACGTGGAGCCTGACGCCGCCGTGGTACCACAGAGAGACGAGTGAGTGGGGGAGGGGCTGCACAAACAGGACTCAGATTTAATGAAGCCGATTTATCACAAAATAACAAAACTATGAGACAAGCAGGGAAACAGCGTGTTCTGTTGACTCCTGTACCCTGCTGTTTACAGATGCAAATTCATCTCTCTCTCTCTCTCGGAGTGTATGCTGAGAGTTGGGGGTGCGTTTGGTGAGAGCGTGTGCTGAGAGTTTGGTGCGGCTTTTTTTTTTTTTAACTCTTGCACTTGCTAAATTCTTTTTCTATTTCATTTTCTATTTCTGCATGTTTCATTGACGCTAAATAATTTGCGATAAGGGTAAGTTGGAAAACTTTTTCTATTTTTCCCGGGAGGCGGGATGGCGCTAAGGGAGACGCCGTCTCTGTCTATCCGGCATGGGATAAGGGTTGTTCCGTCAGAGGCGCAAATAACGGTCGAGGATGTTCTCCTAGCAGCAGGAGAACAGATTGGCCACGAAAACTTGTTGCTTGCTTCTCGCATGCATAAAGCTGTTGTAGTTTTTTTGAAGGAGGAGCGTTTTGTCGTTCAGTTAATTTCCAGTGGAATTTATATTAATGATGTTTTCACATAAGTTTCCCCATTAGCTGTCCCGTCCACACGGATTACAGTATCGGGGGTACCGCCTTTCATCCCTAATGAAGCGCTGGAGCGAGAGCTACGGCATTTCGGGAAGTTCGCAAGTGGTTTTAAAACTGTCAGTTTGGGCTGCAAGGATCCTAAACTTAAACATGTTCAGTCTCTTCAAAGACAAGTTTTTATGTTTCTTGATTCTCCCACTCAAAGCTTAGAAGTGTCATTTCGTGTGAAATATGAAGATGGATTTTACATGGTATACGGTAGTTCTGGGAGTATGAAATGCTTTGAGTGCGGTGACGTGGGACATAAACGATTGTTTTGCCCTCATTATCAGGAAGGGGTGCGAAGTGTAGATATAGATATTGATACGGACAGTGCCCTGCGTTCACATGTTGATCCTGGGGAGGGGACTAGTATACAGACATCGCAGACACAGGTTTGTCAAGTGGAGAAGAGTGCTTCCCAAAGGGCAGAGTCTGAGAATGAGAATGAAATTGTGGCAAACATTCCCACTGGCGAGGGAAAGTCTGCAGAATCGATTCCCGTTGTGAATGCAGTCATTTCGTCCGGCGGTAGCAGGGAGTCTTGCAGGAAAGGCATGAAGCGGCCTGCTCGCTCCTCTGTAATGACAGACGCGGATGCAGATTTACCGGGGAAAACTGCGTCAACTCAGAATAGCGTGAATAGTGAGGCTGAGGATGTAGAGTTTGAGTCGGACTCTGACAGTGTGTCTGTACAGTCGGATACACAGTCGGAGCTGTATACATTGGAGCAGGTTAATGATTTTTTGGATGAAACGTTTGGAAAATCTGTCAAAGTGTATTTTCCTGACACGGATAAGTTTATAAAGTCTTGCATAGCGCTACAGAAAAAGGTGGGGCTGGACTTGCTCGATGAAAAAAAGAGATTTCGATTAAAAAAACACGTTATCGCTTTAAGAAAGGCCACAGTGAGTCGGAAAGGGAAGGGAAAACGAGCGTTAAATCTGAGCCAATAAAACACAATGATCATGCATTGCACGGGTGTCTGTCTTTCTTTCTGTCTGATTTTACTGTTTGCTGGTTTTCTCTTTAATTTTCTCATGAGGGGGCTTAGAGTAGGCTCTTTGAACACGAACGGAGGGAAGGATGGGAATAAAAGAGTGTTACTAGCAGAGGTGGCTCGTCAGAAAGAGATAGATGTTTTCTTCCTCCAGGAAACTCATAGTGATGAAAATAATGAATTAGATTGGGGATTATTTTGGAGGGGCACTCATTACCTCAGTCATGGTAATAATTTTAGTGGAGGTGTAGCTGTTCTTTTTTCTCCAAATTTAAATGTAAATATTATATCCACTAAGGAATTAATAAAGGGCAGAGCTCTAATAGTTCGGGCGGAGGTTGAAGGAACTGTTCTATGCTTTGTGAACATTTATGCTCCTAATATTGGATCTGATAGGCTAGCCGTATTCAGAGCACCAAAGGAAGAGTTAGGAAAGTATGGTCAGGAGTATATCATCATGGGTGGAGACTGGAACTGTACTACTGATTTTACATTGGATAGAGTGAATGAAGAGCCGCTCCTGCAGTCATCTCATAGTCTGGCAAAGCTGATTACCAATTTAAATCTGGTAGATGCCTGGAGAGTAAAACACCCTAATACCAGGCAGTACACTTGGGTTAGGGTAGTGGACAGTCGTGTCAGTGCAGCCAGATTGGATCGGCTGTACATTTCAGACGATCTTAGAAGTAGTCTTACAGGGAGTTTCATCAATCCAGTAGGTTTCAGCAATCATCACCTCATTTTTATTTAGTTTTTTCTTCTGGTAGAAAAGTAAACACATATTGACATTTTAACATCAAATTACTCCAGGACGAGAGTTTTTGTCAGGTTTTTGAGCATTTCTGGGGATTATGGAAACAAAAAAAGTCTGATTTTGAGTCCTTGAGCCAGTGGTGGGAAATGGGAAAGGCTCAAATTCGTATTCTTTGTCAACAATACACCTGTCATTCCGCAAAAAGTATAAGAAAAATAATTCAGAGTTTAGAAGAAGAAATTATGAGGATGGAGTCTGAGTTAAATGCTGTCTCTGCTGATGCTGCACAGCTGCAGAGTTAAAGGCTGGAGCTCAGCTCCTTTCTGCAGGAGCGTGTTAAGGGGGCTCTGATCAGAGCTCGCTTCTTGTCCATCACGGACATGGATGCGCCAACTTCTTTCTTCTTCAACTTGGAGAAGAAAACGATACAGAGAAAGCAGATGTCCTGTCTGAGGTTGCCTGACGGCAGGGTTACCACAGACCCTGCTGAGATGAGGAAACATGCGGTAGACTTTTATACAGAACTCTACAGTGCAGAAGGCTGCAGCAACATATGTGCAGCTGAGCTCCTGGAGGGGCTTCCTCAGCTGTGTCCTGAAGAGAAAGCTGCCTTGGATAGAGACCTGAGTATGGAGGAGCTGACTGCAGCTGTGGAGCAGTTGGCCTCTGGTAAAGCACCAGGGATCGATGGGCTGCCCATAGAGTTTTACAAGAGATTCTGGGGCTGCCTTCGAACAGACCTTTATGAAGTTACAATGGACTGCATTCACAGGGGCTCACTACCGGCATCATGCAGGAGGGCAGTGCTCTCACTCCTACCGAAGAAGGGAGACTTGGCCCTTCTGAAGAACTGGAGACCGGTGGCACTTTTGTGCGCCGATTACAAAGTGATTTCCAGGGCACTTTCAAACAGACTGAAAGAGTACTTAGGTTCTGTGATACAAGCTGACCAAACCTATTGTATATTAGACAGAACAATAATGGACAACTTGCTTTTAATCAGAGACATTTTAGATATTTGCCAGCGGTATACCAAGGACATTGGAATCTTGTAAATCAATCAAGAAAAGGCTTTTGATAGAGTGGACCATGGTTTTTTATTTTCTGTTCTCAGAGCCTTTGGCTTTGGTGAAAATTTTATAGCATGGGTTGGTTTATTGTATTATGAAGCAACTTGTCTGGTTAAGGTGGGTGATGGGTTAAGTCACCCTATTCGCATTGGATGGGGTATTAGACAGGGCTGCCCCATCTCTGGGCAGTTGTATAGTATCGCCATTGAGCCCCTTCTCAGTAAATTAAGGAACAGCCTCAATGGGTTCTTCCTCACAGGGTTGCCCCATGGTCCGGTTATTGTATCAGCTTATGCTGATGATGTGACTGTTTTTATTAAGGATCAGAGGGATGTACAGGCCA
This sequence comes from Gymnothorax javanicus, assembly GCA_029692085.1. Taxonomy (NCBI): domain Eukaryota; kingdom Metazoa; phylum Chordata; class Actinopteri; order Anguilliformes; family Muraenidae; genus Gymnothorax; species Gymnothorax javanicus. Next base: position 102,915,270 of record CM056202.1, on the reverse strand, counting down.
TGGTCAACTGCCTTAGTCTATATGAGAGGGCCTCATCAGCCAAGGTTAACTGGGGGAAATGTGAGGCCCTTCAGATAGGGCAATGGTCAGGGGAGATGATCCCCAGTCTGCCTGGTGGTTTGCAATGTGGGAGGTGTGGTCTGAAGACCCTGGGAGTGTATCTCGGGGTTAATGGATTCCAGGAGAGGAATTGGGAGGGTGTAGTGGAGACAGTGCGTGTCAAGTTGTCTAAATGGAAATGGCTGCAACCCCAGCTGTCATATAGGGGAAGAGTTCTACGTAGTAGTTAATAACTTGGTCGCCTCGACGCTCTGGCACCGGCTAATTGTTTTAAACCCACCAGGGGGCTTGGTTGAGGAGGTACAAAGACTGTTGGTGGACTTCTTTTGGTCAGGACAGCACTGGATACGGGCTTCGGCTCTGTATCTTCCAGTAGAAGGAAGAGGACAAGGATTAATAGACATTCTTTCCCGGATAAAGGCCTTCAGGCTAAAAACGGCACAGAGGCTCCTCTACGACTGCGGAGCAAGGTGGCTGGGCACAGCTAATACATGTTACTTCAGAAAGCTGGAGGGCTCGGTTACAGCAAACAGCTGTTTTTGCTAAACTCGGACGAGGTGGACATCACGGGGCTCACGCCCTTCTATACATCAGTCCTTCGGGCCTGGCGAGTTCTTCAAGCCTCCAGGGATCCTAATGAGACGCCAGGAATGTGGATCTTCGAGGAGCCACTGTTTTTCAACGACTTTCTTAAGACCGAAGTCTTGTCCTCAGTGAGCCTAAGATCGGCCCTACGTGAAGCTGGCTGTGTCAGACTGGGACACCTTATGAAGGCCACGCGATCCTCTGTCGAAGTCCTGGGACAAATGGCTCACATCAGGTCTTCCAGACTGCTGTCCAGGATTGTCAGAGAGGTCTGTGCCTCTTTGTCTGGGCCTCACCGAGCGATTGCTGAAAACTGTACTCTATCTGACCAATGGGATGATGAATGTGAGTACAGCTTCCCATCTCTGACAGTCTCTCCTGCTGTTGGGGAATGGCAGGAGGGAGAAAACCAGCTTCTGTCATTTAGAACCCCGCAGGTGCAGGGTTTCAATGAGATGGGAAAGAAGGCAGCATATGTCACCTGTGTAAAGGTGTCACACTTGCGCTCTTTGGCTGGGCTGGGAGTGTCGAGGTGGGCTGGGGTTTTTGGTTCAGATACTTCCCCGAAAGGCTGCTGGCGGTCTCTGTACAGGACCCCAGTTGACAAACGGACGGGTGACCTCCAGTGGAGGATTGTACATGGGGCTATAGCTACAAACAGACACATAGCACGCCTGGATCCTAGTACTGGGGAGGGATGTCCTTTTTGCTCTCAAACTGAAACACTCACCCATTTATTTCTTAATTGCTCAAGATTACAGGGTTTACATTTGTTGGAATTTTGGTTTACTGGTTTGGGTGAGTGTTTTTCACAAGATTTATTTATCTATGGTCCAAGGTATTCCGCTGCAAGAAAGCAAGTACATGTACTGCTCGATTTCATGTCAGGAACGGCAAAACTAGCAATCTGGTTAACGCGTAAAAGCAAGATACAGGGATCGGGATGTATTGACCCTGTGCAAAAGGTAAAAGGTATTATAGCTGCCCGCCTTAAAGTTGAGCATGCTTATTATAACATTGTTAATAATCTGGATGCTTTTAATCATCTTTGGGCTGTGGGTGGAGTTTTGTGTGATGTGTTGGAAGATGGAAGAGAGTAAAATAGAAACCTGCTTAGCGGTTGCTAATCACCTAAATACATGGTAAAATGGTCTGTTAGGTATTAGGGGATTAGAAGAATTATACGATTTCGTTTTCAACCTGTTTTGAGGCTACAGTATGAATAAGGACAGAGACAGCAAACCTGCAGTGACTGTAGAGCGTTCAGTTATAGGAGAGGCAGGAGCTCCTTTAAACTGCTGGGCCTCCAGACAGGAGATGAGGGGCTCACACACTGCCTGCACTGTCATCACTGTGCGGCTGGACTCCCGCCATTCCCAGTGCGCCGTCTATCTCTGCTCCTCTGTCACACCGGCGCAGTGAGCATCGGACGCACCGTGCTGGCAGTGCCAAAGATGAATGCGCTGTGTCTCTCCGGACGGTTCAAGCAAAGGAGAGCAGGGATCGCGAGCTGGTTTACGATGATCCACACTGTCTAGCTGGTCACAGCTGGTCTCAATAGGCTTCTTAGCTAAGCTGGTGTCAAATTGGTAGGCTGGTCGACTATATTAGCTGATCAGCTTGTCAAAAAATATCACAACACAGCTGAAACTAGCTAAAACCAGCCTGACAAACAATAGTCCCTTCAAATAATATAAGCTTTCTTGGTAAAAATGAACAAAAGTCGTTAAGAATGAATGACAAGACTGTTTATACTGTAATCTTGATTTTTAATTCAGAAGTATAACATTTAATGGAAGTGCAATAATTAAAAGAAAGTAATAATTACTATAATGAAAAAAACTATTTTTTTCCTATAAATGTGTGTGCCACAATTGGATCCCCTTCATTCAAGATTTTTTACTGCCTCTCCTCTCCAACATAAGAGCTCTGAGCCTCTCTGACAGGAGATGATATGGCAGAGAATCTCAGACGATTGTCCAGTGCAGAATCTCTCCAAATTCCTCAATCCACATCAATGGACTCTCCTCTTGGAATCTTTAATACTGTGAATCCTATCAAGTTAGTAAGAGCCTTTGGAAGAAAGTCATCCCCACAAAATCACAGATCCACCACCAGACTTCACAATGGAGATCAGATTCCTGATGGAATGGCCATCTTTTTACAGTGAAACCACCATACTTTATTTTATTTTATTTTTTTTTGCCAAAAAACTCAATTTTCATCAAACGGGACCATAAAACTGTGCATTTGGAAGTTCCAGTGCTGTCTGGGAAAATTAGTTAATTTTTGATGACAACGAAGGCTTTTCTCTGGAAACCATCCAAAGCATCTTGTAGTTGCTAAGAAGATGTCTAGTCATAGTTACGGAGACTTTTTGATACTAAAGCATAATTAATGGCTGCTGTTCTCTAAGAGCAATCCTTGCAGTTTCTGTTAACGCTCAAACTATCCTCAACACTGTGAAAAATAGGACCAAAATAGGAACATTTCCTCGCAGATTTTTTTTAAAATTTGTCATATGGCTTCCATGCTGTAATTATTGCCCCTATAAGTCCGTGTTTTCAACTGTATAGCGATTCTCACATTCATGAAGCTCAAAACCTTTCTGCCGTTCATTCATTCATTCATTTTCTATACCCGCTTATTCCTCACTAGGGTCGCGGGGGAGCTGGAGCCTATCCCAGCTGGCTACGGGCAAAGGCAGGGACACACCCTGGACAGCTTGCCAATCCATCGCAGGGCGCACACACCATTCACTCTCACACTCATACCTATGGGCAATTTAGTGTCTCCAATTAGCCTAACATGCATGTCTTTGGACTGTGGGAGGAAACCGGAGTACCCAGAGAAAACCCACGCGACACGGGGAGAACATGCAGACTCCACACAGGAAGGCCCCAGGCTGGATTCGACCCCACAACCTTCTTGCTGTGAGGCAGCAATGCTAACCACTGCGCCACCGTGTCGCTGTTAATGATTACAGTAATCTTTGGTCTTATCTTTGGTCTATCTATCTATCAAATTTATACTCCGGGAGAAAGAAGGTCAAGGTTAAGTTTTTCCTGATCATTAACATGATAACATGATCTTAAAAAAGAAACAGATATGTTAATATGCAGCAATGAGATTCTTTATTACAGTTTTTCATGGATGCCAATGATTATGGCACACACATTTTTGGGTAAAAATAAATGTAAAGACCTTTTTTCTGCTATTTCTTCCCCAGACTTTGATTTTTAGCTATAAATCTTAGCCAGTCATCTTAAATGCGCAACAAAATCCCTTATTCCACTTATTATTTAAAACACAAGATTGTGGTAACCTACCCTACTTGTCAGTTTCATACATCATTGCATTTGCAGACAATTTTCGACTCTCACCATCTATTGCTAATCATCTGACCTCCTTGACAACTCTTGTTTATCCAGATAAACGACAAGGCAACATTAGTCAGTAATTGCAGCTGATAGCCCTGGCCTGTCTTTGACAGAGAGGTCAAAGAGCACATTTGTAACAGGAATTAAAGCCTTTGGCACTGCCAGCGTAAATAGCCTTCTCTGCTGATCAATCTTCTGCTAACGCCTCCACTAACAACGCAGGGACATAACTGTCGGCAGCAAGGAGACCTAAATAAATAGCTCTGAAGGTGTGCAGCTGCAGGATTAGCGCTAACACACACCTGCCAGCAATCGCACCGCACTTCATGAAGCCAGGAAACGCTACTATTCCAGCGCTAGTTTGATCATCACAGCTCGCGGCTGACGGAGCCGTTACACCGGCTGCCAGGCGCTGCTTGCCCTCTCATTCTGTGCTTACCCAACGGAGAAAAAGAATGAGACAGCAGGGAATCTCTGTGATAATTCAGATCGTTACCCAGACAGCCACAGAAAACGGTAACAAACAAACAATGAGCAACACAAAGTCCGACCCAAAGGTGAGGCATTTCCATCCAATCCCTGAGCGGCCAAGAAAGCAGTGAATCTGGGACATTATTGCAGAGAGAAGGAAACAAAGATCCTCTTTTCCTTTAATAACCTGCTCTAGGGCACAGAGATTGAATTCTGTCAGTAACTATTATATGTCAAACACAAAACCTTGATTCATTATCTAAACCCCTCCAGAACAAACCTGCGGTGAGACTATAATGTAACACAACTTTCTAAAAAAGAATCAAGCTCATTATTACATTATTAAAAAAAGTAATTAATTACTCAAAATAATTTCTAATTCCCAATCATAAAACTCCATTGAACCTATCTGCGATGAAGCTTCCAGGGTTGAAGCTTTTTTACCTATTTATTCTTTTTTTTTTCAAGACTTGTTTGCAGGTCCTGTTTTCTTAATTATTCCTGCTGTCTCCACCTGGTAATTGGCTCCTGTGAAGCTTGCGGCTGTGGACTGAAATTGGAAAATAAAATACTTTAATGATTTCGTCCATTCGTAATTGGAGCAAAGCACCTCGCTCGAGGATACGACAGTCACATCGCTCACGCCTCTGGCTGTCCATTCAGCCACATCCACTGCTACACGCTAGATGCTCTGTCCTTCTCAGCTGCAAATTAAGATGCTTTTTCAAAGTTCACAGGACTGTTTCAACTGCCATAGAGGCATTTTTACAAACTGGAACATATTCATCAAAAAGAATCCTCAACAAATATGTATCAGCATAAAGATAGTTTGCTCAGTTGATGGATTATTTTAATGACATTCATTGCAGAGATGTTTCACATGCTAAATCACTAGCTGAATCTACAGCAAGACAGTAATGTTTTAGAATTAACCAAACAGTTCATGTTAACCCTTTCATGCATGAGACCTTTCCCCTTGGTCAATACTGATGATTTTTGGTATTTCTACTTATTATAGACCAAAAGACCAAATATCATAGATTTTTTCAAGGATTGCCAAAGCTGGGGGTAATTTTTTTACCTCAGAGATGTGAGTTTTTTGTTAAGCATTCATGTGCATGAATCTCACACATGTGAGGTTGCCATATAACTGCCTAGAGTTCAATAAGTCATGAATCTAAAACACGTTTGATATCTTCAATATGTTCTATGTGATCTTATATAACAGTATAACATACTACTCTGGGTAAGACTTTCCTACTCTTGCTTCTTTGGGGTGTCGAAAGCTTGGAAAAGCACACTCACCTCTTTCTCATGGGCGCAGCCATCTTGGAAATTTGAAGAGCACTAGTAGAGACATCTGTTGACTGATGCAGAAACTATAATACCTCACAAAAGTAACACGAATGCAGTCCCAGGGGTGGATGCCTTGTGGAGGGGGGGACTAAAAAACCTCAGGTATGCGAGGCATATGCATCAAAGGGTTAAGAACCTAATTTCACAGTCAAATAAATGTATATTAGTGGCCAAAAATAATCAGCCCACCCGAACAGAGCAGACTTTAGCTCATGCATTACGCTTCTCACTGTTCTAATCCTTCAATAACAACTGAACTCCTGAGCCAAAGCAAATCAAAGACAGTGCTGGAGAGAGAAGTTCATTCAGGAAAACTATAGCTGCTTGCAGTTTTGACTGTATACAGTATTTCCTCAAGGAGGGGACAGGGTAAATTGTGTCATTCAGTTCTTTCATAAAACAAACAAGCCTTTCAGAGATCGTAGAAGTCCCCTGCCAAATATTGCACGTACCACGAGCACAGGCGGACGAATGGACAGACAGACAGACACAGCCTCAATCGAAAGTCCCTGACCTATCCTGGTTGGAAACTAAAAAGCCATAATTAAAGGCCACTGCATGTAGTTTGGGAGATATTGTCTGGGAACAAAACTGAGGTCAAGGTCAGATGAAATGTCTCATAGAGGTCATTGGTTAATTTATAACTTCTCTTGGTTGCCTCGACCAAAACTTAATAGTTTCTTATTTGCTGCTTTAAAATATCAGATGATTTTTCTCATAAAATCTAAAATCGCACTAAAAGGTCAAGATCATCAGGAAAAGGGAAGAGGTCACAGGTGAACAAAACATTTAAAAGGCACAACTGGAGGATAAAGCCAAATTACACAAGCAATTTCAAAAGGCCACTGTCCACATTGTCGGAGATCTGCTTCAGACACGTAAAACAGAGACAGGGGTCATGACTGAAAGGCCAGAGGTCAGAGGTCACAAAAAGGGTAATAGCTATGAAGCTTTGGTAAAGGTCATACGGTCAGCATGAAATGGTAAGGCTGCAGCATACAGTTTCAGAGTAATAGATCTGGACAAACAGATGGATGCAGACACGGACCGATGCACCTAAGGACAAATACGGCCTACATCAACAGCCCTCCGACCTGCCCTTCAGGTGCTGAGGGACGAACAAACTGAATCCTTTGGCAATAATACCTTTATCAACAGGAGAGATGGGGGGAATGTTATGGGATGCCGTCAAAGACCGAGCCCATTAAAAGGTAACAGACTCTACTCAGTGTTTCCAGAGCAAACAGGCACAGTCTCCTGAGAGCCCACGAGACAAACACAAAACAAAGTGGTGCTCAGGGAAGCCCTCAAGTATTGGGACACTTTTGTTCTTTTTTTTTCTTTTTTTTAATTTGTAAAATCAATTTTCAAAGAATATATTCAATGTGATCATGAAAATGATGAACTATTTATTGCATCTTTTTATTTAAAAAAGAAAAGATATGAAAATGTACATACATGGACGAATCACTCAAACTTGCCTGTCCATCATTATTTTGACCTTTAAAAACACTCTAAAGTCTCCTTCTAAGCATTCAGAGGGCCAGCCCATACACAAGAGCTATAGACACTACAGCTCAAGATATTGTTTTATCAGTACAGGTATTTGGACACTTTTAAAGGGTTCTTATACCTACAGTTTAAGTGCAGTTTATAGCATCACTTGGAGCATGAAGTTGCAACTTGCGCGATCACAGGTGGGATTCTAACAGGATGTGCCACCTGGGCAAACAAATGCAGTTGAGCTGGTTGCTGTCAGCTTTGTAGTTCAGTGGATCTTGTGTACACTGATAAATATGGAATGGACTTCAGTATATATGGAATGAACATTGATATATATAGAATGAACTTTGATATGCTGTATATAGAATTAACTTTGATATCCATGGAATGAACTTTGATATATATATGGAATGAACTTTGATATGGATATGGATTATGTTAACTAAAGATAAATAGCTAACTAGCCAACTAAAGTAGCAAGCTACACATCTCCATGAATGAGTATAACAATGATATGTCAAATAAATATTCGGACATCCAAACAAAGAGTGAATAAATGCCGGTAAGCTCTAGCAAACTCAGCATGGCGCTTTAGGCCGGCTCATCCCTGTTTCCTGCGTAGCTTACTTTTACTTACTTTTAAAAAACGTTTCCGCCACAGGCAAAGCAAGAATATAGAAAAAATGACAATTGTATGCTTAATTACATCAGTCGGATTTCATTGTCACAACTGCAGATTTCTTTCCAAGAGGTAAGAGCTTTATGATACAGCCCCTCACACAGCTAGAAACCAGTGAAAGAAAATGAAATTATGGGGAGTGAGAACCCGAGATGGGCAGTTTGAAAACTGAAAACTTGTAGGCAATATAGCCTATGGAGTCCTGTCTACTAATTATAGGCTTGTCTTTATGAAAGACTGTGATGCCTCGGATGCCCCCAGAATCGCCGTATTTTCATTTTCTTCTGCTTGGCCGTAGTAGTACCTGCTTTGTAATATCAAACTTGGCCACTGTTTTCCAGACTGAGAGCCTGCTTTCAGCCAAGAATGAGCAACAATATATATTCAAAACAGTGTTGATAGACCGTGGGGCCATCCGGCTTTTTATCAGCAAGCAATTCAAGATAGTATGGGGGTGCATTAGTACACATGGCATGGGTAACTTGCGTATCCATAAAGACACCAATATATGAACGATATATACAGGTTTTGGTGCAACATTTACTGCCATCCTGATGCCTTTTTTAAGGGAAGGCCTTGCTCATTTCAGCAACACCATGCCATACACCATACTCTGCATGTATTACGTATTACCATAACATGGCTCTGTAGTAAAAAAGCCTGGGTGGTAAAGTGCTCTGCCCGCAGTCCAGACCTGTCAGCCACTGACAATATGTGGCGCATTATGAAACAAAAAAATGACAAAGGAGGCTGCAAAGTATTGAGCAGCTGAAATCCTACATAAAGCAAGAATGGGAAAACATTTTGCTATCAGAACTACAGCTATTGGTCTCCTTAGTTCCCAAACACAGAGTGTTGATTGAAGAGGACCTGTTGCAACACAGTGGTAAACATGCCCCTGTGCAAACCTTTTTGAAACGGGTTGCTGGCATCAAATTCAAAATGAGCTCATATTTTCCAAAAAACAATAAAATATCTCAGTTTCAACATCTGATATATTTTCTTTGTAATATTTTCAAATGATTTGAACGTCACTGCATTCTGTTTTTTTTAAAAATATGGAAATGCATCATACCATTATGAATATCTTATAAAGAAGTCTAGTTTCTTTTCTGAATGATTTATTGAACTTTGACCTGTAGGTCACAAGCATTCTGCTTTATTTTTTGAAGATATCCTACAAACCCATACATAGTCATGATGTTAACTACTTTCAAATTGTAATTAAACAAGAAACAATCTAAACTGATTCAAACTGCTTTACAAGAAGCCGCTATTTGTGGTCCAAAATATAAATAGATCGCAGAGTTTCTGCACTTCGCATGCACGATCCCCGACAGTCCAATTAATGTGATATTTGAGAGGAAAGTTTACAAAAATAATTAACTGAAGCAAAACGTTCATCAAGGTGGAGAAGAAATGGGTACGAATCAGAGACGTGCGGTCGGTCTACCTTTTTATCACTAGAATTTTCAACCTGTTTCCACGTATTATGCCTGATTGACAATCAATCAATTATAACTTTTTTTAGCGAACAATTAAGACCTAGCCAAGGCTATATGTAGCCAGCAATGATTAAAGCTGCAGTTGGTAAGTCTTATAAAAGTAACTTTGTCATATTTGCTAAAACTGTCACTGTGTACAGACAGTATTACATAAAACTAGTACTTTGTAATTAAAAAAAGGCTCCTTTAGACTAGGGATGAGTCAGAATATTCAAATTTTCGAATATTCACGCATGACGAAACTTTCGAAAAATATGCCAGAGTCGCACAGATATAATACGTTTTGATACCGTAGTGGGCAACTGTGTACAGCGATAATTGCTATACACGCCGTGTTCACACTGCCATCTGGTGGCTATTTAAATTACTTACAGTTACATTTGGCTACATTATCGTAGGCCTACAGTCACACCACGTGAACAGCGAAGGGAAGACATGGAAAGAATTGCAGTACACGGTCGAAGTGCCATCTGGAAATTTTTCGATAAAACGGGACAAAACGAAGTGAAATGCAAGTTGTGCAGCGCAAAGTTGTCCTACCACAAATCGACGACATGTATGCACACGCATTTAAAAGCCAAGCATCCAGCGGACAGCCAGACCTTACAGCCACAGGCCGCCAGTAACCAGCCGTCTATGGCTAGCTTTGCAACAAGGCAACGGCGTTGTGATGATGCACGTGCGGGACGAACAACAGCTCTCATCACAAAGATGATTTCAAAAGACATGCTGCCCATAATTTTTGCGGAAGGAACGGGATTTGTGAATTGATGGCATACGCAGAACCAGAGTATACGGTCCCAACCCGTAAAACCATTACAGCACGACTCAAAAAGCTACTGCAGACAATCTTCGCAGAGATTTAGCTGGCGTTGAAAAGGTAGCTTTAACTACTGATGCATGGACTGCACTGACTGCCAAATCATACATAACTATTACATTTCATTATCTTGTTAATTGGGAAATGAAAAGCGAGGTGCTACAAACGCGAGCAATGCCAGAATCGCACACAGTCGAAAACTTATTTATTTATTTATTTATTTATTTATTTCAGTTTTCTTTTACCAGGGTAGCCTCTTCAGTTTCGAGAACTGCTTTGCAAGAGGGCCCTGGACATAGTAGAAACATAGACATGCACATAAATCAACAGACAAATAGCTAAAAATATCATATATGTAAATGCATTAGCTAACATTGCTACAATAAATACAATAGATAACGCCAGCGAGAAAAACAAAGTCAACATTAATTTAAGGTTTAAAACCCATCTCTAACATATAAACACGTCAAAGAGAACTGATGAAATCGAATGAATGAGTGAGGTCCCCCCCACTCACAATCTATAGTATAGTATAGTAAGTATCTGCTTAACTAATTCCTATGTTTTCACTGGTCAGTCACCAAGCATAACTTAAAAGACGACACGTATGTTTAAAAACATTAAGTGAAGAGCTAGATTGCGCTGAGCAAGGAAGATGATTAAATGCTTGACTGCCAGTGTAAGAAAAGGATTTCCTCATGTAATCTGTTCTCGGTGTAGGTAGAAGTAATGGGCAATTAATTGCATGGTGGGTAATATAAAAGACAGGTCGTTTTATAATTAGCTGGTCTAGATACGAGAGTGCTAAGCTGTGCAAGATCTTGTAGGGGGGAAGCCAGGAGATAACGTGGACATGCGACCAGGAGTGCCTGTTGCCCTCTGTTTTTAACATAGTGGGGTAATAAAGACATAAGAACCTATACTTCCTCCACAGCTGGCATCGTCTCCAGCCAGGCATGGCTGAGAACAGTGGGGTAATAAAGTCACCAGGGTCCAGACGTCCTCTGCAGCTGCCCCCCCAATTCCACCACAGAGATAAGGGGGCCTGATACTGGACACTTCAGCATGGGTGTGTGTGTGTGTCTTGAGCACATCAAAGGTGGGGAAGGAAGCGCGCCCTGGCTTGGTTGCTGCAAGGAATTTCCCTCACAGCGGGGTGTGACCTGTGCCCTCTGCCCGATTAGTGCCATAGTGACCTCTTCTGGACACACTGTTACCGCACCCTTTCATTTCATCACTGTACACTGTAAAATGTAATTGTATACCTTACTTAAAAGAATAAGTGACCTTTACTAATTTCTGCTTACTTTGTTGACTCTACTTATGGAAACTTAGTAAAGCCAAATTTTTGGTGGGGAAAGTAGTCAAACTCATAAGATAAAGTAACCTCTACTTGTCAAGTTTGAGTGAGGAAGACCCATCTGCATATCTCGGCTATTACACATGCGCAGCTGCCACTGAAGACGCATTTTGAAAGAGGTCAAGGGTGAATGTTCAAGGCGGGATGATAACGTTTTTTTTTTGGATTCGCACCATCAAGTCTGGATACCCCAGGTCCGTCAAGTTTTGTGAAGGTAAGTTGTAGCTAACTTTGCGAAATGTTAAATTTCACTGGCCATCTGTTTAGCCAACTTAGTCAAGCTTTTGCCATATAAGCTACTTTATCCTTTAGTTAAGTTTGGAGGTTAACTCTATGTCTTCGATTTAGCCCAGTAAATGGACTCTCTGTGAGGTAACATAATGGTAACGAACGTGAACTGTTAAGTTAACTTACATTTCTCAGCTCGGTTTTAGTACAGAGTGGATATTATTCAAGTTGCTTAATAAACCATAAGAGGTAACGTTGAGTTCCGCGCTGGTTAACGTTACGTTGGAGGAGGCTACGGAAGGAGCTCCTTGTCTAACCTCAATTTTTTTCCGGGACAAATACATTTTGGGAGAAATGTATTTGCGAGAAGGGGGTTTATAATTTAATATTAAGTATTAATATAGCGAATGCATATGTTGCGTGTGCCCTAGCAAGCTAGCTAGCAACCTGGTGCGTCATTAGTAATATGCCTGGCCCGGTTATGTGCTGTTACCACGTTTAGAACAGCGCTTAAAGTTCCTCGATTCGGTGCACGCTGGACGTTTTTACGCACCCGAATGGTTCGCTTGTTACCCAAACATTTAGTGCAAACATTTAGTGAAGCCGAAAAAGTTCTGATTTCATTGGTGGTGGTTGAATATGATTCACTTTCCCCACAATTTTCTCTCGTACCGGTTGTGTAATTCAATAGGGAGATTAAGAATATAATTCGACCATTGTGAAGCTTCTTTCACGATAGATTGGTTCGCTTTGTCACTGTCCTCCGTGCTTGTTTTGGTTCTTTTGTCCAACCAGTGTTCATGTCTGGGACGTGGCGTCATTTAAATAGACACATGGCAATTCTTATCAGCTGTATGCAGAAGTGAAAACGGACCTCTGCTTTTTCAAATGATTGGAAGTAACGTGAAACGCGTAATGAGTGGGCCTTATTGAGTTCTTATTTCTCATTATGGAAGAAAAACCGAGAAAGAAATAGAATTTTCACACAGTATGGCATGGCTAGTTGGGACAAGTATTTCTGATCTTATTGGCGTTTAAATAGAGGGGTAGAAAAACTAGCAGAACTGGCCTAGGATTTAAAAATCTTTACCCCTTCTATTGAATTGATTGCTACCTACTAGCTTTACACATGCATTTTGTTTGTGTGTCAGTTAGCTTTACTTACTGCTTTTATTGTTTCTTTTCTAGGTTTTGATATTTGCAGACAAACCTTGCTATGCATTGGAAGTGTAAGTATTGCTTGTTTTCTTCTGAGAAGAGGGCTCTACTATTCAAGCACTATCGCTTAAAACATGGAAGCTATGCCAGAACTGCTCCTATTCCATGCCTCCACACAGATTGTCTGTGTTCATTCAAGTCATTTAATGCCCTCAAAGTGCATTTGACAAGAAATCACTCCCATAAAATACATGATGAGCAGATGAGCAGAGCTGATGAAATCCCTCTGATATTTCATTGTCCTCTTTGCAATTTTGAAGAACCCTGCACAGAACTAAATTTTTTCTCCCATTTGCGCCAACATCTAAAAAAACTGGAAACGGTGAAGTGCCCATATATAAATTGCACTTTTGAGAGCAATGTCTACTCAACATTTAATGCTCATAAATGTAAAGAACATAGGCTTCCCAGTCAGAAGCAGCTGAAGCCTGACATTGTCTCGCACACTGCACCTCATGACTCAGATCTAGATGTGTCACACAATGTACAAGAAGATGAGGCTTTTTCCAATGATCCGACAGATTTTGGCTGGGAGGAAAATGAGGAAGAAGCTCAAATTGAAAATTTAGATCATTTACAGGATCAACTGGAGCATAATTTAGCCGCTCTTTCTTAAGCTGCAGGCAATCTTGCATATTTCTGACATGGCAATACAGGAGATAATCCAACAAATGAACCAGATTATTCTTCTCTCAGAACCCCTTTTACAAAATGCTTTTAAGCAAATTCTCAATGCCCATGGCATCAGTGACACTGATACAGTTGTGAGAGACATTATGAATGCTGTCAAAGAGAACAATCTGTTCCAGAAAATGACGGATGCTGGCAAATCACTCTCTACAATAATAAAAGAGCATCATATTTTCAGAGGGAATTTCCAATGGTGATGCCAGTTGAATACAAGCTTGACAAAGATTCTCAATCAATCGCTTATGTGCCGCTTCTGAAAATGTTACAAAAACTGTTAAACAGAGCTGATGTTCTAGATAAAATTCTCACTCATGATGACAATGTTGATGGATTGAATACTTACAGAGATGGCACTCACTATCGTGGGAATGATTTCTTTAAAACTGAAACCTTGAGGATTGTACTTGGCCTTTATATCGATGAGTTTGAGATTGCCAATCCTCTGGGCACTTCAAAGAAGAAACACAAACTGTGTAGTATTTATTGGGTTCTTGCAAATCTTCCCTCAAAATATCGCTCCTCTCTTCACTCTATTCAGCTGGCAATTTTATGCAAAGCTAGTGCAATCAAACAGCACGGCTATGCAGATGTCCTTCACCCACTGGTTCAAGACCTGGTAACTCTTGAAAAACATGGTGTCTATGTTGAGCAGTTAGGTGAGTGTGTGAAAGGAACAGTGCTTTATGTGTCAGCTGATAACCTGGGTGCTCATTCTTTGGCTGGTTTTCAGGAGAGTTTCGTGGTGCAGCACCCTTGTCGATTTTGTATGGCAGAGAAGAGGGACATTCAGCAGAAAGAGGTCCGGTCTGGAGCATTCGAGCACAGAACCAGCGAGAATCATGACAGGCAAGTTTCTGAAGTTTTGAAGGATCCAAATTTGGTAAAAGAGTATGGTGTGAAAGGTCCTTGTGTTCTGAGAGAAAAGTTGGAGCACTTCCACACTGTCACTGGTTTTCCGCCGGACATAATGCATGACCTCTTGGAGGGTATCGTCCCCATTGAGATGTCTTTGTGCATTAATGATTTGATCTCCAGGAAGTATATTACTCTTGAGTCCTTGAACGAAGCCATCAAACATTTTCCTTACAAATTTACTGACATACCTGATCAGCCTCAGACCATCCCAGCCACATTTGCCTCTAGAGGCACCATTGGCGGGAATGGCCATGAGAACTGGGCACTCACAAGACTTTTCCCACTCATGATTGGTTTTGATGTACCAGAGAATGATCAAACATGGGGGATTTTGATGCTTTTGAAAGACATTGTGGAACTGACGATGTCATTCAGATTAACAGAAGATACTCTTGATTTTCTTGATGCCAAGATCTCAGAGCACAGAGGTTTACTTTTTAACAGTATTTCCTCATTTCACATTGCGCCCCAAGCACCATTTTATCGAACATTATTCACAGCTGATGAGGATGTTTGGGCCACTGAGAGATATGTGGACAATGCGCTTTGAAGGAAAGCATAAATTCTTCAAACAAGTCATTCGCAACACAAAAAACTTCAAAAACGTACCACAAACTCTGTCTGTCCGGCATCAAAGAATGATGGCATACCATGTTGACTCCTCCTCATTTTTCAAGCCATCTATCCAGATGGACAAGGTGACAGTTTCTTTAGTTTCATCCTTTCCTGAGCAAATTCAGAACACGCTGCAACAGAGCTATGCTACTCAGAACACTGTCCTTGTGGCATCATCTGTGAGCATTGATGGCATCAAATACAGTCCAGATATGATTCTATCTGTTGGTTCGTGTTCATGTCTTCCTGATTTTAGGCAAATTCAGAAAATTATTGTCATTAACAGTGATGTTCTGTTTGTGTGCAAACATCTGACATCATGGTATATTGAGCATCTGCGTTCTTATGAGCTGTGCACTCTTGTGTCATCACTGTCCGTCAACATGCTTTCTGATCTGAATGACCCATTTCCTCTGGCAGCCTACAAAATTAGGGGCAGAAAATTTGTCACCCTTAGGCATTTTATTTTGTGCTGATTGAATGCTTAAGATTTTGATATCCAGTGTCAAGAGGTAACTGATGTGCATTTTTGATCCTTTCTAGAGTCACAACAAACAATGGAGAGAAGGACCACAATGAGGATAATCGTACATGACCATGATATAAGGAAAATTACACTCCATGATAAACCACAGACACTTGACTCACTTTATGAGCAGCTTGAGGAGAAGCTGGGTCTTCAGTACAAGTTTTTTCTCTTCAGTATGAGGATCCAGATTTTAACAATTCCCTCGTCAACCTCACTGATATTGCTGACCTGCCGGACAAACCCACCCTAAAGGTAATCAGCCAGGTGCCAACACCCACACCAAGTACAGCTGACACGGAGATCTTATCCTCATCCTCCCCTGGGAGTCAGTCATCTCTTACTCGGTCACCATGGCCAGACACCTTTGACATTCCTTCTTTTTCCTGTGGACATTGAGTACAGATTACGCCAGGCAAATCTCCAGTATATGAGAGATGAGACATATCTACAAGTTCCCAGGGACATGAAGCATGAGATACTCGAAAAACTTGCGGAGACAATATACACCTTCAAGGCGTATCCCTGTGATGAAGAATTCAGTGATGTTGCAGCAGCACTGATTCAGAAACACCCATGCCTTACTGAACCAGGATCCTCCAATGGATGTAATGGGTGGAAAAATAGCATCAAGTTCAAAATGGGCAACTTCCGCACAAAACTGCGTCGAGCTGGTTGTACAGATGTGGCCGTAAATGGAGGGAAAAGAAAAGATCAAACACCTCAGAGAAGTGTCAAAAGACCCAAGCGGTTTGAAATCAATTTTCTACCTAATTTTCCTGATGGTGAAGATGAGACTAGTTTGGAGTCCAAGCGAAAAGGAACTTCAAGAAGAGATGAAAAACGCGTCGTCCAATTGCTGCTCTGATATCCAAGAACATGGACTCTACTTTTGCCATGAGAAGAAAGGAGTTTGTAAATTTGGAGCCTCCAGTAAAAGATGCAATGGCAAGGTGGCCAGCTCTCTTTACAGAGAGTCAGGTAATCTAGATTTCTCCATCTTTTATTTTTCAATTAAAAAAAAGTTTTTTTTTTTTTCTCTGATGTAAATTCATTATTTTTGTGCGTCTTTTTAAGTCAGAACTAGCTTCAGTGTCATTGAAGAAGAAGTAATCCTAAAATTTGGGGATATTAGGTAATCTTTTAAGAGTTTATGAATTGATCATTTTAAATCCCTGTCCCAAAGTAATTTTTCTGTCCAGAGTGATCTAATGTTTCGTTTTAGCGGCAACATGACTACATCTTCAGTCTTAATTGGCCCACTTTTTTTATTTAGATCATTGCAGAGTTCTGTCGCCTGTCGAGCAAAAACCTGAAGGTAGAATTCTTCAAAGAGCTTGACAAATATACTCCTCGCTTCTTTTGAGATTTTCCAGTCAAAGGGGGGAAGTGTTGGCCAAACACTTAAGGAGTATCTGCTACAAGTCACACCAGGGGTAAGTTTCAGACACAAAGTAATTTTTTATTATGTTGTAAATTGAATGGTGCAACCATGCACATTGTGTTTGCTTAGTTGCTAATTGATTGTCCTTGATCACTTATATTTGAGCACTTGTGTGTTTGAAATGGTTTCCAGAGTACAGATGTTACTGGGAAGCGAACAGCAGTACTGCGTGGCCTTCCTGTCCTTCTTGGAGATGATGCCAAAGACTTCTTTATGTCATGCTTTGTAAGTAGTCTCAAGTCCTGATTATTTAAATCTACACCACAGGATGCCCAGTCTGTTATATGCTGCTCTGAATCCCAAATGCCTTTAAGGCAGGCACACTCTAGCAGGTATCTGTACATCTGCACTTATCTGCTTGAAAGTAATGGGGTTCTACTTATATCTCCTATGACCAAATAAAGTATAACGTGTAGTTAAATATAATGTCATAATCTTTCCCTTCTATCAACATCAGCGCTTCTTTATCACCGGTGCTCTTGGACAGTGTGCTTACACCGCCACAGAATGCTGTGTATCTGCCAGTTTGGTACCGGTGAGACCGCTGAAAGCTGGATGTCACATACCAGTTCACTCATCAGCCTACAGTGGTATTAGCAAGCGTAATGTCCAGAAGCAGCAATGGGGAATGAATGTTCATGTTGCAAGTGAAAGTTCAGAAAAGGCTTGCATGTTATTTTGTATGAAGGTTTTGGTTGTTGTGTGGTGCATATGGTACCAGGGTCACAACTGGTGTCATATTCTTCACACCTTAAATACCGTTACTTTGAAGTGAAAGGAGAATTTTTCTTATTTTCCAACTCCAAACTCCATCATGCAGCTGTGAAAGATAAGAAAAAACACGCCAATAACTTACCAATATGTTTCTGCCCCAGCTGCTTGCCCCAGAAACTTTAAGAAGCACCTTAAAGCGAGAATGTTTTGCTTGTGAATAAAAGAGGCAATTCTTGCGTCTCCCTTTAGTGATGCAATTCGGTAATATGGAGGTTGTGAGGCAGTGGCGGCGCGTCGGCTGTAGCAAAGGGACGCTCAAACCTCACCCTTCTGTGCTTAATGACCCGAACCTGTTGAATTTACTTTTCTTGATTAGCAACAGTTGATCAGACTAATTGGTCGAACGATTGTCAAATTTATTTTAGATACCATTGTTATACATTGCTCCATAAAATTATGAGGCGTTTCTTTGGCATAAAAATAAATAGCGGCGTAAAATATCAGCATGTCTTAATAAATTCTGTGCTCAAGTAGCTTGAGAAAAGACAGATTTGTGTACAATAGTTCGCGAGGCTTATTAAGCAATAAGCTGCGTAACATGCCAAATATGCCTTCTACATGGAGTGATTGATGTAGAAAAGAACGGATTCTTGCAACTTACTGCTAAATGAGCCTCGCAAACTCACGCAAATCTAAGCCGTTTCATGAGCTACTTGAGGGCAGAATTTATTAAAAAAAACTGATATTTTGCGTTGTCATTTATTTATGTGCGAAAAGAAAATGCCTCAATTTTGTGCTGCAGTGTATAACTATGCTATCAGAAATACATTGATTGTCATTCTACCAATTGGTCTGAGCAACTCATGCTAATCAAGAAAAGTAAATTGACAGGTTTAGGTCATTAAGGGTGAGGTTTGAGCATGCCTTTACTGCCACTGTTGTGAGCAATATTAAGTGGGAAAGCAACACCAGCATAAAAAGGGTACAACAGCAACTAGCCTAGTTTAGAACATAGTTGTATTGATCCATGTTTAACATTTTAATGGGTTATTGGAGATATTTGTATCCCCCCTCCTTTCAAGCAGACAGGTAAAGGTGTATAGATACTTGTTTGGGTGTACTTCTTACCATTATGGAAGGTTTTAGGGTTTTGCATTGAGTGACTATGAAGCTGCAACTGGACCCTTTGGAAGGAGAGCAGATACCACCAAAGGGTCCTGATCTGGGTCACTGCAACCTCGTGAAATTTCTATTTCACTCTGATGTGGTGCCACTCTATGAACAAGTTGTTATCAGGTTCTTTCACACTTTTATATGCCAGTTTGCCTTTACTGTTATTTACTTAAATGTCATTTGCCTTTTTGAAAAAGTATTTTTTTTTTACAATCATTCAGTGAATCAATTTTATCAATGAATTAATTTATTAATTATGAATGCATATTCAGTACTTGCTGTGCAGCATGTGCTTTTACTTAAATGTTAAATAATATCAGGATAAAGCTTCCTCTTAATGGCTCTGTCTTGTGTTTTCAACCACATAATGCAAGGTGACATTAGACATGTATTCGTGGTTGTAATGCTGCTGTGGTTGTTAGGACTGCGATGACCCTCCAGACACGTCCCACACCTCCATCGGGATCCTGACAGTGATTCCTGAGGACGGCCTGGCTTCTCCTCACTCACTGCACCTGGATGCCTCTGGTACTTCAATCATTTTGGAAGGAACAGTCGTGATGGATGACCTTGAAAATTTTCCGCATGCCATGTGCCTACTTTTTGGACTTATTTATGCCCTAAATTTGGAGTACCCTCAACAACTGAAGAACACCTTTGATTTTATTCAAAGAGTACTTCTCTCACTTGACACATAAATCCTAAAACCAAAAAAATACAGTCACTCAAAAAATCGGCTGATGCAGTAAGTGAGAAAAAGCTGAAGTTTGTGTCAAGATTAAGAAATTGTGGGTAACAATGTTTTTCTGCAGTAAATTGATAGCTTGGTTGGCAGCAGTTTTACTCTCTTTGCATGTAAATATAAAAAAAAACTTTTATGTTTCCCTTTTAAACTTGCGATACTGTAAAAAAAAAATTTTAAGACTAACAAATGGTCTTTTGTTTATCGTTTGTGCATTCCAACAAAATGCATTTTCATTTTTAGTTGAATTGTTTATAACGTCACCTTCTTAAAATAATGGCCTAAGTCAGTTCTTTAATTTAAACTAAGAATATTGCTCATTAACAGAAGCTTCAGAAACCTTGTATAACTTCATTTATATCGAAATACAAGTTCATTTCTGACAAATGATTTTTTTTTTTTTTTTGCCTAAATCAGCTCTTGATGCTAGTTTTGGTTGTTTTTCTGTTATTTTCACATTTATGACTTGGGCCATTATTTTAAGGTGACAATAGCATAAGCAGTCCAGATCTTTTTTATAATTTGATAACTTAAAATACTGGACATACCGCCAAATTGGTAACAAGTTTTAAGTTTGACAACATGCAAGATAAACAAAAACAAGTTTCTTTCTTTAGTTAACAGAAAAATTAAAACTGTTTCAGCTTTCCCTTCAAACTGTTGTCTTTATTTGTTTCAACAGCTGACATGTTTTAGTAATGCTTACTTGAAAATGTTAAGGCAATCAGTTTCCTGATTTCTTGGTAGTAATGTGAATGCTTAGACTTGTAAGGATAACTAATTTTTGTGAGTACTCCTTACTTAACATAAATCAGGTTTTTAAGTTGTGTTTACTTACATTTTATGGTCAACCTAATTAATAATTCTGAGTAAACTACACTCAAGTTTACTGTCACAATACAAGTTGTCCAAACACAACTCTGTTCAGCTTTAACAACTTAAAAGTAATTTTCAACTATACTTGGAAATTTCGAGGCAATCGGTTTCCTGACTTTTTTTAAGTAAAGTCAACTTATTACATTTTACAGTGTAACTGTTTTAAGTTGAGAATTGCAATTTAAACAAAAACCCACTATTACACTGTTCTAACTGCCCGCATGTCATCACTGAATTACTGTATTATATCTGGGGTAATAGTGATGTGAATTTCATGGGGAATGGTTCAGTTGGGATGAAATTTCATGGTAATTACATCATCATAATTCTCTATGTAATCATGTTTGGTATGTATCTCTTCAGCTAAATTCAAGGAGTTGAATGAGATGCATTTCATATCTGCTGTATTTCAAGGAAACATAGTTTCTGTTCTCCAGCAATAATTTGTCCTGAACCAGAGTTATCTCTTGAGGTGTATTTAGAATCATCTCTCCCCCTTTGCAGGAAGTGCTTTGCGACCCCCCCCGAGGTCTGTCTCCAAGGTCCTCTCACTTCTCTAAGAACTTTTATTATCTCCTTTTGAATAATAATTGTTTTCTTATTTTCTCCGAGGAGGAAGTCTAAATTACAATTTGGGCCATCTGTGCGGGCTGATCAAAGGCGTCATCAGCCTTAAATCTGAGAGAGACGACCTGGTCGGGGAAGCTCGTAAATGACTTCCCACACGATTGGTCCGTACGCTTATTTCTAGCTTAGTGAATTCTGTACTCTTTGCACGCTTGCCACGTGTGTAGCCTTTTTCGCCAGGTATGACTTCACTCTCCTTTTCTAAATCGTTTGTAACTTGTGATTGATCTAACTGCGATTTGTTTGCCTTAAGCTCTTGCCTACCTGGTGAATAAACTATTGTTATATTCCTTTGAACTTGTGTGGTATCCATGACTCTTAACACTTGTACATTCTTTTCTAGCCACGTCCACCGGAGACTTAGGGGTTAAGCTCACCCAATGACTGACTGATCAGCGGCTTTGGGATGAGAATTGGTTTTATTAAGTTGGAGAGACAATCATGATCTACTTACATAAAGGGTTTATGTATTGCCGGTTCTGGGATTTTAGCCTTAAGGAAACCCATGGACTAAAAAGTCGGTTATCTGTTAAAATTCCCTGAAGGAACCCATGGGCGTGCATAGATCTGGGTTCGCAGTAATCAAGCCAAAAAGATGCTGTTGCTGTGATGTTTGACTTCCAATCCTCTAGTATTACCAACAAACCTAAGCTGCGGGGAATAATGCCAAAACCCGGGGCATATATTTTAGTGACACAGGCCTTTATTTATGAGTCCGGGAGGTAATCACCCCGAGATCCACGCAGGTTCTCCCTAAATTATAAATTTCAATTCTAAATGGAGTCAGATTTTGAGCGAGAGTAACACTGTAATCGTTATGCTTAGTTTGCCCTAATCACTGATAAGTCTGATGTTTTGCTCAGCTTCTGCGAGTGTTCCAAGTTTGCTTTAGTGCAGTTTCCATATATTGCGCAACAGTAGTCAATGTGAGGCAAGATAAGGGTATAATACAGATCAACCCTGTTCTTACGAGTGATACATTTTTTATTCTGCCGATACAACCCCTGTTTAGAAGAAAGGACGATCAGTGATACATGCTTTTATTCTGCGGATACAACCCTGTTCGCAACAGTAGCAATGAGGCAAGATAAGGGATACATGCTTTTTTTATTCTGCGGATACAACCCTGTTCTTCGAAGCGATACATGCTTTTTATTCTCACGGATACAACCCTGTTCTTACTTATACATGCTTTTTATACATGCTTTTATTCTGCGGATACAACCCTGTTCTTCTGAGCGATACATGCTTTTATTCTGCGGATACAACCCTGTTCTTCGAGCGATACATGCTTTTATTTCTGCGGATACAACCCTGTTCTTACGAGCAATAAATGCTTTTTATTCTGCGGATACAACCCTGTTCTTACGAGCGATACATGCTTTTATTCTGCGGATACAACCCTGTTCTTACGAGCGATACATGCTTTTATTCTGCGGATACAACCCTGTTCTTACGAGCGATACATGCTTTTATTCTGCGGATACAACCCTGTTCTTACGAGCGATACATGCTTTTATTCTGCGGATACAACCCTGTTCTTACGAGCGATACATGCTTTTATTCTGCGGATACAAGGGCGATACATGCTTTTATTCTGCGGATATAACCCTGTTCTTACGAGCGATACATGTTTTTATTCTGCGGATACAACCCTGTTCTTACGAGCGACACGTTTTTATTCTGCCGATACAACCAATGGAGCGAGAGACTTTCTTGATTATAGCATCAACATGGCTTGACCAAGTCAGTGTATTATCAAGTACTACCCCAAGATATTTAGTTTCACCAGCAGCCATACCACTATTCGATCTGCTCCAGCCGCGTGGCTGAAGCTAATCAGGTGTGGGCTTGGTCAGTACTTGGATGGGAGACCACCGAGGAAAACCAAGTTGCTGCTGGAAGAGGTGTTGGTGGGCCAGTAGGTGGCGATCTTCCCTCTGGTGGAATAATTCCCCAATGCCCCAGTGCAGTGATGGGGACACTGTACTGAAGGAGACGCCGTCTTTCGGATGAGACGTTAAACTGAGGTCCTGACTCACTGTGGTCATTAAAGATCCTATGGCACTCTTCGATAAGAGTAGGGGGTTCCCCGGTGTCATGGCTAAAGTCCTAACCTGGCTCTTTCGACCTGCCACCTAATCATCCCCTGATCCAATTGGCTGCACATTTGCCCGCTCCCTCCCCATCTCAACCCCCAGGGCTCCCTTGAAAAAGAGATTTCAATCTCAACGGGACTTCCCTGGTTAAATAAGGGATAAATAAATAAATTTAAATGTTTTCACTGCCTCTAGGGCATGCGTGTTGTAAAACAAAGATACACTTTTATTTTTGGTTCTCTTATTAGACCCAAATATCATAACTTTGGTTTTTTCATAATTCAAAAACATATTATTATATTGTAGCCAATGATCTATCATATTGAGCTGTGATTGTAATTTTGACTCTACTGTATTTCAATCTTTATCTGCACAAAATATTGCTGTGTCATCAGCATACAAAGCCATCTTGATAGAGGTATCTAATGTAATACATGATATATCATTTAAATACAAACTAAACAATAATGGGCCGAGCGTAGAGCCCTGCGGCACACCTGACTTCATAATAAGAAACTCGCTCATGTTGCCTTCAATGTATACGCATTGCCTTCTCCCGGTAAGATAAGAATGAAACCAATCCAGCTCTCCTCCTCTAATACCATAGAAAGGCAGCTTTTGTAGAAGGGAAGAGTGTGTTATAACATCAAATGCCTTTCGAAGGTCGAGAAATAAAGCACCTGTGACTAGACCTGAATTCATGTTACGTAATAAATAATCTGTTATAACAGTGACACAGGTCTGAGTTGGATGCATAGGTCTAAACCCCGATTGTACCTGGGTCAACAGGTTATTGGTATTCAAATAATTATACAGCTGGGAGAGTATGGCTTTCTCTAGGATCTTAGCGGGTATAGGTAAAAGTGAAATGGGTCTATAACCATTAACCTGGGATGTGCCTCCCCCTTTATAAATTGGTATTATTTTAGCAGTTTTAAATTCTATCGGGACCTGTTTCACATTGAGTGAGTGATTGAATAAGAATGCCAACGGCTCCGATATTATTGTTGCTGCCAACTGAAGCAATTTTGGATGCCAACTGCCTTTTCACAATTCAAACATTGCAATTCTTTACAAACAAATGCAGCAGTTATAGTAAGAAAAGAGAACTGTGTTGGGGTATCAATAAGGTTTTGAGTACAGTTTGAAATAATAGTTTGCTTTCTATTCGCAGTCAAATCTTCAAGTACATTGTTAAATTTTACATTGAATATATTCAATATTTGTCTTTTGTCAGTTACAAGATTTCCATTATTCATGATCTGCAAGTGAGATATATCATTTTTTTTGGTAGTAAATCTTTCATCACATTCCATTTCTTTTTCATATCGTGACCAACTTGCGATAACTTGTGTGAATAGTATTTCCTTTTTAACATCTTATTCATATTATTCAGTTCATTACATGCTCTCTTTATATTTTTCCCAGAAATAAGCCTGTTTTGTTTTTGAAAATTGACTTTTATAATAATCTCTATCCCGAGCCAGTTCCACATATTCATCATTGATCCAAGGTACGCGTCTTCTTTTCCTCCTAACACTGATAAATGGAGCATAAACATTACTGACACTTTCAAATATATTCTTGAATTCACTCCACATGTCATTAATATCGGTCTTTTCATAAAAGTTTTTCCAACTGTATTTCTTTAAATCGTCAACAAAGCAGTTAGCGTTGAACTGTCGAAAAGATCTAAAGCGTAAAATTTTTGGGCAAACCCTGATATTTTTCTCCTTCAATATTACATACACCAATGAATGGTCGCTTAGTGCAACAGATTGTACACCAGAATACAAAGAGCCAAGTGAATTTGAAAGGAGAATAAGGTCAATGAGAGTTGAGCTATTCGGCGTTATGCGAGTTGGGTGAGCAATAACTTGAGACATCTGAAAGGAGTCGCATATCTGGTAGATTTTCGATGAAAAATTATTTTTGGTTAACATATTTGCATTAAAATCTCCAAGGAGGAGGATATGATCTGACAAAGAATAAGTTTTTTCTAATTGTTCAGCTATTGATTGAAAAAAAGACATACCACAAGCTGGTTTTCTGTATACAATGCCAACAAAATATGGTATTCGATTTTTTATCTTTAACTCAATCCACATTATCTCTATTTCATCCATTTCAAGATCAAATCTCCTGACATACACAAGACCTTCTTTAATGTAGCAACCAACTCCACCTCCAAGGGTCTCACCAGTTACTCGATCCTTTCTTTCAAATTTGTATCCATGTAGGACAATCATTACATACCATGTTTCGGAAAGAGAAAGAATATCATAAGGATTACTCTGTAAGAACAGATCTTGGCTAATGTGCTCAGCACTGCTGCAACTTCGTGGGGTTTAAATGGCAAAGTATCCGCCTGTTTGCACGATAATGCTAGTAACATTGTGCGAGCTCATAGAGAATTTCTCGATTGGGACTCAAGTCCATGTTTTGCTCATACTCTGCAACTTGCAGTAAATGATGGGTTCAAACTCGCTGCAATACACAATGTTGTTGTTTCTGCCAGCCGACTCGTATCGCACTTTCACCACAGCACTACGTCAACACAGGCACTTAAACAAAAGCAGACACTGCAGAACATACCCGAACACCGCCTTGTGCAATACTGTCGCACAAGGTGGAATTCAATCCACGATATGTTTGAGCGCCTGCTTGAACAGCGATGGGCTATTGTGGCAGTCCTTTCGGACAGAGCTTTCACTAAGCTATCTGACGCCCGAACCCTTGATTTATCTGACGGTAACTGGCGCCTTATTGAAGAATTTCCACCAGTGTTGCGCTCGCAGACATTTGCTACCACTGCCCTGTGTGGGGAATCAGGAGTGTCCAGTTCAATTATATACCCTGTTACGGCAACTCTGCTGTCAAAACATCTATGTGCATCTCCGGCCGAATCTGCAAAGGTTTCCCAGTTCAAAAACGCCGTGTCTGTCTCACTGAAACAGCGCCTCGCACCCAATGAGCTTGACAGCGCACGTACTGTTGCTTTCACTGCGTCATTTCTCGACCCAAGGCATAAACACTTGCGATACGCCGAGGAAGCGGTCAAGAATGCTGTCAAAGAAAGGGTTTGTGCACTTATTTCTGATTCAAGCACTGGTGTGTCAGTGACCAGTGATGCTCCTCAGCTGGGTACATCAGAGATGGCCAAAAAACCTCGACATGACTCTGCCATTGCAGCTCTATTTGGCGAAGAATACCACACGGAGACAGCTACGACGTTTGACACGGAGTTCAAACTTTACTGCGAGGACGTGTGCATTCCACCGCACCTCGATCCACTAGATTGGTGGAAGATTCACGAGACAAAGTATGCGAGACTGGCTAAACTGGCGAAGGCATACCTGTGCGTTCCCGCTACTTCAGTGCCTTCGGAGAGAGTTTTCTCAGCGGCAGGACTAGTAATGAATCGACTGCGTTCACGCCTAAATCCAGACCACATCGATATGCTGATCTTTTTAAATAAGAACGCATAATACATTTAGCTTATAATTTTCTTTGATTTGTCTCGTCCAATGCGACGCTATTGTTGTTGTCACTTGAAGGGCAATTAAACATATATTATTCAAGGATTATTTTATTTAACCATTCAAGTTTTGTTCTGTAATGACAGTTTTTGATACGTTTATTAGGTGTATTAAAAATACATCGTTGAAACAAGACTGCGAGTGGTTTTTTTCTCCCCCTCTCTTTTTCTGGGAGTACATGGATTTAGAATAATCGAATATTCGCCCTCAGTAGCCATTAACTATTCGAAAATGATTTTGTCCTGCAAGACACATCTCTACTTTAGACCCATCTACTGCTCCTACTGCAATTTAGCAGAATCGTTCGGACCGACCAAAAAGAACCAGTCAGAGCCAGGATGGTGTCTGACAGCCATCAATCACTGCACATGCACGCGGTGCGGACAGCCTCCTCCCCCTTCCTCCTCAGTTCACGCCAGTGCTCAGTCAAGTTCAAATCTCCGAGAGAGGGTTCGGGAGCTTAGAGAAACTAATGGCGCAACAACAGCCATCAGTGAGGAAAAAAATACCGATGCCTCCGTTACCGACAACAGCACACACGGCTAAGACAAGTAAGAAGAGGAAGCCAGAAGAAAAAAAGCACAAAAGAATTAGAGAAAGCCTGGGATAAAACCAGAGTGAACATCGGAGTGGCTTTTCAGAGGTGGAGGGAACTCCGTGATCTGACTGGAAGGATTAAAAACCGACGCAGAGTTGGCGACTTTTCTGCTTGACAGGTAAACCCCTGCTTTATTTACGTAATGTTCGATTTTCAGCGGGGCTAAAGAGCTAATTGTAATTGTTACACTACTCCGTAGTCAGAGACGTGCGGTGAGGTGAGGCAGTGACCCAAACTTTTATCACAGGATTTTGTGAACCTGTTCCCACGTACTATTCCTGATTGACAATCAAAACAATTAAGACCAAGCCTATAGGAAGCCTGTATTCAGATAGAGGAGATAGTGACAAAAAAAATCATTAACGTTTACGCTTTGATTCGAGACAGTAAGGATGGAAATCTTAATAATTAATTAGTAAAAATCTCAACTCTCCTGGTAGTTCCATGTATCGTTTTGACCTTCTGTTTATCGGATTATGAAAGAAGACTGAAAATAAACTCCATATTTTTTATTTTTTGAATGGCATTAAAAAGTAAGTATTTAAGGGGGAAAACATTGTCGTAAACATATTGACCACGCATTGAACACTGTATAAGAAAGGTTTTAATATTTGGTAATGGTATTCCGATAACCTCCAGTAAGCAAATATGGCCAAATTTGCTGCCTCGTGAGTATTTTAAAGGGGCAAAAAGTGAAATAATTTCACCACTAGGTTTGCTGTTGTGCACTGCCTGTAGACCAAAACAAAGTGTGTCATGAGCCACACCTCCCTCTACCTCTGCTCTCCATCCCCCACCCACTCGCCTCGTCTGAGAACGACTATCTGCAAAGTGCAAACACACCGAGAAAAACAACATCACCATTTTGTGGAACATGTCGAGTAACGAAGTAAGTAACTTATAATGTTACAATGTCGCAAGAAAGAGAACTTCCTATTGGCAAGTTTTCTATGCTGTTTTGTTCGTAAATTAATCATTATGCCAATAATTCAATTTGGCACCATTGGCATCAAACGTGTCTGTTCGCCGCTAATGGTGTTAGCAGCAGTGATGTGCGGTCGGGGGTTAGTTTGGTGAGGCAGAATCCTCCTCTTTGCTTGATTAGCAATCAGACGATTAACTAGTTTAGTAAGACTGTTCAGCAGAATGACGGGCCAGTTTAAGTTTTCGCGGCGTTATTACTCAGTACCTACACACAACCGTAACGCCTGACCCATTGCTGGGACCGAGCTGCTAACAACTCAAGCTCATTAACATTAACCCATACTACGATTGTAACATTAAATTTAATTGAATTGACATAGCGACATGTGCCTAACGTTACTGTAACACTAATTAAAGCAGACATTTGACTTCATGTTGTTACTTACCTGTCCAGGAGAAGAAGAGCTAGCTCCGAGTCAAATTGTGGCCCCTTTAGCACTCGCAGGGCTCTCCACCTTGGAAATGCAAGGCAAATATTAATCCGGGTTCTGTCCCTTTCTTTATCCGACAACTTCTTCGCCAACGACCGTTGTTTCTTTAGAAGTAATTTTGGATCCTGCTCGTCTTCAGGTGAACGTTTCGTTCTGCTCTCCGCCATTTTGCTTTTAAAAAAATACGCACTGCCACTGCTCACTGGCTGTAGCCTTTTATGGGGAGGGAGGGCCAAGGGCTCCGAGAGGAGGGAGGAGGCGGCGATTGACATGAACGTACATGAACGCGCAGCCGGACCGGCTTGTAAGCAAGGGGCTGGAGATCAACACAGAGAGCAGGTGAGTGACGTCCTGCTATACTCCAGATGAAATTACACCTCTCGTTCTTCACATAGCGATTTTTTAATTCCTTCAATCTAGAAATGATGCATTTCCGCTTATTGCTGCTTTAAGTTCGATGCACTGAGCAATAGTGTCGTGGATGAAATTGGCATGCCAATCGAAGGTGTTCACGGAGTCATTCCAAGAAACATGAAAAGTCAATAAATTGATCCGTATAATTGTGGAATAAAAATGAAATATGTCTTTGGTAACAGTTGTGATTTACTGGATACCAAACAATTTTTTTAGTGTTTAAGTTAATTATTTTCAAAAAGGATGGAAATTAGCGGGGGGGGAGTTGGTTCATCTGTGTAAGGATCCTCACTTCTTTTGTGGAGTAGCAGTACATTTGAGCAGCGCCACTCACTCGAGACCTGCCAGCCGTGGTAACGGTCGTGAGCACAGCAGACACGTCAGGCAACGACCATTACCCGATGATTTCAGTCTGATATCATCTTATATTCTGACTAGAAAAGTTTTGTTACAAAGTGGAATTAATTCACTGGACTGTGAGTGAATAAAATACGGGCAAATCTACATGATACTTTCTCATTTTAATTTCCCACATCCTTTCAGTTAAAAACTAATTTTTCATGTCACATTTTGGTGTCCTCTTTGACCAAAAAATCATTTTAATTAATTTAATTTAAAAGAACTACTTGGGTTGAAATGGAAGTTTTATCCTCACTATATCTCTAACATGTGCTTAACAAAATGAACACAAATTAAATGCATCAATTATTACCTGCTGATAATAAAATAATGAACAATAACTGTCCCTGAAATTTCTCCAGTATTGTGAAAACACACACTCATATATATATATATATATATATATATATATATATATATATATATATATATATATATATATATATATATATATATAAAATATATAATATATTAGGCAAAAACAGACAATAATTGCAAGCAAATGCGACACCTGACACCTGCTTTGTGTCATGTTTATGTTACAAAGTACAAGAAAATTACTGAAAAGACCAAACACCAGTGTTCAGCAACCTAATTTGGAGTTTATGGATTTTCTAAGTGTCTAATCTGATTTCTTAAAAGAATGTTGCAACCTGAAATTGCTTGCAATATAGATAATTGAACACCATAGGTTCAAGAGTCTTTTATTCTTCATAGCACACATGGATATCTCTGTCAAAATGTGGCTTGAAGTGGGAGAAACATTACGGGCTGTGCTTTTCCCCAAACAAATTGTATAATAGTTATTAACAGAATTCTCAATGTTAGTATACACTTAAAATTTATATTAAAACAGCTGGTGGGGCAAAAAAGGGGCAAACCCCGAAGTCTCCTTGCACCTTGTCGGAAAAGCCAGAGTGAAATCAAGACGTCATCGAGGGAACGGATGTTGGAGTGCTGTACTGAAATGTATTGAACATTTATCAATTACAATGGTCTACAATCTTAGAGATAACTCTTGTAATCAACATGACAAACCATATACCATGTACTCTATCACACATGATGGTTTTCAAAGTTATTTGCCTATTTATTAGTTATTATAGTTATTTTGCGATATTCGTATGTTAAACAGCTAGCTAGTTACATGGCTAACTTTAGCTACAGGTCTAGCTTACTGGGCTACTAAGCTAGCACCGGCTGTGTATTTTGTTTACATGCACCAGATATGACTAGCAAAGTCGGAAAAAATGCTTTATAGCTAGCTAACGTAATGCTGCATTCGATTTGTGCTGGGAAGTCGGCATTTCCGAGCTTCCAGTCAGAAATTTCAATTTGAAAGTCCCCTGAAGGCTGATTTCCCACTCAGAAAGTCAAAGATTCTTCACCTACTCTGAGTTTCCACTTCCAAGTTCAAGATGGCAGCACCGTTCATCAACAGTAAACGAAAGCTGTGATAATAAACTGTATATTTGCGATTCTGTGTTATTTTTGTTTCATTAAATCAGTTGTACACACAGTATTGAGTTTATCGGTTGATTTGTTGCTACGGTGTTTGCACGCGAAAAATACCCTGTAATGCGTTGTTATCCAGCTGTATTGTAAACAATAGCTAATAAAGGCTATCCTGACCAGAGGACACCTAACTGTGCACAAGACTTTGTTAATAGAACGCAGTCAGCGTGGGTATGACATTACACCTAGCCCCGACTTCCAACTACCGAGCCAAATCGAACGCAGTATCAGTTTGGCTTACCCAGCTGGTTATCAAGTTTTGCAACTAGTGCCAATTTACATTAACATTCAAGTATTTTTGTCCAGTGTTAGCGTAAAAACTCGTTTGCGAGTGAATGAGCTAATCAGCTTCGTCAAAGCATAACTGACCTGGCCACTCCACTAAATCATGACTACTTGCTAATCCATCACCAGTTATGTAGCAAAATAATTGCTGTTTCATTGATTAATATGCACCGAAAATAGCCAGCTAGCAGAGCGTACAAACTAGCATGCTGGCCTAACGTCCAACATAGATTGGTTTCTTTAGTCAACATGTGTCAAATAGCTATAACTGTTGGCTAGCTAGGCTAGCGAACTAGCTAGCTAAGCAAGTGAACTAACATTAGCTAGCTAGCTGGCTTGGTAGAAAGCCATTTTGCTGTCTTCGTTTGTTATATCTGGTGCATGTAAATGCTAGCTAGCTCACTAAATGGCGGAGTTATAACTATTCACTGTTATCCATTCATTTCAATGCATCACATGATGAACTAGTAGTTAGCAATGCTAGCAACAGCTCTGAACGTGTTCTCTCCATTACGTCACAGAAATTGCTCGTGGGTAGATTTCCGAAGACATGGTAAAATCCTGAATTAAGTTTTTAAACTTCAAATTTGCATATTTATTTTAAAATAAATATCACAAACTTACTATGATATAGTTGGGATCTATTTAAAAGACAAGTGTCATTATTTTTGCGGGGTAAAACCTGCTGGTGCCTACATTTTAAGAAAGTAAATAACTGCTCTAAACATGAAATGCCTCTAATAAGGACAAATTAGCAGTTTATTAAAATCCTATGATTGCAACTGCGGTTGGCTCAAAACCCAACAAACACAGGTTTGGGAAACACTAGAAATCAAATTCATAAAAAAAAAGCCAAGTTTTGTGGAAACAGACATACTGACTGCAGGCAATACTGGGATTTAGCACAGTTACAGTTGCAACAATGAGAATCTCAGCGTTTATTCACTGTATCTTCTCATGTGTAGTAGTGTGAGGAGAGCCCAGCATCTCGACTGTCTAAATAAACTGTCAGAGGGGGGTGGGATATTTCTCATATCAGAGACCTCCTATAAAGCTGGACAGATGCAGGAGTCCACAATCTGTCATCGTGTTGTCATGCCTGATCCTCTCCATCTCCCTGTGATCTGGGATTAGCACAGTAGCTCAGAGGTCTACCACTCAATCAGTGACATGAAACCCTGCCAGAGTTCTTAAAAAGCACTGAATCCTGAAGAGAGATTAAGACGCAGAGATACCCTTTAACCTATTCCCCCCATGACCCCATTACCCCACACCTACAGCCCAAACAGAAGAGTGTGTCAACATCATGAAACTAAACAGCCATGAGACCGAGTACGCATCATGTGCATGATTTACTGGACTATACTACACCCCTAAAGTATGGGAGAAACAAATTTATTGCTTTTGCTAAAAACCTAGACATTTTTAGCAATTTTCAGCGTATGTGATGAATACGACACAAAAGTCTGTCTTTAGCTCTTGGTATTTACATGTGTACCATTTATGCAATAAGCCACTGTTTTACAGAAATGGCTGCAGATTTTCTGCAAAGAAAGAAATATTTTTTTCCATAGCTTTTTGTGGAGTATACTTTTAAACAGAAAATCTTTAAAAAAAGTGGGAAAAGTGCAGGTCATGTGAAATAAATAATCTGAATGAACATTTGAGAAGCCTGCATTTGCAAACACCTTGCATCCTTGTGTTAACAAAATTCAACCTTTATGAGGTTTAAATAATAGATGCATATTTTTTGAGCACAGACACAGTAGGGCGAGCTGAAATCTCTGCAGGCCGAGTTTGGATATACCTGTCTGACATTTCAAAGCACAATTACAAGTGACTGATCGCAGCCCTCTGCTGCTGCGTTCTAATGGAGATGTAGTGTAGCTATGGTTGTCGAAGTTGTAAATCCCTTATCAGTGTGGTTTTGATGTATTGAATTGTGCCGAGCTGGGTGCCTTCCTAAAGTGTTTATGATCTATTGTTTTTATTTCTGCTTCCTCGCAATTCAAACTGCTGACCCCACTCCAGATGGAAGAACTTCTCCATCTCCAAAGTCATTACGACTCCCACACCTTGCCACCACAGAATAAAGATATCGCCCAGAACAATCAGCGCGAGTTGGATTAATCTCATCTGTGGTGACAGACAGACATTTTGGGTGCAAATTGAATTCACGAGCCACGGTTAGACCGATAACCTGTCGTATCCACTTCCATTATTTCCTGCAAAACTCCGGCAGCAGACATTGTTGACATTGTTAGCGATAGGATACTGTGATCTATTTTACATTACAGAAACAAAAACTGTAGAATCCCACTGTGGCTTTGGCAGAGATTTTCTGCAGGGAAGGACTGAGTACAATGCAGATATGAGCTGAACTGGTGCAGAATTTCAAATGCTGAACAGGGAAGCTACAGCAAAAGGATCTGATGTTACGCCACAGAGATTCAGGCTTCTTTTCATCTGAGAGCAGATGAACATCTAACAAATACTTATAAGTGGTCTCACTAAGAGTTAGCATTTGGTTAAACTTGGTTTAACTTCATTTGTGACCATAATTTGCGTAATGCTCCAAAAATAGCTCCAGGACAAGAGCTAAATACCACAGAAATACTCTTACATCCATCCACTGATTGTCTGCCTCACTTAGTTCAGGTCAGAGTTGTGGAGAACTGCAATGTATCCCAGCATGCAATGGGAAAACCAGGAACACACCCGGGTCAGTTCACCAGTCCAAGGCAGGGATCAGTCACAAGTCACTCAGACGCTCACACCAACGGGCAATTTATTCGCTCATTAGCTTGACTGGGTGTCCTTGGACGGTTCCTAAAATACCAGGAAGAAACCCTCAAGAATATGAGGAGGACATGACAGATCCACAGAAAAAAAGCCCCCGTTTAGAATATGAACCCATAACATTTTTTTTTTTTTTTTTTTTTTGCTGCGAGTTGACAGCAGTACGTGCTGCACCACCACAATCCCCTAATAGTGATAAACTTCCATGACAATCACATACATGAACAGCAGAAAGAGATGCACATCTGCAAGATGTCATTTTCATCTACACTCAGTTGTAGAGATTGCAGTACAGCCTGTACTATCCTTATATCAATCCATCTTGCTGGCAACAGTTATTATAAAACAAAGCTTGCAATAGCGTGTAATGTATGTGTGATTCTGAAAGGGGTCTTGGTTTTGAAATGGTCATTCTTCAGTTGCACAACCACCAGAAACACAGGAGACTTTTATTGACACCTTCCGATGACCAGTAGCCACATATTCACTGCACTGACCATAAAGTCCGTTGAGGAAGCCAAGATCATCTAAAATATTAGGAAGATGGCCACACACATCCTCTGACAGTACAATAGTTTGGCTAAAATGCAGAAATAATTGTCTCAATTCAGCCTGTCACATTTGCCTGCACTTCATTTGCAATGACATGAAGGTGACAGCGAAAGTGAACTGTAGGTGGCGAGGACAGTTAAAATTAAAGCAGTTCATATTCCATTATTTCAGCCAAACTCTGGCATTTAAGCGATGACCACTCTTCAGTACATTGCCTGCAGGCAGTGAGATATCACTCAGCTTCATCTGCACACCCTGACCCTAGACCTTGCTGATTAGCCATATCTAACCTTCAGAGCAATTTGACGAAAAGAAGCCCACCTGTGCTCCAGCAAGATACCAACTGAATGGATATCCACTGCTATGTCAGTGAGAAAATCCAGCAACTACCCATCTCACCGTACTGGCCACAAACCAGCCACTAAAAATAAACGGAACATCTGCCTATTAAGAAGTAAACAGCTAATGATAGCTGACAACATTGCATTGATATACAGTAAATAAACAAGAAATTCCGTTTTTCATTATAATAAATAAAAATAATTCATAATAACAAAAAAAGTAATTAAAAAAAAACTTGGGGCATCAGCTCGCCAAGCACATAATGATAAATGTCTCCCTAAAAGGAAAGCATGCTGTTGATGTTTGGCTAGCAACTCCGCAAAACAATCCTAAAACAAACGATCCTAAACCACAAAAACGCAATTGAATGTTTTGCACAAAAAAGTCACTTTGTGTGATTGTGCCCAGGTGAATTGAGTTAGGGTTGTAAAATATGGTCCTGCGCACGGACCCCAGCCCAGGGCTAATGGTGGCAGTGTGATGAAGATGGCCACAGTCTTCCTCACCTACCTGACCAGGCTTAGCGTCTTCACATATGGAGGCTTCGTAGGGTGTGGCAAGCTCAGGCGGGTTGTCGTTTACGTCCAGGATGCGTATGCTGACCGAGGTCTGGGAGGCCATCAGGGGGTTATCTGACCAGAGAACAGAAAGAACTCACTCAGTAAATGAGGGCAAGGTAGCCAAGAGTTATTAAGTATTCGGTTTGAATGGGAACTGAAGAGTCACATCTAGAGATGAACCATTATTAACTCCAAATCTGTTCTGAGGGTTTTATCCAACATTCCCCTCACATTTACAATTGCTGCATCCAGCTTTGTACCCTGATTATGCTTGAACAAGGGAAACATGATGCCAACAGAGGCTTTTTTTTTTCCCGAAAACATAGTCCATTGGGGAGTCCTCTATTTTACAGCTATTAAGCTACAATAATACATGCTGTTCTGAGTTCAAAATGGTAATAGCTATTAAGAAAACCATAAGAGCTTGTGACACCTGTATTAGGTCACATTTACACATTTTTCCTTTCAAAAAGAGCTTTATAAATGAGTTTAAATTCTCTAATTAAGAGACAATTTTGCTCTTCAAGCAACGAATACCTACATCCTGAAGGAATAATCGTCAGTGTTCACTGAGTAAACTAGCCAAGTATAAATAGCTGTGGCGCATAATGAGATGAGGGTTTAGTATAAAATGTCCTTTTTAACAGGAGCATTTTCAACTATTTCAGAATCATATTCAGAGCTCATTTACATGGATTATAATGTTTTTCATGATATTTGACAAAATCAAAAGAATATGCATAATTTTACATAACTACTGCTGATAATATCACAACTTCAAGACTAATAGTAATAATAATAATTATTATTATGTTAATTTTATTGAATCATCATGAATAAGGCTTAAAATGTAACTCCCCAACCTTTATGGCATGAAGTGAATATTTAAAGGCATTTTTTCACTGTAATCAACTAAACTCACATCATTCAGTATTAAAGGGCTTTCCCACAGAGGAAAGACTATGAGTGGCTAGGAGTGTGTGTGTGTGTGTGTGTGTGTATTCATCATTTTTCTTGATGATACCATTAACTGGGCTGTCGGAGGTGTTTGTATATTCTCCTCTTAACCATTGCTTCAAACAGCTTCCTGGATCTGTTCACATCCGCTGTGCTGTATTGTAGCCAGTAGGAAAAAAAACTGGTGGGTGTAATTTCGACAGGTGTGAATATCAGGCATATTAAAATGAGAGTTTGCATGTTGAAGGTGTGAAGAACTCACTGTTTACTTATCACCTATCTTACAATATTTACAGTCAGGTTCAGAATCATAGACATCCCTGATACATACAGTATAAAGAAAAGACCTGTATACTGCAAAGAAGCTACACCACTGAAAAATATAGCAGTCAAAATTATTAGCACCCCAGACAACTGTCATCCGTAAATAATTAAAGTAAAACACAATGAGCAACTTAAGTCGTTACTTAATTCAGCTCATCTCCGTCTGAACAAACAGTACTCATTCAGTGCTATTCAATTCACTGCAACTACATTCAATCATACTTCCTGCTTCAGTAGGGTATGAAAATGAGATACCATACTGTATATGACGAATCATTCATCAGCAGGGAGACTAACTGTCATTGCAGATGGAACAGATGGTGTTCGGTCAGGACACAAGTGAGGGATTGGGGTTAAAAAAAGAGTCAAGAATACCTCTTAGCACTGTGAAGACCATTATCAAAAATGCACAGCATATGGTGCAGTAGAGAAAACAATACACTTGTCCTGTACATTTGAACTTTGCATCAGGATTATTATCAGTGCTGTTTATGGTGTGAAGCCTTTTTTCTGGCTTTTTCGGGCTAAAACAGTTCTGCACCATCTCACAGTTATTAAACAGTGCCTTAGTGCTTTCAGCTCAGCTGCATGATCAGCTCAGCTCAGCTCGATGAAATGCAACACAAAAACAGCATCTTTCTTCCCTTAGTTTATCCAAAAACATCAAAGAAAATACTGTTGAAATGCAAACTAGCGGAACACGTTAAGCTGAACCATTCAGTAAATAAATAAATCCTTCTCTGTGCCAGTTTCTTACAGTATTCTGTTCCTCAGAGAACTGAAAGATTTATTTATTCCTGCGCAAGTAATTTCAAATCTGTGGAAAACTGCAGTGTTTGACAGGCATTAAGACGAAGGATTGGCCCAGATTACGCACGCACATCCTGCGCTCGGATTCCAGATGTTCGGCTCTCTGATGACTTGCGTCTTCCACAACAGCGCAGACACCATCTTGCAGTCTTTTGGCAGGAGACAGCAGAACCATTAACTAAACACGCTAATGCTGTTATACCTGCACTCAGTGGAGACGCTTTCATTTGATTGAGATAATTGCAACCAAATAGTGGAGGAAAAATAGAACTCAAAATGATGAAGGTTTTCTCAGTTTTTTTGACTCCAACAGGCCTGTGTGCTGATTGTTCCCCTAAGTTGTGCCCCTCTGAACAGATGTGTCCCAGCTGTTATGTAACGGATTAGCCTGGCTGGGTTTCCTGTGATGTCGGGACAGTTTGTGTTGAATCCTGCCCCCTCTCTCAGCTCTCCCTGAGACTGCCGACAAAAAACAGCTCGGCAGGCATTTAACGATCAACCTACTTTGGAGGCAGTATTTTTGCTTAACTTATCAGAGAAAATTAAATGTGAAATAATTTTATTACAATTTTTAAACATTGTTCTTCACAGAATTCTTCTGCCATGCATAAAATTTAAATTAAATTCAGATCTCCATTTGCAGGAACATAATTTTATTGAATTAACAAATCTCCAAATGATTGAACACATTTTAAAAGCGTACAACTGCACATAGCAGCATTTATGATACAGACAAGCCAAAGGAATAATGGAATTCATTTTTTCTCAACATCATGTAAGGTTATGATATGTGACTTTTTTTTTTTTTTTTGCTACTTAATGATAAATGAATACAGATCTTAATTTATAACTGCTACAGGCTGACATTCTGGCTTCACAATGACTCTCATGACCTCTGGCCGCATGACTCTGACTGTCCAATCAGAGTTATTTTGGGTGGATTATTACTGTGCTACAGCGCTAATTGCTAGTAGTAACTGTACTTACAGGATGGACCAGAACACAGAGGATCAAGATCAGGTCTTTAGTTTGCTTGCAGGAGGGAACAATGTCTATTTATTCCCGAGGCCATTGGATTGATTTCTTCGATACTGCTTTCTCACCTCCAGAGAAATAACCTTTTATAAGACTAAATTGCAACACAATTATCACTACAACTTATGCTCTCTTCTAAAATTCATAATCATCTTCGAGTAACTATTGGTGATATTTCAGGTAGGAATAATGATTGTGTTTATTATTGAGCTGCATGTAGTATTATTTTCTAAGTGACATGGCCATACATATGCTATACTGTAAACAAGAACTTTAGGTTTTTATATGAGGCTTACGAACCAACTTAATAATTATTTCACCAACAATTTTAAAAACAATTAATTTAAAAAATTTACATTTTAAAATAGCATTTTATTGCAAGCAGAAGTGGAATTAGATGTTTTTTCCCCTTCAACTGATTACTAGATTGACCTCTTCAACGAGCTCTTTTACTAAACTGTTATCTGCTGTAAAGTGACTTCATCTTACCCCAACGACACACTCAAGCTGAGTGATATCCATTTATGTGGAACAGACAAAAATCCCATCCAGCCTACAAGCAACGTTAGTTTTAATGTACTCACAGAAAGCTGCCTGAGTATCATTTGCATACCATGGATGATTTTAATGATACATTTACTTCTTGAAATTAAAAGCCTAAAAATGGAATGTCATGTTCTATGACACGAATGCAACACTAGGCTGAGGTTGTTTTTCATACTCATGAACAGAAAAAGGCCACTGATCTGGATTCAGTCCTGCTTATCAATTTTGATTTAAATGCATCCAGCACAACAGTGACTTAAGTGAAGTTTCCTAACAACTGTATTGGATAGCAAATGGATGATGTAAGGAATGAATATAAGCCATCATTTTTTTAAAAATTTCAGCTTTATATCTGAGTGGCAGATGGCCAGAAATGTTAATAGAATGAATATGAATAATGCATATGCTATCAATGAGGCCTGTAAGAGATCAATCAACAGCACAGAGGTTAGTCTTACTTTTTTATGCCCAATAAACAACCCCTGGTCCGCACCTCTGCAGTGTGTTTATAGAAAATGCAAACACACTGTGCTACATTTGAAAGCATGAGGTAACTACCAGGGCACTGTGAAGAGTGCATGTATCTGCCTGCACCATCATTTTTGAACTTTCCTGTGATGTTCACCTTGACCTTTGACCTTGACCTGCAAAAATCCAATTACCTCTTACAGCTGTCATATATATAATGTTTCCACAAAGTTTCACCAAAATCAGTCCAAAACTACATCTGTAATTCAGCTTACAATCAGGCAGAAAGACAAACAAACAAACGAGGGTGAAAGAATACCCTTCGTCCAGCTTTGTTGGCAGAGGTAATTAAAGGTTCTTGTCCAATGTACATCTAAAAATAATAGAAATAAGGTTTTACTTCTGAATTGTACAGTTAAAAAGCTGGTTGAGAATGTGGCACTTGAAGCTTCGTCCCTCGAAGAGTCATTTCTGTTTTAATACGTCAAAGCACATCTGACTCTGGATTGATAACGGCACAGCGGAGAGATGTCTGCCCTCCAGAGACCCTGTAAGAATGCTTTCAGAATTTGCATATTCTCATCTACGAGTTTGCCCCAAATATAACGAACTGACGTACACCATGAAAAAACCACAGATTGTCTGATTGCATGAGTGATAACTCAAATAATGACCTTAATAAGACATGAGAGGAGGGGGATTTGCCTGCAAGGCTTCGGGATGAGACTGGAAGGAGGGAAAGTTCTGTTTCTGCAGCTTGACATTTGATCACCGCCCTCTGTTCTGCTCGGCTGGGCAGGGAGGGATGTATGTGTGTCGACCCAATACTGCTCATAATTAACCACAATCCAGTCTGTTTATACATCTCAGTGTCCTCAGTCTCCATCTCTAGTCTGTTCTTTTTCGCTCTGTTCTCCGGAGTCTCGGACCAAACTGGAGTCTCAGGAAATCTAAGCACAAGAGGCCAATCGAAAGGAACATTGCGATACTGATGCACAGGGAAGTGCCTTGTTTACCTTGTGTTAGTCAGTGTCTCCAGTGAAACACACTTCAACACTCCAATCCTGAATATCAGATTTCTGAGTAAGTTCAAGCATGTCTTTTGGAAAGCAATCTTTAGCAAATCATGAAAAGGACACTTTCTCAAAAGCCAAGAGTTTCTTTATTTAATATGAACTCTGACTCTCCCATTCAACACAGCTCCTCCACAAGTCTGTTGTCACTTTAAGTACTTTCATGAGTTTATCAACAGTTTGAGCTTCAGTGATTCCACAGGCCTCTTTTTCTGCTTCCAGCTTCAGAGCATCGATGGGTCTATTTATTTGTTTTCTTTTTTTAATGTTCCATTCTACGTATGGTCTATGTCAGTATCAGTGCTTCCATGGACCTGCGTGCTGTTTATTCTCTGAGTATCAGTGGTGACCTGTCTCTGTTCTATGGTCTATGTCAGTATCAGTGCTTCCATGGACCTGCGTGTTGTTTATTCTCTGAGTATCAGTGGTGTCCTGTCTCTGTTCTATGGTCTATGTCAGTATTGGTGCTTCCATGGACCTGCGTGCTGTTTATTCTCTGAGTATCAGTGGTGTCCTGTCT
This sequence comes from Gymnothorax javanicus, assembly GCA_029692085.1. Lineage (NCBI taxonomy): Eukaryota > Metazoa > Chordata > Actinopteri > Anguilliformes > Muraenidae > Gymnothorax > Gymnothorax javanicus. The sequence continues at coordinate 102,873,533 of CM056202.1, read as the reverse complement.
CTGTTCTATGGTCTATGTTAGTATCAGTGCTTCCATGGACCTGCGTGTTGTTTATTCTCTGAGTATCAGTGGTGTCCTGTCTCTGTTCTATGGTCTATGTCAGTATCAGTGCTTCCATGGACCTGCATGCTGTTTATTCTCTGAGTATCAGTGGTGTCCTGTCTCTGTTCTATGGTCTATGTCAGTATCGGTGCTTCCATGGACCTGCTCTGTTCTGTTTTTTTCTCTGAGTTTATCAGTGGTGACCTGTCTCTGTTCTATGGTCTATGTCAGTATCAGTGCTTCCATGGACCTGCGTGCTGTTTATTCTCTGAGTATCAGTGGTGACCTGTCTCTGTTCTATGGCCTATGTCAGTACCAGTGCTTCCATGGACCTGCGTGCTGTTTATTCTCTGAGTATCAGTGGTGATCTGTCTCTGTTCTATGGTCTATGTCAGTATCAGTGCTTCCATGGACCTGCGTGCTGTTTATTCTCTGAGTATCAGTGGTGTCCTGTCTCTGTTCTATGGTCTATGTCAGTATCAGTGCTTCCATGGACCTGCATGCTGTTTATTCTCTGAGTATTAGTGGTGTCCTGTCTCTGTTCTATGGTCTATGTCAGTATCGGTGCTTCCATGGACCTGCGTGCTGTTTATTCTCTTAGTATCAGTGGTGTCCTGTCTCTGTTCTATGGTCTATGTCAGTATCAGTGCTTCCATGGACCTGTCTCTGTTCTATGGTCTTTGTTTATTCTCTTAGTATCAGTGGTGTCATGTCTCTGTTCTATGGTCTATGTCAGTATCGGTGCTTCCATGGACCTGCGTGTTGTTTATTCTCTGAGTATCAGTGGTGACCTGTCTCTGTTCTATGGCCTGTGTCAGTATCAGTGCTTCCATGGACCTGCGTGCTGTTTATTCTCTGAGTATCAGTGGTGATCTGTCTCTGTTCTATGGTCTATGTCAGTATCAGTGCTTCCATGGACCTGCGTGCTGTTTATTCTCTGAGTATCAGTGGTGACCTGTCTCTGTTCTATGGTCTATGTCAGTATCAGTGCTTCCATGGACCTGCGTGCTGTTTATTCTCTGAGTATTAGTGGTGTCCTGTCTCTGTTCTATGGTTTATGTCAGTATCGGTGCTTCCATGGACCTTTATTCTCTGAGTATGTGGTGTTTATTCTGTTTAGTATCAGTGGTGTCCTGTCTCTGTTCTATGGTCTGTTCTATGGTCAGTATCAGTGCTTCCATGGACCTGCATGCTGTTTATTCTCTGAGTATCAGTGGTGTCCTGTCTCTGTTCTATGGTCTTTGTCAGTATCAGTGCTTCCATGGACCTGCGTGTTGTTTATTCTCTGAGTATCAGTGGTGTCCCGTCTCTGTTCTATGGTCTATGTCAGTATCAGTGCTTCCATGGACCCGTGTTGTTTATTCTCTGAGTATCAGTGGTGACCTGTCTCTGTTTATGGTCTATGTCTCTGAGTATCAGTGGCTGTTTATTCCTGTCTCTGTTCTATGGTCTATGACCTATGTCAGTATCAGTGCTTCCATGGACCTGCGTGCTGTTTATTCTCTGAGTATCAGTGGTGACCTGTCTCTATGTGTTCTATGGTCTTTCTGAGTATCAGTGGTGACCTGTCTCTGTTGTCTTGCATGTTTATTCTCTGAGTATCAGTGGTGTCTGTCTCTGTTCTATGGTCCTGCATCAGTGCTTCCATGGACCTGCTGTTTATTTAGTATCAGTGGTGTCCTGTCTCTGTTCTATGGTCTATGTCAGTATCAGTGCTTCCATGGACCTGTTTATTCTCTTAGTGTTGTCCTTTATTCTATGGTCTAGTATCAGTGGTGTCCTGTCTCTGTTCTATGGTCTATGTCAGTATCAGTGCTTCCATGGACCTGCGTGCTGTTTATTCTCTGAGTATCAGTGGTGTCCTGTCTCTGTTCTATGGTCTATGTCAGTATCAGTGCTTCCATGGACCTGCGTGCTGTTTATTCTCCATGGTGACCTGTCTCTGTTTATTCTCTATGTATTAGTGCTTCCTGTCGTGTTGTTTATTCTCTGTATTATGGACCTGTCTCTGTTCTATGGCCTCAGTATCAGTGCTTCCATGGACCCTGCTGTTTATTCTCTGTATTGGTATCTGTCTCTGTTCTATGGTCTATGTCAGTATGGTGTCCCATGGACCTGCTGTTCTATTTATATGTCAGTATCAGTGGTGTCCTGTCTCCATGGTCTATGTCAGTATCAGTGCTTCCATGGACCTGCATGCTGTTTATTCTCTGAGTATTAGTGGTGTCCTGTCTCTGTTCTATGGTCTATGTCAGTATCAGTGCTTCCATGGACCTGCGTGCTGTTTATTCTCTGAGTATTAGTGGTGTCCTGTCTCTGTTTTATGGTTTATGTCAGTATCGGTGCTTCCATGGACCTGCGTGCTGTTTATTCTCTTAGTATCAGTGGTGTCCTGTCTCTGTTCTATGGTCTTTGTCAGTATCAGTGCTTCCATGGACCTGCATGCTGTTTATTCTCTTAGTATCAGTGGTGTCCTGTCTCTGTTCTATGGTCTTTGTCAGTATCAGTGCTTCCATGGACCTGCGTGTTGTTTATTCTCTTAGTATCAGTGGTGTCCTGTCTCTGTTCTATGGTCTATGTCAGTATCAGTGCTTCCATGGTCCTGCGTGCTGTTTATTCTCTGAGTATCAGTGGTGACCTGTCTCTGTTCTATGGTCTATGTCAGTATCGGTGCTTCCATGGACCTGCGTGCTGTTTATTCTCTGAGTATCAGTGGTGACCTGTCTCTGTTCTATGACCTGTGTCAGTATCAGTGCTTCCAAGGACCTGCGTGCTGTTTATTCTCTGAGTATTAGTGGTGTCCTGTCTCTGTTCTGTGGTCTATGTCAGTATCGGTGCTTCCATGGACCTGCGTGTTGTTTATTCTCTGAATATCAGTGGTGACCCGTCTCTGTTCTATGGTCTATGTCAGTATCGGTGCTTCCATGGACCTGCGTGCTGTTTATTCTCTGAGTATCAGTGGTGACCTGTCTCTGTTCTATGGTCTATGTCAGTATCAGTGCTTCCATTGACCTGCGTGTTGTTTATTCTCTGAGTATCAGTGGTGACCTGTCTCTGTTCTATGGTCTATGTCAGTGTCGGTGCTTCCATGGACCTGCGTGCTGTTTATTCTCTGAGTATCAGTGGTGACCTGTCTCTGTTCTATGACCTATGTCAGTATCAGTGCTTCCATGGACCTGCGTGCTGTTTATTCTCTGAGTATTAGTGGTGTCCTGTCTCTGTTCTATGGTCTATGTCAGTATCGGTGCTTCCATGGACCTGCGTGCTGTTTATTCTCTGAGTATCAGTGGTGACCTGTCTCTGTTCTATGGTCTATGTCAGAATCGGTGCTTCCATGGACCTGCGTGTTGTTTATTCTCTGAGTATCAGTGGTGACCTGTCTCTGTTCTATGGTCTATGTCAGTATCAGTGCTTCCATGGACCTGCGTGTTGTTTATGCTCTGAGTATCAGTGGTGTCCTGTCTCTGTTCTATGGTCTATGTCAGTATCAGTGCTTCCCATGGACCTGCATGTTTTCTTTTTTCCCAGAGTACCTGGTGTCTCTTGTCTGTTCTATGCTCTGTGAGCATCAGTACATCCCTATGCGGGCTCCAACCATGGATTTTGCCAGTCATGTGCTTTTCTCTTTGGCCCAAATCTGGAACATGACTCATTGACGGTTGTGTGGATTTAAGAGGGAGCGTAAGGTGCGCTGGAGCAGACACGCTGGCATTGGCCATGCACAGACGAGTGTAGCGTGGCGGCGTGGCACTGACATGATGCGACTCGCGGCACTGGGGTCCCCTAACTCAGCCCCTCTCTTCTCCCCGCGCGTGAATCTGTCTCCCAGCTGCGCCCCCATCCCTCGTGAGTCCTCACACACTCTGCGTTTATCTCAAACGCGACAGTGACATCTGTTTCACACACCTTGGCAGAGCCCCATGTGTTCATCACGCCGGTTTGTTCAGCAAGCTGTTCTGTGTCCCCTGTCTCCACACATTTCTCTTTTTTCCCTCCTGTACTCGGGAATATTGCATTTTTTGATGAATATGCTACAGCCAGAAGTAGTCTCGAACTTCATTCTGTATATTTTTTCAAGCTTCTTCAAGAATTTTTGACTCATCTGTGTTTGGATGCAAATGACATCTTTCAAAAAACTTCAAACATCAATGACAAAGGATTCATCATTTAGGAAATTTATATTAATTTAGCAGATGCTGATCAACATTGTGACTGACATTTGTTGTGAACATAGTTGCATCTGCCAGATTATTTGTGAATCTGTGTCCCTACTAAACAACTACGTTCCCAAAATTAGCAGCCTCATGAGAAAAGGTAAAGCAATTAAACTTGTGCCACTGAGATAATAATCCTGACTACACAATGTTACAACAAAAAGAAAATCATACAAAACCATAAAGCATGCTGTACAAATAAAACTTCGATTAAAGACATTGGTTGAGGGTTTACAAAGTGACCCAAACGCAGTCTGAAGAGGTGCATCTTTAGTTTGTGTCAGAGGGATGGTCAGCGATTAACGCAGCACTGCACCCAAAACATAATACACGCCATTTCCATTGAGTTTTTGAGCAAATAATCTCCAGACAGTTTTGCAAACTATTCTCCCAATCAGGAGTTAGCATGGGTGCTACTTGTTAGCCAGTTAGCAGCTAGCATGCAGCCAGGTAGCCGGCAGTACCCATTCTAAGCGAATAAGGCACATAATAAACTATATTCACGCATGCAAGTCAGTGTTATTTACCTGAAAGGTGTTTATTATGTCCTTTAGAACAAGTTTCACTCATACCAGAAGCGATCTTTATTTTAGTTGTCAGAGCTGCGGCCTGACCAGACCATTACAGTGAACATGAATTCAACACCAGCTCAGGCTGTAAAATCTCTGACAACTAAAATCAACGAACACGTTCTGGTAATAAATACTCACCACTGTTTCAATAAGCAAGGACCAAACATCCTGAAAGAGATAATCCAGGAGGGCCCGGACATCCTGAAAGAGATAATCCAGGAGGGCCCGGACATCCTGAAAGAGATAATCCAGGAGGGCCCGGACATCCTGAAAGGAGAACGTTTAGCCCCGGGTGGCCTTTGAAGATCATAAATGGAGTGTGGTCTTCTTGGGACGGCTGGGATGGAGGGAGACCTAAACACTTTGGGTTTATTGGTTCAGTTTGTAATGTTTGAATTCGACCATTTTCCACCGTAACCAAGCTTCTAACGAAGTGCTTCACATGTCTCATCATTATCATCAGATCAGTCCTCAAATTTATCCATTTACAAGAGGACCGTTAATCAAAAAGCGGTTTTGAAATTTTTGAGTTAAAGATGAAAGAAGAAATAAAATAAAAGAGAATTTCTTCACCTGCCTCCAAATATAACAGTCCAGAGAAAAACATGTAAATGGTGGAAAAAACAAACACAATTCTTTCCTCATTCCTCCTCAGAGCATCCTCATCAGTCCTGCTCAACAGGGAGGGCAGCCCTACAGCCCCTGATCATTTTTTACAAATCTCTTCTGAAGCCGGTACACAGCTCCACTAATTGGCCCAATGTCCAAGTCTGACATGTTAACTATCGCCCCATCTCAGGGCCATTAATACTGCAGGAGGCCCAGAAAGGTCAGAGCCGGTGCTACCGTAACTCACTGCCGACAACCAGCCACTGAACAGGGTACCAAATTACTGTCAGAGTTAGAAATGCCCTCACACTTTACTGCGGCGCTGTGCTGCCTTCTCTCTTCTCTACTGAGGCCAAGGGCCAGAACCTTAATAAGTGGGGGGTTAAGAAGTGGAGAAGGCGTAAGGCAGAAATTTAACATGGGATTTTCACTGTCTCCAAAAAGTTGCTGGTGAACGAACATTGAATGGTGTAACTGAAACTGGGGATGTGACAGGGGAGATGAAGGCACTGATAGACACTCACACAAACACACTTTATGCCGTGTTTCCGACACAATCTTTTAAGAGCTGCTTCGCTGGATAAAGGGAACTTGCCCTGTGATACTGACAGGACATGACATGAGCGCTATCCGGCCAGGAAAATTCAATAACTGCTTTTAGCTGAACAAGCAGCAGAGCTCAATCCTGCAGGTAATCGCTCCACTGGGTTCCAATCATGTAACCTCTGTCTCCGGTGTAACACAACATAAAGCCTGTCAATAAACAAACAAGCACATCTTCAGTTATTCCTAAATATAATGAGTTCAAATTCAAATGATCCATGGATGAAAATGTTATACCAGGACTCCTTTGGCTCTAGTTTTCGCAAACAAAAACGCATGTAGTGGTAATGTTCAAAATTTCGTCTATCGCAAGCGAAGCGGAATGTTCGTTGCCTTAGCCCAGTTTGGTAGTCGCATGGCGTTGGGTTGAATGGCACAAAAGGGTGCGTCAGTGAAAACAGCTGGCTATGTGCATGCTTTGTGTCAAAGAATTTTTCTGTTTTGACTCACTCAGATCACCAGTTAAAATCAACACTGCCGCTCTACAGTAGTTTCATGAAAATAATTGCCAGCCGGTGAAGCAGATCGCAACTAAATGCAAATTGTAAATATTGTTTTCCTTCCTTTCTTAATTTCTATTTTCATTAAGTACCCTATAAATAATGCTTACAAAAATGATGGTGGGGTCTAATGGAAAGGGGAAGGTGAAGGGATATTTTTACACGTGAATTTTTCCTTTCTGTGGGGGAAATACAAGTAATTAACTTCCGTCCCATCCTTGTTTTCATATCATAAATGCCAGTTTGTATACGGTTTAAATGGCCGTTATCTTTTCATACTAAAAGCATTACGCTGTTCTTCCCCTGACGTGATGAAACTGCCAGTTCGCTATGGTGTTAATGTACTGGTTTTAAAGGGAATGACAGAGGCTCATCTGATTGGCCTTAATGGAACCAAACCCCCCAACCGCACAACCACAGGTGCACTATTGCCTCCTGTCACAAAATTACCAGCACAGAGTTTGACAGCCCAGTTTTGACCATTAGAACTAGCGATTCCCAATAGTTTTTATTTGTGAATTTAGAGGTGTTTATAAGTGTGTGTGTGTGTGTGTGTGTGCGTATGTGCAGGAATCTGTGCCTGTACAGCCATAAATTTAACTCAAGCCAAATTCGGCCCACATTTATCGTTGATTAACATGAACATGAATTGCTGCTCTGTTCCTTTATGGGATGGAATCCGCTGCCACATGAATCATCTGTTGCGGAGAACAGGCATGATCCTGTGACAGGACAATCAGCAATCCCGAAACGGGAGCCAAAGGGTCGGAAAAGAGCAGCCGTACAGGCCTTGTGTGCAGAAGAGAACGACTGACAGAAATAAAAATAAAAAAGAAAAACTACACTTCTAAAATGAAGTCATTCATCTCAATAGGTGGCTAAGGGAGCCGTGTGTAAAATTTACTTTCACCTTGTAATATATGACATGACTTATAACTCACAGACATGAGGATCACTGCTTAGATATTGTACTTTATTCAATAAATATGAAATTACATGAAAATATATGTAAACTTCCTCATCTGAGATTTTTTTTCCCCCAGATATTGTTCATTGATTTCATCCAATAAGCTGGGTAATATAACATAAAAAATATAAATACAATTTTTAAAAAAATTGCTCCTCATACAAGCTGCAAAGAGAATGTTTTTTTTTTCTAGCACTGTGAGGGTAGCAGAGAATGCTTTTATGCTCTTAAAACTGCACACAGTAACTTCTGTGTGCATATATGAGCTGTAATCAAAAAGTGCAAAGACTTCAATTTAACAGTGAATAATAATATACTGTGCAGACTTCAGTGTGCTGTCCTCTTCAGGCACCCTCCCGCCCCCCGAGCTGATACACACCTTTCCCACCAATTTCAGGACTGACAGTGGAAATTCTCAGCTTTTATGCCACAAATATGAGAATCCACATTACAGTGGATGGTTGGAATGTTGGAATGTCTCCAAATCTCTTTAAACTTTATCTTGATTTTGGAAACAGTAAAATAATGGCAATGATAGTTACAGTCACGAGAAAAAAAAAAAAAGTACACTCGCTTTCAGCTCTATGGTCTTACGTATCAGGACATAACGAAAGATCAGCTGGTCCTAAAATTATGTAAATCTAACCTCAGGTGTAAAACAGCACAACAGAGTCCACCGTGCCATTATTTATTTTACAAATATTCAGCCAAAATGCAGAAGCCATGTGTAAAGAACTAAGTACACCATTACTGCTTCCATAAGAATTAAGAAGATAATTAGCAGCCAGGTGTCGCTGATCTAATGCACTTGGTTAATCAGCATCAGCAAATGTGACCACCTCTAAAAATGCAGAGGTTTTGGCATTTTGTTGGTCTGGAGCATTTAGGTGTGTGTTAACACACTGCCAAGAGGGAAAGACATCAGCAATTATCTCAGAGAAGCAATTATTGCTGCCCATGAAAGGTTATAATGTTAGGTATCGTTCAGGAACCAGACGCGAGAGCAGAGCAGTGCAGAAAAATGGGATTTTATTTGGAAAGGGGTGAACCCCCGCAGAGCAGGAGGCAACGGTACAAAGTCCACAATCCAAAAATCAAAAATCCACAGGGCAAAATCCGAGTCGTAAAAGGGCACCAATCACAGAATTCGTAGTCGGGCAAAAAAGGGTTTGATACACAGAAGCAACAATCAATCCAAAACAGAGCCAAAATCGGTAATCAGGGACGGTCCAGTCAGAAGTGAATCACAAGAGAATACGAGGCGAAAACAAGCGTAGCCAAGGGAAACGTTCTGACGGGGAACTGCTGTGAAAAGACTGCTTAAATACACACAAGGGAAGTCACATGCTATGATTGGGAACAGGTGAAGAGGATCAGACTAATTACGTGGGAGCAAACACAAGGGAGAACCTAACCACATGAAATTGGCAAAAGCCAAAACGCGGACAGCGATCACGAGACAGCCTATTGACAAACATACAGCTCCGGTTATGGGAGTTCTAATGTGCACAGATAATGAGAGGCAGGACAGGGTTGAACAGGTGCGGAGGATCCGCTGAAACGCAGCAAAGTAGATTGAGTGAAGACAAGGGGCGGAGACTAGAACAGGGCGAGTGCTGAGAGCTCCTTAATCAATTAGTAAAGTGCAGCTATACAATCCCTAGTGCTCGTTAGTAAGTTAGCATTATATACAATGTTAGTCAGAGTTAGTAGATTTAACCAAAACAACAAACTGTTAGTACTTGTTAGTAATATAGAAAAGCAAGGTGAAGGAAGCAAACGAGATTAGAAGGAATGTTTGAAACCCAGAAACCACGAAATCACCTGAAAGCGTGGCACACAATACTGGGGGAAATAAGCTGTCACATAACACAAGACCAGACAGAGGAGACAAAGTGCAATGCATGGTTAAATACAAAACAATGACCGGAATCTAACTGGGGAAATGGACTATGGCGGGAATAACAGGAATAAACAGAAACAAAACATGGCATGGGTACAAGGCATTGTAAAACATGAACAGAACATGAGCAGAACAGAGCAGAATCATAACATATAAGGCCATTTCCAAACAATATGAAGTCCATCATTCTACAGTGATGAAGATTATTCACGCGTGGAAAACATTCATGGCAGTTGCTAGTCTTCCAAGAAGTGGAAGCAAATTCACCCCAAGGTCAGACCGTGCAATTTTCAGAGAAATTGCACAAAACCCAAGAACTACATCTTGGACTCTACAGGCCCCAGTTAGCATGTTGAATGTTAAAGTTCACAACAGAACTATTTGAAAAAGACTGAACAAGTATTGCTCGTTTGGAAGGGTTGCTGGGAGAAAGCCTCCTCTCTCCAAAAAGAACATGGCAGCACAGCTTATGTTTGCAAAGTTGCACGTGAATAAACCAAAAGCCTTCTGGAACAATGTCCTTTGGACAGACAAGACCAAAGTGGAGTTGTTTAGCCATAATGCACAGCGCCAGGTTTGGCACAAACCAAACACAGCATATCAGAGCAAACACCTCATACCAGCAGTCAAGCACGGTGGTGCAGGGGTGATAATTGGGGCTTGTTTTGCAGCCACAGGACCTGGGCACCTTGCAGTCACTGAGTTGACCGTGAAGTCCTCTGTGTAACAGAGTATTCTAGAGTCAAATGTGAAACCATCTGCACGACAGCCAAAGCTTGGCCGCAACTGGGTCATGCAACGGGACAATGATCCAAAGCACACCAGCAAATCTACCACAGAATGGCTGGGGAAAAAAAAATCGAGGTGTTGCAATGGCCAAGTCAAAGTCCAGACCTCAATCCGATTGACATGCTAGAGCGTGACCTTTAGAGAGCTGTGCAAAAACAAACGCCCTCAAACATCAATGAACTGAAGCAATGTTGTAGAGAAGAATGGGTCATACTGTGACAGTTTGACTTTAGAGCACTCGTAGTTTTATTTTATTTATTATTATTTGCTGGGGTGCCAGCCAGGTTTCTCTCCTGGCATTTAAGATAATAAAACTGACCGACTTAATTAGAGGCCCCGCAAACCGCACAAAGGATGTAAGATTATTTTCAATATTACACCCCGACACAATGCAAAGCAAATGCGGAAGAACACACACACTTCAAATATTTTTTGTGCAGACCAACAACAGTGTATTCAACAGATCCCCATAAACCAGCATAACCCAATCTGTACAATGAATATTTACAAAAATACCCCCACAAAGAACTTAAATCAGACCAACAATGCAGTATGTCCCCAAACTCAAAATTCCGCTCCAGGATTCAGTTCCAACCAACAGTTCAGAAAATAAAAAAAAGTTCAGTTCACCTCCGTTTATATTGGTTCCACGGCACACAATACTACACAGTTCAGTTCCAGTTCCAGATTCAAACCAACACAGGAAAAAAAAAAAAAAGTTTTTATACTCACTCCCCCCAGCAATGTCTCGTAAAGCAGTAAACAGTCCAGTCCGTCAGTCTGAGTAATTCGCCCAAATCGGGTTTTGTTATTTATTTGTTTCCGCGTTTGCAGTGGAGTGAATGGCTGGCGTCGGTGAATCAGTTGAGTGGAGCGGTGATGATGGAAGATCCAGGAGTTTTCACGGGATTTATTTATTTGTTTTTAAATATTATTATTTGCACTGACCAGGAGCTGCTGCTTAAAGCGGATTCGGAGAGTAAAAGAAAAACAGGGATAACCGACCTTAAATATTTTTCTTTTTTTTTTTTTTTTTTCGCGCAATCAGCGTGCTGCTCTGTTTGAAGGCTCTCTCTCTCTCCACTGACACCTGCGCGAAGGATATAGGAAGTGGTTTGAATCGTGGCGCGAACTGGGAACGAATCGGTGAGTTTAGTTGTCTACACTCGTTTCCGGAGGAGTGACCAAGAGACGGCTGTCGTTGCTAAGGAGACGTTAACAGCTGAGATGACAGTCGAAGATACGTGTGTGCGCGGATGGAGCGCACTAACGCCGCGATACAGGCTGTCACAATACTTCCTCCATCACGATGTGAGAGACTGATAAAATCATATAGAAAACAATTAGTTCAAGTTATTGCTGCTAAAGGTGGTGCTACGAGCTATTGAATCATGGGGTGTACTTTGTTTTTCTCAAATGACTTCTGCATTTTGGCTGGATTTTAGTTTAATGAATAATGGCACAGTGGAAACTGTTGAGTGTTTTTTTACACCTCAGTTTACATTTATCTACTTTTAGGACCTGATGAGGACCAGCTAGTTTTTATGTCCTGATACATAAAACTGTATAACTGAAAGAAGGTGTACTTTCTTTTTCTCGTGATTGTATTGGCACATTTGTCACTGACACCTGAAGCAACTTCTTGATCTGATCCCATGAGCGGTCACCCAGAAATTCAAATGATTCACATGCAAAGATGGTGTCATCAGCTAAAATTAGCATAAAATAGCTTTTGAGAATAGCTGACATAAACAGCTAAAAAATGGACCCCTGTGACATCAAAACTTTTGAAAAATGAGTGTCATTTGTTACAGCCTTCTCAGCTGTTTTCTCTTTAGTACCAGTGAGACAATTAAACAGCCCCTCGATTACAGAAGGACCTTCTGACCTGCGTCACACATGGACAGAAGAAAACAAAGACTCGCCAGCTATGCTTAGCACGCGGGCTTGGGGTAGACCACAGAGATATTTAGAGAATGACACAAAACGCAAACTCCGACTTCAACACAATAGACTGCTCATTAACGAACAGTTAATGAGGTGCCGTCCCTTCTTTCACACTAATTAGGCCCTATCCAGCCACATTAAGCAAAATTCATGAGCCACTATGAAAGGTTGTCCATTAATTACTATTTTTCCACGACAAAAGGAGTGGTAAATATCAGGAGCCATCTGTTATCATTCTCAAGAGCTGATGACACAGATCATTTCTCGAGGAGTTACTTACTCACTTCATAATGGGAGAAATCTTAGGGAAGAGAAATATAATACACATATAAAACAAATATCTATATATATATATATAAACTTGGTTTGTTACAGAAGAAAAGCCCTTCAGAATCACTCTAAGTCAATGGAATTAAAAGTAACTTGTGTGCAGCAATGAGCGAGATGTTAATGAATCCCAGCAATGAGTAGAAATGATCAAGCTGTCAGTCATGGAGTTGTTTTAGCCATCTTCACAAATAATGCAACGAACATTTAACATTAACATGCATGCAGACCCAAAGGCTATTCTGTCTGCTTTTCAGGTTTGGAAAAAAAAAATTCAGAAGAAAAGAAGACTTTCATTCCACTGTAAGAACGATGTAAGAGCAGATGCTGATTGAGCACAGCCCTACAGTTGGTTTCACACCAGCGCATGTGAGATAGTCTATTCCGCTTTGGGTTTCAGACAGTTTTGGTCTGTGTTCCATTGCGGTAGATGACAGCATGGTCTAGGGATTGACTGGTCATACCTGCTTCCACCGCCGTCACGGAGATGTTGTGCCATCCGGCCGTCTCCCTGTCCAGAATCTTTCCCAGGGTGATAGTCCCTGTCACCGCGTCAATGTTGAAGATCTTCTCCTGATCGGTGCCTTGATCGATTGAGTACCTGGTGAGAAGCATGAAACAGGAGAGATTATTGTACCAGGCTGTCTAATCCAGCCACTCACACCTCTAACGGAGCCGTGGGGACTGCCCAAAGCCGCCCCTGGCAAAAACAGTTCACAGACTATTTGTAGTTCATATACAGTTCAACAATTACCACTAAAAGTTCCTCAAATGTTCTTCAAGTGTTCATGACCAATGTTCTTGAGAAGTTCATGAACTTATTTTAATGAATGTAGTTGTTCATGCACTGTTCTTGAATGTTCATGAACTGTTCATGAATAGTTCAGGAATACGTTTGTGAGCAGATCATGAATGGTTTTCATGCACAAAGTTCATAAATGGCCATTTAGAGTTCAGGAACAGTTCATGAATAATTCATGGACTTAAATCATGAACCGTTTGTGAACTGTTCATGAACAGTCCATCACATTTGCAACGACGGAATTCGTAGTAGGCCACTCGACACTTTTGACGAGTGTCGATCGACAGAATTAAGTGTTTTTGACAGAATTGTCCCTGGAAACGGTCTTTTCATATTGCGCACCTGGAGAATTTTCTTGGACGCTGCCAAATTTGTCACAAAATCAGATTGGGTGGGATGTATAAGTAGCGTCTGGTACCATGGAGACGAATGAAACCTCTCACTGAAGCATTAATTTAAAACATTGTTCGGCTCTTTAATTTCTGTTGAGCGACACACATCAAAAGTGTTGATTGCCCTACCGTGAATAAGGCTTTATCCTTTCCTGTCCTTTGGGTGGATGAAGCCCTGAAGATGGATTTTGGTTTTAAATTATTTTTAAAATGCGTAGAAGGAGACTATGGCTCGCTGGCAGTAGTGTGTCATCCTGACCTCATTGCTTGAAAACCTGTGCATGAGGGAGCTGCATGCGCTGCTCTGGGGATAGTGTGTGTGGATGTGCGGAAGAAGGACACTGGCTGTATTCCAGTACGGTGATCTCTGACATGCTGTACTGGGATCAGTAGAAAGTGATCATCTGAACTGCTTGAGATGCCCCAGTGGACACAACATGAACTGGAACAAAACTAAGTTTATAAATGATTTCATTTTTGTTTCAGCTTTTTTAGGGTTTAGCTCAAGGGTCTAAATGAAGCCATTCCCCAGGGCACTGATATGTAGCATTGCACACATTCGCTTCCAAAGGAAAGTAGCAGCCAATGCAAGAAGGAATGCGACATAATTACAGTGCAGTTTACTGTGCATATGAAGCCTGTCACAGTCACTGCCTCTCCAACGGTCCACACAAAAGGGTTCCTGACACAGGGGCAAGCACTCAGGCCCTGACAAATTCTAAATTCATATTTTATGAGACATTCTGATGCAAACTAACACATTTCCAGAGGTACGTGAGGAGTGGATGGGAGAAGGTTCTGAAAATGAGCTCATTGTGTGCTTGGCTCAGATTCAGCAAAACTACACACGATACAGTCTTCCATACTTCATCATTATTATGTGCTTGCTTCAGCCAAGCAGTTCACTATACACTCTTACATATACTCTAACACTGATTATTTTTCAAATACTACTTCTTACACCAAAATTTTGGCTTCTGACTAGTTTTATACCTTTTAATCTCTCAACACAGTTCAAAATTTAAAAGGTTTAGCATTTTCTGGGCTAAGTTGCTCCTGAATAGATTTTTGATAATGAAATAGCTTTTTCACCATGTACATTTTAATTTCATTTTGGGCCCCAGTGAATCAAACATTTTTGCCTGATTATTTTATTGTCTGACTCAGCAGGTTTTTCCCTCACAAACTACTCTTTCAACTCCAACCTCAACCGGCCATTCAAAACATTCAACTACTGTCACATTGCTGTCTTGCTACCTGTTCCAGTCTTCAAACTCTTAATTACTTTGGACACTGCACTGCCATTTTGATAGCTATCACACATAGGTCTTCAATTGTATTGCTTTCAAACTGCAGCAAGTAGACAAAAGTAGCCTTTTCAAATTATACATTCAATTTGAGGCAAGAAGCATCGACCTTACAGTGACATCAATATTACAAACATATTTATATGATATAGTCAAGTGTGCTTATTCTGGTTAAATGCAAAATGCAACCTCAAAAATGAAAACAAAAGGCTCTCCCGAAATAATAGTGTGGCAACTGGAAAAATAGTAGTGTTTTATAATTGTATAATGCTGAGAGCTAAGTACTGTTCATAGATTTTCAAGCAGGCAAAATTCTGTTCAGCTCAGTGTCAAACCATAGGTATAAAGAGGTGGCCCCTAAATTCCCGATTATGTTTTACTCTCCTGAGAAGCTAATTAAAAACAAAGCAGCTCATTGTCATTTTTTCTTCTATGGTTTTCCTACTGCTTTAAAGGTGAACTCCACTTGTCCATAGTTTGGCGAAAGCAGAACAGTATGGGAGCCCTGTGCAGGGGAGGTTTTCAGTTAATGTGATACATGACATCACAAGGACACGAACAGGGCTGTGTGGGGTATTTGGTGAAGGCTCTGCATTCTCGAGACTCGATGAGCCCCACAGTCTGAATAAGGGCTATTCTTTTGGCAGCTGCGTCATGCAGAGGTCAACGCTCAATTTTAATCACCATCTAATGGTGCCTACAAACTGAGATTTCAGCAATCTTATCAGTTTTTTATTGCAGTTTTTTATTGCAAACCACACTGTGCGACATGGATCTGATAAACTTGGGTGTGATATTGTTATGAGTCTGCTCTGTCTGTTCTGATTCTGCCATGTTTATTATGTTTCTGCCATTCCCTGTTATGTTTATGATCAGTTCTGTTAGGTTTTGCCATGTTCTGTTTAGTTTTTGTACTTTGCCATGTTTTCGTTTTTGCCATTCCCAATCCACTATTCTGTTAGATTCCGGTCCATGTCTTTGTTCATGCCCTTCATTGCACTTTGTCTCCCCTGTCTGGTCTTTTGTTAAGCTACAGCTTCTCCCCAGTCCTGCGTGTCACGTGCTTAGGTGATTTCATGGTTTCTGGGTTTCAAACATTCCTTCCAATCTCGTTTGCTTCCTTCGCCTCTCTTTTCTGTTTTACTAACCAATACTAGCAGTTTGTTGTTTTTGTTAAAGTTACTAACCCAGACTAACATTGCATATAATACTAACTTACTAACGAGCACTAGGGATTGTATAGCTGCACTTACTAATTGATTAACAAGCTCTCAGCACTCGCCCTGTTCTAGTCTCCGCCTCTTGCCTTCACTTAGTCTTTGCTGCAATTCAGCGGATCCTCTGCACCTGCTCCACTCTGTCTTGCCTCTCATTATCTGTGCACATTAGAACTCCCTAACTGGAGCTGTATGTCTTGTCATAGGCTGTCTCGTGTTCCCTGTCCTCGTTTTGGCTTTTGCCAATTTCATGTGGTTAGGTTCTCCCTTGTGTTTCCTCCCACGTAATTAGTCTGATCCTCATCACCTGATCCTAATCATAGCATGTGACTTCCCTTGAGTGTATTTAAGCTGTCTTCTCACTGCAGTTCCCCGTCAGAACGTTTCCCTTGTTTACCTGTGCTGCTATCATTTTCGCCTTGTACTCATAGTGTTTCTCTTCTGACTGGACCGCCCGACCTTCGATTTTTGGCTCTGCTTTTTGGTACTTTTGTCTGCTTCTGTTTAAGAACCCTTTTTGCCCGACTACGAGTTTTGTGTTTGCTGCCCTGTTAACGGTTTGGATTTCACCCACTGGATTTTGGCTTTTGCTTCTCTGACAAACCTGTGCCTGTGTACCGAACCTGTTTTTGCCCGACCACGAGGACTGTTATTGCTGCCCTGGTTTTCGACTCTGATTCTGCCCTACTGGATTGTCATTTTTGGATTGTGGACTTTGTACCTTTGCCTTCTGCCCTGCGGGGGTTTCCCCCCTCGCTTAATAAACTCATCTACTGCATTGCTTGGTTCTCGCGTCTGGTTCCTGAGCGTATCCTCACAGATATCAAATTTGATGTACGTAGACTGTGCGATGATCACACCCACTGAATCTTATAGGATACGACGCAAGTTG
The DNA here is from genome assembly GCA_029692085.1 of Gymnothorax javanicus. Classification (NCBI taxonomy): domain Eukaryota; kingdom Metazoa; phylum Chordata; class Actinopteri; order Anguilliformes; family Muraenidae; genus Gymnothorax; species Gymnothorax javanicus. The sequence goes on along the minus strand of CM056202.1, from coordinate 102,856,450 downwards.
GTGTACAAGAAAACATCATCAGCATGCGTCATCCATCTGCACCGCCATATCTCCATCGTTTGGTTTAGCGTCAGTGTCGCGTTGTCATGGCGTAATTTTATGCTGCATTCCTATTGATTGGTTAGTAGACATGGATCGTAGCAGCAGTCGCACTGTGAGATGGTTATCCTAAATTTCTGACGCTGTCAGACTTTTGTACCAAGCTATCTTTGGTCGAAGACCATGACAACGGCCGTCTTTGAAACTCTCTCACAGTGCGACGAATGACCACTGTTTTGGAGCCAAGACCAACGATATTGCCACGTTTCTTTCACGTTTGTCATCTTTCATCTGGGACAGCCCAAAATTACAGAGAGATATGGGTTTAAAAGTCATGTTCTAGAGCCCAACATCTGCAAGGGGACTCAAACCACCAATATTTTGGACCTAGTAACATACTTTAGCCACTGTGCTATGTCCCTGCGGTTAACTGATCTTCCATTGATCATATTGATGTTAAGTGCTGTAAAACAAAGGTCCTCCTCTGACTACCCTCTGATGCCACACATTTCAGAGAACCATGGATGCTTATAAGCTCAGAATAGGCAGTGTGTTTCATGTTTATCATGGCAGTGACACGGAGAACCATGGATGCTTATAAGCCCAGAATAAGGAGTGTGTTTCATGTTTATCATGGCAGTGACACAGAGAACCATGGATGCTTATAAGCCCAGAATAGGCAGTGTGTTTTATGTTTATCAGGGCAGTGACACAGAGAACCATGGATGCTTATAAGCCCAGAATTGGCAGTGTGTTTCATGTTTATCATGGCAGTGACACAGAGAACCATGGATGCTTATAAGCCCAGAATAGGCAGTGTGTTTTATGTTTATCATGGCTGCAGTTGTAGATGATAGCTCATGCCAAGTAAGAGTGGGAAGTACACATGCTTTTGCCAACGTTGGGCCCAGCATTTATAAATACACTGAGCACCATAATTAACTGCAAAGTCATACATTTTTGTTATTTTGGGTCTGTTGGCTGAGTCAATCACCAGATTTTAATCCAAATGAACATGCATTTTACATGCTGTAGAGGAGACTGAAGTTATATAGTCCCTGAAATAAGCAGGAAATGAAGATGCTGCTGTACAGGCCTTGTAAAGCATCGCCAGGGAAAATACCCAGTGTCTGGTGATGTCTATTCATTACAGACTGTAAGCATTCTACATTACGATAAACAGACCAATATTTCTTAAGCTCTTAAAAATGGTAGGGAGACTATGTACAAAAGGTGCAGTTTTTTATGATAGTTTATCCATTATGGATGTTAACAACCTCAAACTAAAGCTGACAGTCTCCACTTCAACCTCATTGTCGCTGTGTTTGTAATAGTTCTAGAGTACAGAACCAAAATATATAAATAAAATGTGTCACTGTCCACAGAATTATGGTGTTCACATGTAAATAAACATGAAAAAGTAGATCTTGTGGTACTTTTTCCCTATTATGCAGTGACAAGTGCTCTTTTAACCCTTATATTTGTAAATACTTATTAAACCACACAATAAGAAAACTGCTTCGCTCCCGCACAGGTAACTGGGCAGCGGAAATGAAAAGGCGTCTCCTGGCATCTGAGCTCCTTCAGCTGCAGCTGTTTCCCTTTAATGTCCTATAATACAGAGGTGAGCACAGTGGAAGTGGAGAAATTGAAAGTCTATTATTATGGGCTGCTGCAAGGCGTGAAGCAGTGCTTCTGGGACCAGAGGCCAGAATGAACACATTAGCCGTGATGAAGTGTTTTTAGGGTCTGGTGTGTGTGTTCAGGAGTGTATCCATCAGGTAGTGCCGTTACTGTAATGGCTGACCATTCTAACCCAGCCCAAACTGCAGCACATAAACTGCATTCATCTGCCAAGTGGCTAAATTCAGTATCGTGCCTCACTTTTATGAGCTATTCATTTATTGATATTATATAAAATTGTAACCCTAAAAAATGTAACAAATAAAATAATCCAGTGTGTGTTTTCCTCCACTTCATCAATATGTTATCATAGTTCAAAACTGTAAACAGGATTCCTTTAATAGCCTTATTCCCGAGTTGCAGTAATTGAATGCAATGAAATGTCTGTATTAGGTAAAACCTCATTTATTGATTTTGTTCTCACATGCTTTACAGCACAGATTATGCAGATATGGACAAGGATATTTGTGAGAACATTGTGGTAATTTGCCATAAGGTTTTATTTGCAGGGTTGACTTTTTTGTATTATTTTTATTATTATTATTTATCTTTATTAATTCTTTTTTTTTTTTTACTCCCACCTTGAGTCCGGGCTGTACAACTTCCAGGCAAAACCTTTTGTCTGTTTCTGTGGATTTTCTGGTGAAAAGGAGCTTTAAAGTTAGTTTGATAAAACCCAACATAAGTTCAGTCAGTTTTCAGTTAATTGTATATGCCCTCACTCTCACTGGAGGAACAGGCCAGCATCTGTACATGAAATGCAAGTTCTCCCCAGAGTCAGGCTGTAATGGCGCCTCATTCTTGCCTGAAGGAATGGGGGCGAAGATGGAGTCGGGCCAGAGAAGCTGGAGATGCAGGAGCTGAATGTGAGGACTTCTGAAATTATTCCAGAACATTCTCTCTCTGCATCTCGCCAACACAAGCTTCCTATAATAGTCCAATTCCCAGAGAGGAACTGTCCATGAAAGGAATAAAAAATAAACGCTGCTGCACCAGGGATTTAAGAACCACAGTTTAAGCGTAATGAAAAGCACTAAAGCTGTTGTTTGTCCTTTATAGATGTAAGGTCCATACCTAATTTCAACAAATACAGTGTGCTTAGAGTGTGCATATTTCACTTTCACTGACTGTTGCTCTTACTTTGTGCACATACTAATTAAGATAAAGCATGCGTGATGAAAGTAATAGCATTTAAAAAAAAGTCTCTGTATATTTGGGTAGACTGCAGCTGAAAATGTTTCGGGGAAGGAGAAAAACAAAATTATACATGGCACAAAGACCTGCTCAACATACAGACCCCAAAAAAAAAAAAAAAAAAAAAAATAAAAACAGGAAAGAAATTAAAAAATGGTAACACTTTATAATACTTATCATTTATAAGACATTTATAAGATAGTAGATATTAGTGGATAGTTAACTAATCATGAACAAACCACTTCTTTACATTTGTAAATGATTATTAAATCATTTAAAACTTAAGCTACAAGACATTTATAAGCCATTAGTAGATATTGAACTGATCATGAATAAACCATTTATATACATTTGTAAATGATTATTAAACAATTTATTACTAAAGTTGTAGAACATTTTTATATGTTTAATACATTATTAAAAATGCTGCATCAACACTGTTTGCACGTGACTTATTCATCATCAACTAATGTTATTTAATGTGTAGGAAAACATTTTTGCATGATTTAAGAAAATATGTTTTGATTAAGTGCATGTATTGAGTTTTTCATGATTTCATGGCGTTTCATAAGAAGGATGGATCCAAAAGTTGTCTACAACATTTATTACATGTGATGAAAGAGTCTACAAATCTTGAGCGAGCATAATTAGATATTTATTAAGGATGAATCGGGTTCACTTTAGATTAAGGGACATAATAACATCTGCAAATGATTTATAGATTTTTTATGAATGTCTAACAAATCATTTGTTAAACATGAAAAGACAAGTTATTAATTGCTTCGTATCTGTATTCATAAAAGCCAGATTGTTCATAAGAGGTGAGTAAAAGGTCCTCAAATCATTTATAAACATTAAAAGACATTTGTAAATAATGAATAGTTTTCATTTTAGATTAAGGGACAAAATAACACCTGCAAATGATTTATAGATGTTTTATGAATGTCTAACAAATCACTTGTTAAACATGAATAAACAAATGGTGGTACAGTGGGTTTTTTTTAAACACGTCTACACTATTTCACTAATAATTTACTAATAAGGTTGATCATATTGAAAAAATGATCTACAGATCACTTATGAATGTTAAAGTAGCACATTTACAAATGGTGTACTATTAGGTTGTAAATGTATAGATATGGTTTTATAATAAACAGTTTGGTACCGATGATTTTTCCACTGGCCTGCATGGAAAGGCTGTGTATTGAAAGGGTTAAACACTGGTGTGCATGGAGAGGCTGAGTATAGAAAGGGTTAAACACTGGTGTACATGGAGAGGCTGTGTATTGAAAGGGTTAAACACTGGTTTGCATGGAGAGGCTGTGTATTGAAAGGGTTAAACACTGGTGTGCATGGAGAGGCTGCGTATTGAAAGGGTTAAAAACTGGTGCGCATGGAGAGGCTGTGTATTGAAAGGGTTAAACACTGGTGTGCATGGAGTGGCTGTGTATTGAAAGGGTTAAACACTGGTGTGCATGGAGAGGCTGTGTATTGAAAGGGTTAAACACTGGTGTGCATGGAGAGGCTGTGTATTGAAAGGGTTAAACACTGGTGTGCATGGAGAGGCTGTGTATTGAAAGGGTTAAACACTGGTGTGCATGGAGAGGCTGTGTATTGAAAGGGTTAAACACTGGTTTGCATGGGATGGAGGCTGTGTATTGAAAGGGTTAAACACTGGTGTGCATGGAGAGGCTGTGTATTGAAAGGGGTTTAAACACTGTGTATTGTGCATGGAGAGGCTGTGTATTGAAAGGGTTAAACAATGGCGTGCATGGAGAGGCTGTGTATTGAAAGGGTTAAACACTGGTGTGCATGGAGAGGCTGTGTATTGAAAGGGTTAAACACTGACGTGCATGGAGAGGCTGTGTATTGAAAGGGTTAAACACTGGTGTGCATGGAGAGGCTGTGTATTGAAAGGGTTAAACACTGGCGTGCATGGAGAGGCTGTGTATTGAAAGGGTTAAACACTGGTGTGCATGGAGAGGCTGTGTATTGAAAGGGTTAAACAACGGCGTGCATGGAGAGGCTGCGTATTGAAAGTGTTAAACACGGTGTGCATGGAGAGGCTGTGTATTGAAAGGGTTAAACACTGGTGTGCATGGAGAGGCTGTGTATTTAAAAGGGTTAAACACGGTGTGCATGGAGAGGCTGTGTATTGAAAGGGTTAAACACTGGTGTGCATGGAGAGGCTGCGTATTGAGTTCGCATTTTCTCATTGGGAAAAATGATTGACTTCTTATTTATGCAGTAAATTTATGTGGATGTAGAAGAGGGTCCTAGCCTATACTGGAGCCAACTAAACAGGTGCTAGTGGCCAGCGTCTGCCAACAAAACCAGGATATAAGCCTCAAAAACGCAGCTCGATTATGGTCGCTTTGGTGGAACAGGATCCTCAACTTCTGCTCATGCTCATAGCATCATCATTTAACATGCACACAAACGCCACACACAGTCAGCAGGCCCTGGCCTGAGGGCTGCCGGCCCACACAGCCCCTCCAATCACACCACCTGACTATAACCTGACTTTAACGTGGAAGGGTCGTCAGTGTCATTTATAGTCTTGTTTTTCCTTTACATTTTGCATTTCCTGTAAAATTAAGTGATATTTCATTTGGAGAAAGCCTACTCCCTTTGCGTCATGAGGGATTTTTTTGGTAACACTTTTTAATAACGATCATTTAGAAGACATTTAGTAGATATTAGTAGATATTGAACTAATCATGAATTAACCATTTATATACATTTGTAAATGATTATTAAACCATTTATAACTAAAGTTGTACAACATTTAGATATGATTTAGACATTATTAAAAATGCTGCATCAACATTGTTTGTACATGATTTATTCATCATCAACTAATGTTATTTAATGTGTAGGAAAACATTTTGAATGATTTAAGAAAATACTCTTTGATTAACTAGATGTATTGAGTTTTTCATGGTTAGAATCAACACATAATTTTTTATATTAACTGTTTATTAATCATATCTGTGGTTACAGTAAAGACTTCAGCATGCGTGTGTATAATGTTGCTCTGAGCCAATGGTGACAGAAAGGTCTTTTGACCAGTAGAAGGGTTAAGTCAGTGCGCAATGCATACATACTGTATTCTGCGGATCAATCTGGAGCAGGTAACGTCAGAACATCAAATTTTTTAGTGGACGACTGGTACAAAGTGGCTTTACTAAACATTCTGGCTTCAAACTGTACCACATGGCGGCTGTGGATAAATGTACTGCTGTACGCGGGGATGCTTTTCTCAGTGCTGGAGGAAAGTGGATGGGTGACGACCCAGTCATTTAATCTACAGTAGCCCTGCAGTTTATGGTTCAGTCCAACAGAGATGATTAGAAGTGGAACTGATGGGCAGGCCAGGAGGCTGGCCAATCACTGAGCTGCACTTCACACACCTGCGGCCCTCTCTGTTTTCAGCTGCATGCATAATTCATGCAGATCATTTGGACAGTGTGTGCATGTGCGTGTGTGTGCATGTGTGCGCGTGTGTTTGTGTGTGTGTGTGTGAGAGAGAGAGAGTCTGTGCATAAGTGTATATGTGCACGCGTGTGCGCGCATTTGCCTGTGAGTGTTTGTGTGCATGTGTGTATATGCGTGTGTGTGTGTGTGTGTGTGTCCTGCTAAGTACTCAAAGGGTAAAATGTGATGAAAGTGGTGAACTGATGTCCTGAGCAGCCAATATAGTCTGTAGAAAACTTGCACAAAGTAAATTGCAACAAACATGTTGAAAGGAAACCAATTAGCCTGGCAGGGAATCTAAGCAAAGGAAACTCCATCAGCTTGTATTCAGGCATTTTATCTCATTGTTTATTCATCTTTTGGAAAATACTTTTTTCAGCCAGCCAAATGTTGGTCATGAACCAAACACACTGACAGCATATCACTGAGCACTTGAATTCACTTCTCACTTGAGCTCAATTGCGCTGAAGTAATGGAAGCTTTTGTAATTTGATTATGTTTTTTCTCCTCATACACGATGTGTCTCAATGACAGATGGAACAGCCATTCCGTCAGTCTGCACTGAAAAACAGAAAAAGAAAAAACTCATCTGAGAAGAGGTTTTTGTGAGCTGCAGGGGCTCATCCCTCAGAACTCTGTTCCAGAGAGCAGGCGTGCCCCACGGTTCAGTGTTGGCACCTGGCTGCATTGCTTCACTTGAATGCCAAAATTTCACACTAGTTCCACCTGAAACTCCAGTATATTAATAATGAACATATAATGATGAAAAAGTCTTTCTTCTCACAGCAGCAGGAGTTTAGTGTCTGCAGGTTTTTAAATGTTTTGGCCTCCTGCGGTTCTTCTTAATCTCTGAAGTTGCATCTCACATGGTTGCTTCAAACTGAAATCATGATTTTGACCCAAGTTGCCTTACGATGAAAAATAGCATTTCACCCTGCGTGATTTTAGCTCTGCTAAATGAGGCACAGTTTTTTGGAGATCGGGAGCCTTCTGAAACCTAAGGTGCCTTCTAAAGCTCAGGTTGAGTTCATGAAGTGCTCACTATCCTGTTTACAAGCTCCTGCATCGTAATCATTTCTCCATTTCCAATCTCCGGTCAGCCAGCACGGATAATGAACAGTCATTTAAACTCAACCAAAAACTTTCTTAACCTGCAGAGAAAGCAGGGCTCATTTTTTAACAAATCCACACCCTGTCAAAACGATGAGGGCAAAGACAGTTCTGAGCGTTTGTGAAGGTGAAGAGGAACTTGAAGAGCCCGGGCTGGTGAAGGGCGTTCAGTCGCAGTGGTGGAATCGACGGAGGGACGCATTAATGAGATCCGGAGCAGAAGAGCCTCTACACTTCACCGCATCTCCCCTCGCGGTCGACACGCCGGTGACAGACAACAATGAGACGGCGAATCTCAGATCCCACTTAATCCTCTGGTAACTTGATCTGCACTCGGCTCCGAGGGGAGTGATGCTTATGGATGGGATACAGAGCGAGCGCTCCCGAACCCAGGCACTTAGAGCATAATGACCTCGCTCAGGGAGTTACAGCGCGCAGGCGAGCTAATGCTCCCACAGCTCTTCACCCTGACAGCGATCGTCAGCAGAGCTGCAGACACACACTTCCTGATTGAGAACAGGCATGGAGATCCTCTATGTCGGGCAAAAATACTAATTTATTGCTGTTTTCTCCTTGATGTGATTATGAGCTGTGCAGTTTGAGATTTGCAATCAAGCAGTTCACATTAAGTTAAAGAGTGCATGCTGAGAATGTATTTAATTGTAATTTCACATATTTTGTTGCCTCTATAAAAACATTAAAGCACTTTTCATACATGCCCCTAACTCCTTAAAAAAGTCTTTGTCTTGGCTCACTGTTTATTTGGTTTCCAAAAAAAAAAAAATTGCATAAATAAATAAATAAATGTTAAATTACACAGTGACAACACCGAGCGTCAAAGATACACGGGAACATTTTAGCTCAATAGACCTCACTGCAGTACAACCTGAAAGGAGATGGAACACCCTACCGCTGATTTAATGCAGGGTCCAAGTCTGGCAGATAAAAAATTAAATACTTCTCCATCAGATCAACAAATGAAAATGAGGTCACCAGCTCGCCTGCGCTCTATTCTCTCCTGGGCTATTGGTGCGGACTCACTTTCTCAGGATATTCCCATTCAGCGGAGCTTTTTTGCTCATCCTAAAAAGTTACCTTGGTGATAATTGGATGGAAACATGACACATTTTTGTAAAAAAAGGCACATTTTTAGGGAATGAAAGAAAAGTTATTTTGGGTCAAGAACACGAATAGAAGGGCTGCCAGGGAAGGAAGGTTAAGGCCTCAGGAAGAAGGGAGGATGAGAAGTGAAATTTCCTGACCATTTCTTTTGTTGCTCTTACAGAGGAGAAGAAATATGCAAAAAAATAAAAGTAGCAGCACTCCTTTTCTTGCTAGTTTGCAAATAATCAGAATAAACAGATTTGCTAACCAGCAAAGACAGCACACAGCACAGAATTTAATTTTTTTAAATGATGTCAACACATATTTTCTCCAGGACTGAAAAAGTCGGAGATATGAACCTCTAAATGTTGCGAACAACTGAATTTATACTGAAAAAGAATATGTTCTGGGGACACACACAATATCGCTATGCAAGTAATAAAACAGAGTTGAAGACATTCATTTGAAACTGCCCTCCCCCGCCAATAATATCAGCATCGTAGCACAGACTGCCAGGAAGTGACATTAGTACCTGACAGGTGCGTTCTCCAAGTCGGGGTCCATTGCCGTGACGATTCCCACCAGTGCTCCGAGCCGGGCATCCTCCTGCACCTCCATTACAGCCCCCTCTGGTGGGCGGAATATTGGGGGCTCGTCCGTGTCCGTCACAGTGACTCGCACGATTGTCTGGTCACGGAAGGAGCCCAGATCCACGAAGCGGGGGTCTGCATGCTTGTTGACGGCCTCCACCACCACATTGTGCGTTCGCTTGTTCTCATAGTCTAAGGTCTAAGAAGAGAGCAAGTTACACACTACACACTGAGCCTAGTCCTGCTCTAAATACTAAATTTGAAATGATTCTGCATTCAGAACGCCATTTTGTCCAGGATCAAGATAAACTCATTGAGAACAAATGTTTCATCTCCCTTATGAATGCAAGGTCTACGTCGCATTTGATCATATTGTCATCTCTGAAGAGCGCATTTACATGCATTATGATTCTGAAATGTTCTTAATGGACTTTAGAAAGACTGAGCTGCTTTCTGAAAACCAAATGTAATTTTTTGCCGACTTTGAAGGTTTTTATTATTCTGTGTAAGTGGCGTGCACAAATGCATAGAAATATTGAACAAGCTTATTGTCAGTGGTGATGTTGAAGCTGCCTACACAAGTTTTTTTTTTTTTTTTTAAATGATGAAAGGGATTTTAATGAAGGAAATGGTTAATGGTTACTGCCTTGACAGGGATCAGTGGCAGAGAGAGTTATTTGAGTGTTGCCTTGAATGGATTTTTTTTTCCTGTCTGTTCTGTTTGTGAAAGGTAACAACTTCTTATTATAGTCAAAGTTGTCAATGCCAAAACATAAATGTGTATCTACAACAGAGGCTTCAAAATTAGTTTCTAGGTAAATGCCTTCAAATATGCTTTTTTTTTTCATAAATAGTTTAGAATTTAGTTATTTTCACCCCTGGGCTCGGTCTGTAATGGGTAAATGTGTATCTGTGCACCTGCAAAAGAGTGTAGCAGCTCCAGAGCTTCTAACTAAAGCAAAATCTCGAAGGCTGAAAAAGAGATTGCTTGTCTGTCATGGTTTGTGAGGTGTGCGTGTTGTTTGGACCTTTCTTTGCAGATCTCATCCTGGGACGATATCGAATTCCTGGGCCATCGAATTCTTTACCCAGCTGGCTGATTTAGCTGGGGCAGCACTTCCCCAGAATCTATATAAGCAGGATGTCCGGCACGCCTCCTTCGCTAGAGTGTCTGTGTTTAGATTCGCACTATAGCCAAAAGTATCTGTAGTCAGGTTTTGTATGACATTCTATCTTCTAATTGTTGGAGTTTCTTCTCCCTTTTTCTATCTCGCTTTGCTTCCGTGGTTCGGACTATTATACGTCCTTTGGAAGCGCGAGTACTTGCGTTTGGTCTATATTATTCTCTGTGCTTGTACTGTGTTCGTGCTACTTTCTTTCTCTCTGTCGTTGCGCTTGGCCTCTGTATTCTACCGGCCATTACATTGTCTTCCTCCAGCACACACTGCTGTTTGAGATGAGTCAGACGAAAGTGTGCTGGACCCGTGCTTCAGCTTTTGTTCTGATCAAAATATGACACAAGCAGGAGTTGCCAATCCACAGGAACCAGCCCAAATCATTTCTGGCACCGGCACGACAATAACCGAGCTGCTTAGAACAACGACATCAATAATGGCCCCTACAGAGCATGCCAGCTCAGAAAATTCTGGTGTAGGCAGTTTGACAACAAATAAAACAGTGTAACTATGGGCACCATAAAACACAAAAATATAGAACAAAACCATGGATCTCTTGCTAAATATAAAAGCCAGGCAGGTTTCAGACCATGGCGATATTAATACCACAGAGAGTCGATAATTAATTCCGTGAGATAAGAGTAGACCTAGATATTGTATTCAATTGTGACCCTCGACTACAAAACCAGTCACGTGTCAAAATTTGTAAACTGAGATTATTTGGGAAAATTGACCTGTACAATTTGTAGCGCAGAAAAAGGAAACTTACGAAAAAGTTTGTTCGGGCGCCAGGCTGCTTTAAACTGCCAAATGAAGAATTCCTCTCCATGCCAAAGTGGGAAAAACAGAAACAAACACTTACATCGATTTTATTTCAGAAAAGGCAATAAATATACTGAGAGGCATTAAAAACACAAAGCGGTTTTTATCATCTAATTTGAAAACTGATAGTTTTTCCTTTTGCTGATTGACATGATGACCATCAGGTACGGTAAGCATTGCAAAATGTCAAGTGTCTGGGTTCGAACCCTTTCTTGGTTTAACACCTCATTATGATTATCTAAATGCAGCACAGTTCCCTGGATCGTGGTCGCGAATCACATTGGGAGAAATCGTTTTGCACATGAAAAGTTGAAGATCAGGGCCAATAAAAACACACATAAACAAATTTCCACTTCAAATGCCACAAACAAATGAATCTCGGAAGAATCAAACATTTTGAATGTTGAATGATGGCCAGTCTCAAAGAAAAGATTCTGGACGCATTAATGTCCATTAAATGAATTCTGGACCACTCCCAAAGTAGAGGAGAGTATTGGGTGGGATTGCGGATCGGAGATCGGGCGGGTAGGAGATTGGGGCGGGTGTGGTGTTGGACGTTGGGTGCCACCGGGTGGCGAGACTCAGGGTGGGGCTCGCATCTCTCGTCGGAGTCCATGTGGCTCCCAAGCCCCCCGGGGCCCCAGGAGGTGGCTGTTTCTTGCTTCCTCCTTGGAGAGGGGAAGGGTGGGAGGGACGTAGAAACGAGACGAGCGGGGATTGTGGGAATGTAGGAGGTATATATAGGCATGAGGACGAATAGGAAGGTGCATTGGGAGTGGCCCTGTTCATTAACCTACGTTATCGGGAACTCCCTTTAATGACTGTATCCAGACTGCAGGGACGACACAGAATGACCAGATGTGTCAGCTGTCGTCCCCGACAAAGTGCGTCATCTGTGACGCCACAAAAACACATTCCATAAAACGTCTTCTGCCATGTCAGATAATGCCTAAGAACTGCTGAATTGACTGCCAATGTAACGATAACAGTGAGGGCAAGTCTCGCTACCAAAAGCACAGTTTCCCGAGACCGTGTTTTGCAATTACAAAAGAAACCATTGACCACTACTTAAAACAGGATATTTTATTACGCGTTTTTAATGCCTCTCAGTATATTTGAGTGAACCAGGGTGAAAAAGGAGGAAATTAAGCAATGAAAGGAAATAAAATGAATGCAGGCGGGGGGGGCAGGTAGTCCGGGAATATAAGGAGCAGGGAAAGGGCATGTTTAAAAAATAAATCTTGGGCTTGAACAGACCTTATCGCAGAACTCAGTCCCTCAGTCCGCTATAAAAGTATAAAACTTATTTTTCCAAACCGTGAAGGATGTGCTGGTTCCGTTTTCCCCGAGGTAGAAGAATTTCCTCTTCAGGAGTCTTTTCGTTCTTGGAAAACCCCTCCCAGGGCTGATTCCAGTGGATCACCAGAGGATTTTTTTTTTTTTGTTTTCTTGCTCCTTTCATTCTTACTATTATTAATTTTAAACTCGCCAACTTTCTTCCATTTCTGCTGTTTTTTTGAAAACTCGCGCCACGCAACTCATCCGCTCTCCTCGCTCACACCCCGCACTTACGCACTTCCTGTAACACGCAGCACCCCATCCTCACCCGACCTGTCATCTACTCGGAGGTTTGTGTCATCTCATAAGAAAAAAAAAACATACTCCATTTCAGTAATAATTTCATTATTATGATGCTTATTGTAATCTAGTCTTTTCGCAAAATAATCAAAAACAATCAGGGAAGGATTTTTCCATTATTAAATATGTAGCTGGACTGGAATGCTACAAATGCGTAATGACCTACAGCACAAAATATGACCTGGCGACATCTGACTGATTTTGTAGTGGAGGGTCACATATGCTAATTTGGTTACTACAGAACCCACAGTCGTTAATGCAGCATGCATCCAATGGTGTTTCTTTCCAAAACAACAACACTAGCATCAGAGATAAAATCCTCACCTCCCACCATGTTTGAGTCCCAATAAAGTGTCAGTTTTACGTATCATTCACTGGGTCACAAGAGATCAACAATAACGCAAAGCCAACTCACATCTGTTCCCCCCAGCTTGGGCTGAATTCGGTTTAGCGCATATGTGCCAGCAGTACGATGTGCAGCAGGGATATTCGGCTGTGAAGAGCCATCCGTCGCTACTCAAACACAATCTCAAAATCTAAGCCTGAAGAAAACACGACCGGAGGATCTTCAGCGCTCTCTACTCAAACATAATTTCAGTGTCTTGGGCCAGAGAGGAGAATACATTAAGATCTAAAGCTCTTCTGAGCTCCACTCCATCACAACACTCAAGCTCTCAGGCTAAGAGACAGGAAGTGAGTGCATTCAGGTGTGAGGAAACGGGCTGATGAGACCAGCAGGTAGAAGCATTCTTCAGACATAATCACAGACGTGAGCTGACGACGTGCTCTCTGTAAATCACGAGGAAGTACAAGGGCTAGGATTTCGAGAGAGCAGTGGCCCCATTTAACTCAGCACTCCCTGTCATCCTGAATTAATCAGCATTCAACCTTTTCTTTGACTTCAAATGTGAAAGTTACCTTTGTCCTCTTAAGTACACCTTAGATTGACAATATGAGTGATTGCTGAAGCCTTGTACTGGAAAAATCAGTGTTGATGTGTTGATCAAAGTCAAGTCAGAAATGGATAATGACTCCTCTCAAATATAATGTGTCAAAGCTGATTGAGTTACACATGAGAAGATGAGAACTAGTCAACTAACCCATACATCAAAAGTTCTGAGAAAAAGAGGTTCAAAGTTTCTGTTTTCTGGAAATTCAGATGTTTGCCAGATATTTCTGGTTAAATGAACTTGCAACTGATGTTAAACAGTTAATTTTTTATATATTTTTCACCAAATGCTAGATAGTAGCCTCTGGTTCTCACCCACTCATACTCAGAACGTAGTCAGTAGAAGTTAGTAAAACATATCTGTAAATCAGGACAAAGGCAAAGACAAATTATTGACCTATGGCCTTTAAAACTGTATTTAGTATTTACCACCATAAATCAAGCCTTTGTATAACATCCCCCCCAAATTCTAAATTTTCCACCCCTTTATCCAGCCAATCAGAGCAGACTGTGTGTGCATGTGTACACTGTGTGTGCACGTACATTTCTCCTCTCATCCAATGTGGGACCATCAACACATCTGCAGCTAGAGAACAAAGAAACCATGCAGTGATGTTTTCGAGGTCTGAGTGTCCACACCGGTCCGTCTCCCAGGGGACTATAGTGTCGTCACACATTCATACAGGTGGGACATCGAAACAAAGCAGTGACATTTTTAAGCTATAAATAAACACTTGTCAAAACATCTAAAAGGGAAGTAGGTGTCAATACACAACCAAAAAAGGGGGACTTGTGAACCAAGTCGGGCTATCTCCTCGGTGAGTGTATGTATGTGTGTGTGTTGTGTGTGTGTGCATGTGAGAGAGAGGGACAGAGAGGTACCTTGCGGATAGTGATGACAGCCTCCTGCGTGTCCCCGTCAGTAGTGACCCGGAACAGCTCCCCTCCCTCCTCGTCTTTGATGTGGTAGCTCATGTCTGTGTTCTCTCCCATGTCAGCATCCGAGGCCATCACTCTCCCCACCGGGGTCCCTACGGCGGCCCCCTCCGACACCGTGAACTGGTACATCTCTGTCGGGGGGAACCGCTAAGCTACATCACACTGAGGTCCAGTTACTGTATATCACCGCTGTCCGTGTGTTTCCCCCAGAGTCAATATAAACTTACACAAAACTATCATAAGACATTGTTTGCACTAATTTGACTGAATAATTAGTGCTAAATGCTACCTTATCCTTAACTTGCCAGGTCTAGTGCTTTTTTTTTTTTTTTTTTAATTCATTCCATGCAAAATATAATTTTGGGAACCTGCAGTCATTGAAAATTATATATTATCTACAAACAATGGCAATAAAAATGTTGTCATCGTTAAATATGCCGACAAAGCCAACCTTCGTCTTCCTAATTTTAAAGTATATCCATCTCTTGGGGAACAAAAAACGGGAAGACAAAATCGCACCATGAGGTCATAACTATCCTCTTTCATGATGGACTGTATGTATAATAATATTGCGCACTTACAACATGTATAGTATCAGGTGATTTGGTGCTGTTGGATGGGAATCAGAGAAATTTCGCACTTAGCATACTAAGGGCCCTATTTTAAAGATCAAAGTGCTCCGTCTGAAACTTGTGGCACAAGTGCATTTAGGGCGTGTCCCAGTCCATTTTTGTCAGGCAAACAGCGGGTTATCGGGGAGCATAGTAAGGCTCTCAGTGCAAAGGGGTTCAATTTAATCTCTTAATCAATTATAGGTGTGTTTTGGGCAAAACATGGAACAAGCCAGTCAGAGTATCATCTCCCTTTCCCTTCAAAAGCCAGGGGGGACTTGTTCCTTAGCGAATAACTATTATAAGGGTGGATTTTCTAAGTAACAGAAAAAAACAAAAACCTCCTCACAGCTGAAGAATGAGGGCTGCTTCTGTGCAAAGTGAAAGCACACAAACAAACCACTGCTTAAAGTATGAAAACCTGATCAAAGTGATCTCCAAAAATGTCATAAAAATATTTTTGAAATATTGCTCAAAAATATTTTAATCATATCCAGATGGAGATGTATGTTAAAAATCATAAAAGTGAATCCCCTGGGCCACAGTCGAACTTCACATTACATTAAGACTTGTGCATAAAACTAGCAACATTGCACCTGACCACACCTCATTTTATGACCAACATCCCCATGGGCGCTCAATTTGGCACAAATTAAATGGCTATTGGAAAGCATGGATGCTGGATGGGAATTTGGTATCCTAGTTGGTTGTAAAATAGCAAAGACACTTGCATTACATTTTGCGCCCCTCTGCGCTGGGTGTAAGACAGAGGCCTTAGTTACCAAAGGGTGCCATTTATTTCCCTGTTAAGCAATGTGTAATCAGCAGCTATTGATAAAGCAATGCTTTTTAAGCACCTGGGCTCTCTGTCTGATACACGATGGAGATACACTTCTACTGAACACAAACCATGGAATAACACAACGAACTGCAGGACATTTCTAACATCAGAGGGTAAAAGTATTATAATGTGGAAAAAAAAAAGCCACTAGATGGCAGTATTGACATTTTTTTTTGTTAAGCAGTCGGGAGCTAGGTTTGGGGCATGTCCCGGGCATGCCTCAGAGGGGGCTGGAAAAGAGTATATAAGGAGAAAAATCGAGAGAGTGTAGTAGTAGGAGAAATTGCAAGGAGAAATAGTGGAAGGATACATTTGACCAGACCTGTCACTCTTTTTCAAGACCTGTGAACTTTTTTGTGGATTTTTGCCTGTGTTGGAGCATTTTCCTGTCCCAAGACATCGCAACATAGCAGCGCCATCTCCATTACTGAGGGACTGTAAATATCTCATTTTTTTAAATTTTAATCTTGGTCAGTAGATGTAGATTGTAGATTAGTTCAAAGTGTGTGTTTAATTAAATCTGTTGAAGTTTAAGCATTTTGTCTGTCATCCTTTGCTGTCCGTGACGTCATAACAAATTGACGCCATAACAAATTGGGGCCATAACAAATTGGGGGCTCGGGTCCGGGATAGACCATTGTGCGAGTCATTTACTGAAAATCTAAAATTTCAAATTGTGAAATTGTTTTTGAATTTTCCTAGATATATATTGGCAGATCAACAGCAATGGATGATTTCTTGGCATCACCAACCGTAGAGGTTTTGAAGTCTTTTAAAAAGACAGAACTGCTAGAAATATGCAGACAATTAGAGCTGACAGATGTAAAACCAGCCATGCGAAAAGCAAGACTGGCTAGAGAGATTGTTGAATATTACATTGATGAAAATGTGTTTGCACCAGGAGATCTGGAACAGTTTCCAGTGGAAAATCCAAATGTAGAAATGGAACTTAAATTAAAAATGCTAGAGATTGAAAGAGAGGAAAGAGCATTCGAGAGAGCAGAAAGAAAAAAAAGAAAAACAAAGAGTTTGAGAGAGCAGAAAGAGAAAAAGAAAAACAGAGTTCGAGAGAGCAGAAAGAGAGAAAGAAAGGCAGTTTGAGTTAGAAAAATTAGCAAGAGAAGAGAAAAAAGAAAGAGAGAAAGAGGAAAGAGCGGAAAGAGAGAGACAGAGACAGAGAGATTTCGATTTAGAAAAATTAGACAGGGAAGAAAGGCTCCAAATGGAGCTACTAAAAATCAAAATGCAAGCGGAAAACAAATTTCGGGCTAGCCAGGAGGTAAAGCTGGTGCCTCCATTCTCAGAGAAGGAGGTTGATAAGTATTTCCAGTGCTTCGAGAAGGTAGCTAAGAGTTGTCAGTGGCCAAAGGAACACTGGCCTCTGATGTTGCAAACTGTCCTCAAGGGTAAAGCTCGACAAGCCTATTCGGCTTTGTCTGCAGATGATTCCTCTGATTATGAGGTTGTCAAAAAGGTTATTTTGACAGCTTATGAGTTGGTTCCAGAGGCTTACCAACAGAAATTCAGAGGTCTGAAGAAATCTGACAATCAGACTTATGTGGAATTTGCTAACGAGAAGAAGGTTTGCTTTGAGCGCTGGTGTACTTCTATGGAGGTCAAGGATGATTTCAACTCACTAAAAGAGATGGTGTTAGTTGAAGAATTCAAGAACTGTGTCAAGGATGATATTAAGACCTACCTTAATGAGAAGCAAGCACTGAATTTGCAATCAGCTGCCAAGTTTGCAGACGAATATGTTCTCACATAAGTCCAAATTTCAGTCAAGCAGTAAAAATAGATGGTCCCAATTTCAGAAGAAAGGTAACGGTGATACCCAAGATTCCTCACCCAAAGACAAAGACAAATCTGGTGATGGTGCTCAGAAATCCAGTCAAAGGTCTGATCAAAATGTGAAAGCTGACAGGGACAAAAGTGGTCTAGTTTGCAATTATTGCAAGAAATCTGGTCATGTTACAACTAACTGTTGGTTCCTTAAAGCTAAGAAAGAACAAGAAAAGGATACCAAACCCAATGCCTTTGTGAAGACAAGGTTAGAAACTCCTGTAGTAGATGACCGATCTGCTAAATTGCCTGCTCCTTGTGAGGCTAAGAAGCCTGATACTGCTGACTTTGTGAGGGAGGAATTTCTTCCATTTGTGTCAGAGGGATTTGTGGCTCTGAATGAGCATTCTCCTCCTGTCCCCATATATATCCTAAGGGATACCGGAGCTTCTCAGTCACTTTTGTTGATGGACTCCTTGGAGTTACGTGATGAGACCGCTTCTGGGGATTTCATACTTGTACAAGGTATTGAAGGGAGGACTGTATCTGTACCCCTGCGCTCTGTATTCTAGAAGTCAGATTTAGTTACAGGACAGGTAAAGGTGGGACTTATGTCAAGTCTACCTATCAAGGGTGTTTCTCTGTTGCTAGGCAATGACCTGGCTGGGGGCAATGTAGTTCCCCCTGTTCATCTTACTTCACAGCCGAGCACTGAAGATGGCGATGAAGACCCATCTCTGTATCCTTCCAGTGACCCGTGCTATGGCCAAGAAGGCTCAAGAAGAAGATGATGTGGTGCCGTCCAGCACATTGAATAGTCATGACTCAGGCGGTTCGCCTCATGACTCTGTTCAGCCTACTATGGTTTCTCCGTTTGAGGACTTATCAGACACTTTTATCAGTTCTCTATTCAGCCAGCCAGATGGGTCTGGTGATTCTGATGTGTCTGGAGACTCGTCTCTGTCCAGAAAGCGGTTGATTCAGGAGCAAACTAATGATCCTGAAATTTGTGTACTAAAGAAGAGAGCCCTTCCTGATGAAGAAATAGACGCAGTTCCAGTTGGGTACTATCTCAAGGATGGAGTGTTGATGCGGAAGTGGCGCCCTCCTGATATCCCTGCCAATGCAGATTGGGCAGTGGTCAACAAATTGTTGTTCGAAGGTCTACAGGAATGAGATCTTAACAATGGCTCATAGTTTGCCTTTAGGAGGTCATCTTGGTGTTAACAAGACTGTTGACAAGATCATGAAACACTTCTTCTGGCCTGGACTTCGGAAAGATGTTTCCAACTTTTGCAAAACCTGTCACACTTGTCAGGTAGTTGGAAAACACCAGTTAGACCCACCTGTAGCTCCATTGCAGCCTATCCCAGCATTTGGGGAGCCCTTCTCCAAGGTCATTGTTGATTGTGTTGGTCCATTACCCAAGACTAGATCTGGAAATCAGTACTTGTTGACAATCATGTGTGCATCTACCAGATTCCCTGAAACCATCCCTCTACGCAACATCAAGGCAACTGCAATTTCGAAGGCTTTGATAAAGTTCTTCACGTTGTTTGGCCTTCCCAGGGAAATTCAGTCAGATCAAGGTCGCAATTTCACTTCCGGAGATTGTTTCAGCAAGTTGTGTATGAACTAGGTGCGAAGCAGATTCTTTCCAGTGCCTATCATCCAGAGAGTCAGGGTGCCTGAGAGTGGTTTCATTCCACTCTCAGACAATGATGAGGACTTACTGTTATGACCATGAGAAAGACTGGGATGAAGGTGTTCATTTGCTGTTGTTTGCAGCTAGGGAAGTAGTGCAGGAGTCTACTGGATTCAGTCCGTTTGAGCTAGTGTTTGGCCATGAAGTGAGAGGACCTTTGCTATTGTTGAGTGAACAATGGCAAGAGAAAGAGCCGCATATCAGTCTGTTAGACTATGTTAGCAAGTTCAAGGAAAGACTGCGTGCAGCTTGTGACCTAGCCAAAGAGAACTTGAAATCAAGTCAGGGAAAATGAAAACTTGGTATGATCATAAGGCTAGAAGCCGTGAGTTTAAACCAGGAGACAAAGTCCTTGTGTTGTTTCCTTTGCAGTCCAATCCATTGCAGGCTAGATTTCATGGTCCTTATGAAATTCTGACAAAACTCAATGATCTCAATTACGTTGTGAAGACTCCAGATAGGAGAAAGCCAAAACAGTTGTGTCACATTAACATGCTGAAGCCTTATCATGATAGGAGTGCTAGGGTTGCAGCTGTCACTTCAGATCCTCCTAGGGCTGAGACTTGTGAAGATGAGGGGGAGTTTCAAGATGATGAACCTAGAATTAAAGCTGAAGTTCTTTCACGTAAATTGTCAAATTCTGAAGTGTTGCAAAATCTTGATGTAAAACTCCAGCACTTAGAACCCTCACAGAAAGATCAGTTTGAGAGGTTGATCAAGAAATATAAAGATCTATTTCCTGATATTCCAAAGAGAGTTTCTATAGCCTCTCATGATGTAGATGTTGGTGATGCCAAACCAATAAAACAGCATCCGTGCGGATGAATCCTGAAAAGAGAAAGATTGCTGAGAAAGAGGTTGAGTACATGTTAGAACATGATATTATCAGACCCTCTAACTCCGATTGGAGTTCACCCTGTGTTCTAGTTCCAAAACCTGATGGAAGTACTAGATTATGTACAGATTATCGCAAAGTCGATGCTGTAACTAGAACTGATGTGTTTCCAATACCTAGGATTGATGATTGTATCGATAGAGTAGGGCAAGCAAAGTTTCTGACCAAGATTGATTTATTGAAGGGTTATTGGTGTGTGCCTTTAACTGAGAGGGCCAAGAGCATCTCTGCTTTTGCCACACCATCTGGGTTATACCAGTATGAAGTCCTACCCTTTGGCATGAAAAATGCCCCAGCCACGTTCCAAAGGATGATACAGTCTACAATCGGCGGATTGCCACACACAGGTGCGTACATCGACGACCTGATCACATGGAGTGACTCCTGAGAAGAACATCTGAAAGATGTAGAGATGTTGTTCCAGCGCTTGACCCAAGCTAACCTGACTGTTAACCTGAACAAGAGTGACTTTGGTTGTGCTACTGTCACGTATCTTGGCTACGTCATAGGCCAGGGTAAGGTGGCACCCATAAATGCAAAAGTCCAAGCCATCATGGACTTTCCAGTTCCTGACAACAAAAAAGCTTTGCGCCGCTTCCTTGGAATGATCGGGTACTACCGCAAGTTCTGCAAGAACTGCAAGTGACTCTGATGACATTGAGCATCCCATGGAATACTTCTCCAGGAAGTTCAATCGCCACCAAAAGAACTATTCCACAATTGAGAAGGAGCTGTTGGCTCTGGTTCTATCCTTACAACACTTTGAGGTTTATGTTTGTACAGGGCAAAAGCCAATGATTGTATATACTGACCACAATCCGTTAATTTTTTTGAGTAAGATGAAAAACAACAATCGGAGATTGTTGAATTGGAGTTTGATTTTACAAGAGTTTGACTTGGAAATTAAGCATGTAAAGGGTACTGACAATGTAATTGCCGATTGCTTATCCCGTGTTTGAGTATGTGTACATATATCACCTGTGTTTATTAGCATATTGTATATATGTATATATATGCAAGTGTCAACTTAACCATTTTTGTATTGAAAAGAAAAATTTTGCCTTTATGAGTCAAAATTTTCCCTTTTTGGAATGGAGGTGTAATGTGGGAAAAAAAAAAAAAAAAAAAAAGCCACTAGATGGCAGTATTGACATTTTTTTGTTAAGCAGTCTGGAGCTAGGTTTGGGGCATGTCCGGGCATGCCTCAGAGGGGCTGGAAAAGAGTATATAAGGAGAAAAATCGAGAGAGTGTAGTAGTAGGAGAAATTGCAAGGAGAAATAGTGGAAGGATACATTTGACCAGACCTGTCACTCTTTTCAAGACCTGTGAAGCTTTTTGTGGATTTTTGCCTGTGTTGGAGCATTTTCCTGTCCCAAGACATCGCAACATAGCAGCGCCATCTCCATTACCGAGGGACTGTAAATATCTCATTTTTTTTTATTTCAATCTTGGTCAGTAGATGTAGATTGTAGATTAGTTCAAAGTGTGTGTTTAATTAAATCTGTTGAAGTTTAAGAATTTTGTCTGTCATCCCTTGCTGTCCGTGACGTCATAACAAATTGACGCCATAACAAATTGGGGCCATAACAGTATTTACTGCTAAAAATCCAATATGCTGACCTGCCTCTACTCTATAGCCAAACCATTCATAAAAGATTCATGAAAGTAGATCATTTTTATTTCTATATTACCTTATTATCTTTGCTCAACAGAAGCACGCTGGTTTTCTTTCGCTGTATCTAAGATTGATATCGTTTTTTCATGGGGCTGATTCAGAATGTGCTGACTAAACAGTACTGAATGCTAAAGTTCAGGAGAAAAGAGAACTAACAGACATAGCCAAAAACATTTGTCCTACACATTATATTCTCTCCCAATCACCCTTTGTGAAAATGTCACACACCCTCAGACTTGTTCTTATAATCACTCACATTATATTTAGTGGGGAAATACCTTCAGAATATATAAATACTGAATAAACTGCTCAAAATGCTACAAAAATGAAAAAAGACAGCAAATGTGAAAGCAAGATCCCTGCATAAAAAAGAAATTATACATAGAGTATGTATGTGTGTGTGTGTGTGTGTGTGTGTGTGTGCGCATGTGCCTGCGTGCGTGTAAATACTGTATAAATATTGTAGATTTGGTAAGCCCTGAAACAGATGTTATTTATTTTTCACAAGAGCTTTTTTATTTTTTTATTTTGCATCAACAAACCTGTAGAAAAATATCTCCAGTACTGTCAGTATCCTTGGCAACTGTTCTTTTGATAATAGTTCTCCACAATCCACAGAAGCAGCTTCCATATTTCAGGCTTAGTACACAAAATGATTTTCCTTGGGGTTCACCTGCTGAACATGCTCCTCTGTGTAATGGAAGCTCTCTCCTTTTTTACAGTGTAAAACATGAATAAAAAACAAAACAAATGTTTTTCCAATAGGCGGTCTTTGAGGATGTGCTTTTGATACACTAAACAACGAGCAGCTTTAAGAAACCTGCGTGAGTCTGAGGAGGTCGGAAAAGAGAAGGAGAGATAAAGGAGGCGAGACGACGGCGCTCACGCCTGGATCAGAGACCTCAGATTCTTTCTTTTTTTGTTTTCATTTGATCAAAAGAAACAGGTGATACCATGCTTTTCTACAATCTGCGCAACGGAACAGACATTCCCAAATGTACCCTCTCACCCCTGTAATCCATACTGTCCATCTATCAGTAAAAATATCAGTTACATCACATCATTCGGGCTTATCTGGACAGGCCAGTGCAGATACAAGCTTTCATCCAATCCAGTCACATACACACCTGACTGCTCATCCAGGTCTATATCACACGCTTGGGGTTGATTAGTACAACCTCAGTTTCCGAAAAAGTTGGCATATTTTGAAAATTCAAGTTGGTCGTTTTGTTACAAAATATACTGACGACTGAGGATTGTCCTAATACATTATGTACGGGGCCTGAGAATTCACGGCTACGGCCTTGACTACAATATACTTGCAAATAAACCAACCTTTTCACTCTCCCTGGATTCTCACTTTATGTAGATGAGACAGTTAGCCTAAGATCAACTTCAGCATGAGGGAACTGACGTCACCATCTGAAAGCATTTTAGACTGTATTTCCCCCTTGAATGCGTGAAACACCCTGAAGGAAAGTTCTTTCTGTTACACATCAAGGTCACCTGGCTTTTCTGATGACATCATTACAGCAGTTTCCCCCTGAATCACTCACTCTGAGGAAATCGAGGTGGATTGTCGTTGACGTCTGTGATCACGATGGTCACAGTGGTGGAGCCGGAGAGACCGCCCATTTGACCCGCCATGTCTGTCGCCTTGACAACCAACTCATAGCGATCCTGAGTTTCCCGGTCCAGATCGGCCACCGCGGTCAGAATCACTCCTGGAGACATGATTGGACAAAAAGTGTCACATGGTTAGCCCATAAAGCTCAGACAGGCCTGGCCTCACATGGTCACTGGTCTTCAGAGAGCGGAAAAAGTAACTGGAAAAGACAGCACTGGAATGGAAGAAAATGGCTGAAATGAATGCAGCTGAAAATAGGATGATAACATCTTATTACTGGGTACCTGGATGTTCTGGGTTGCAGGTCAATTTTCAGTTATTACCCCATTTCTTTCTTTAAGGTGAGGAAGAAAAATCTGACTGTACCATTTAAATTGATCTCTCAGTCAAAACTGGCCTTGTAATTTAAAATTGCTTTCTTGACAAAAGGGGGGGGATCTGTTTTCCATAAGAGTGCATTTTGAAACTCAGTAACTCACAAAAACAAAAATGTAAAGTTTTTTAGTCACTTAATCCATATTCTTACAAAATTTGAATAAATATGCTTAAAAATTGAGATAAGGAGAGGTAAAATATTTTCAAGATGGTACAGTTTCCATAACATCCAATATAGTTTGAAAACAAGACTCAAGAAACTCAAGGTCACCTTACAACACATAATTAAAACATACATTAAAATAGCAGCAATAAAATCAAAAAACAGCTAAAAAACATTACAAAAATATACAAAAAGTATGGGACTATATAATCAGAGGGAGTATGCATCACGAAAGAGATGAGTTTTAAGAGAAGATTTAAACAGGGGAAGTGAGTTGGTGTTGCGGAGGTCAGGAGGGAGTGAGTTCCAGAGCTGGGGAGCAGAGCAGCTGAATGCTCTGCTCCCCATGGTGACGAGACGGACGGAAGGAACAGTAAGATGGATGGAGGAGGAGGATCGGAGTGAGCGGACTGGTGTAGCAAGGTGATTTAGGTCGGACAAATAAGGAGGGGCAAGGTTGTGAATGACTTTGAATGTCAAGAGCAGTATTTTGTAGTGTATGCGGTGTGTGATGGGAAGCCAGTGGAGCTGCTGCAATACAGGTGTGATGTGGTGAGTGAATGGGGTCCTTGTGATGATGCGTGCTGCAGCGTTTTGAACTAGCTGTAATTTACGGAGAGATTTGTGGGGAAGGCCAAATAAAAGGGAATTGCAGTAGTCAAGTCGTGAAGTGACGAGACTGTGTACCAGGATAGCAGCAGTGTGAGGCGAGAGAGAGGGGCGAAGGCAGTTGACGTTGCGGAGGTGGAAGTAAGCTGAGCGGGTTATGTTATTGATGTGAGATGTGAAGGAGAGTGTGCTGTCAAGGATGACACCCAGACTCTTAACCTGGGGGGAGGGAAAGATGGAAGAGTTATCAATAGATACTGTGAAACTGGGGGATTTGGTTAGGGTGGATTTGGTGCCAATGAGCAGCATCTCTGTTTTATTACTGTTTAATTTTAGGAAGTTTGACGTGAACCAGGACTTGATGTCAAGCAAACAGTCTGTGAGGGAGGAAGGCGGGAGGGTGGAGTTGCGTTTGGTGGAGATGTAAACCTGGGTGTCATCCGCGTAACAATGGAAGTGGATATTGTGTTTATGAAATATGCGGCCAAGGGGAAGTAAGTAAATAATGAACAGGAGGGGCCCCAGGACAGAGCCCCAAAAATGAGGAACACAACAGGAAAAAAAGTTAAATGGTTCCCTCTAAGTAAATAAATAAATAAATCAATAATTGAACTCTTGATATGGTTTCAGAATTAGAAAATGAAAACTGACAGCGGCAATTAACATTCCCCCTTCATTTCAGCACAAAATGAAATATTAGAGACCAGGGGCCTCATTTATAAATGGTGCGTAGGCACAAAAAAACATGTACACCACTTTCTTTGCAGATTTCTAATTTAGAAAAACAAACTTGAGATTAAAAAAAAAGGAAATTATTAAGATTATGCACAATGTCAAGAAATTCAAAGTCCATCCTGATTAAATAAATGAAAATTCCATGCAGTTTGTTTTACCCATAGGTTTGTAAGTTAGGTTATTTTCCACAAAATTTCATTTTTATTTTTTTGTGCGTACATATTATTTAGGTATGAAATCCACGCAAATGTTTATAAAAAATATGGCCCCAGATGTAACATTTTTTTTTTAGACTCAGTAAATCTTGACCACGGACCTGCATCAATCTATCAATAAATCAATCAATATTCATATAGAGCAATTGAGGCAAAAAAAAAAATGCTGCTCAAAGTGCTTAATGTAACATCAACAGAAAGAAGGACCTGTCCAGCCATACTTCTACAGCTTACACTGAGCTGCTAACTGATGATCTAAGAATTAAACACGGACATATCTACAAACTTGCAGCTCACAGAGACCACAGTTACCCATGTTCAGTGGAATTTGAGCCCCATTCTTCTCTGATTTCCTCTCTACACAAATCCGAGGACTTATTTTGTAGCTGCCAATAACTGCTTTGATAAACTAAGTTGCATGTTGATGAACTGAAACTTTATTGATAAAGTTACTGCCCTGTCTGAGCACACCACCGTCACTGGGAGTCGCTCGACTGATAAAGCTGATCCTGCTAATTCATTTAATAATTCACTGTGATCTAAAGCCTTGGTTCCCTTTGAAAGAACAGCTTAAACAATCTGGTTTCAGATGTTGGGGCGACTCGGCATTTTTGGGTCCTCCTTCAGGGACACACACCTCAACCGGAAAAATCGAGGTTTTAAAATCTCGATACCAAGACGGGCATTCCTGCATGCAGCTGGGGACCAGCCGTTTAAAGCAACAAGACCCGAGCGTGTGAAATTTCACAGGAGGCCGTGCTGGCTGGACCGACGTCCCTCCTGAGGAGTCATATTAACTCTAAGAAATGAACATGATGGAGGCTGAACAGAAATACGCCCCAGCAATTTGTGCGATTACGTGTGGAGCTCATCCATAACACAGCCACGCTGGACGATAACTTATTTTTGTACGTGAGCACTAAAAAGAGATCCACAATAAAAGCAGGACTTATTAAACACTCGCCTGTCAGACGGCGACAAAGCCAGAGAGAAATATGGTTTTGTTCCCCGTCGAGATGTCGCCTTCACACCCCATTTCATCCCATTTGATGTCTCTTGTCTCCGGCATTGGTCCATCGTGCGCGCCAAATTTACAGTGCGGCCACAAAATCATATTCACAGATTCGCCATGTAGATTTAAAGTTATCATTTATGTAATTTACTGCCGTCGTAACGGTTTCACGTTCAGCAGTCGGTCAAAAACCCCCGTCATCCCACAACCCAGCTGTCGTCGACCCAACACAATGCAACCAGAGAGACTCTGCAGCCGGAGAAACACAGTAAATATAATGTTTTATTACCAGCATTCAAACGGTAATAAAACAAAATGTGGGCTTTTACAATAGTTATTTTAAGCTGAAACTTCGGCATGTTGTGGTACTGTGTTGGGTAGTATGAAGGGAGGGGGATTTAGCTGCAAACAGCAGTTCCTCAGGAACACAGTCCCAGGAGAGAGAGAGATAGAGAGAGAGAGAGAGAGAGAGAGAGAGAGAGCACCACCGCCGGAGATGTGCAAACGAAAGAGACGGCATTTTATTACTGAGAGAAGGAGAAGACAGAGAGAGATTGAGAAAGTGAGAAAAAGAAGATCAGAAAGAGAGAGTGAAGAGAGAGAAAGAGGGGGAGGATCAGAAAGAGAGAGACACGGGGATGATATGGAGAAAGAGAGAGCGAGGTAACGCAGTGGGAAACAGAAGCACTGCTCAGAGAAGCACAGCTGCTGCTGTCTCCACGGTAACCTTTCCAAGATTGGCCCATCCTGACGGCCCCCGGAGCTCGGAGCCCCGGGCTGGGCTGGACTGAGCGTGTGCGAGTGAGGGTCATTCATCATCCCGCTGCCGCGGTCAGCCAAATCAACGCAAGGAAGCCCAAAAAAGAAATCATTAAAAGTTTAGCCCTTTTCCCTCAGGGCCTCCTTCTCAGGCTACAGAGCCTGCGCCTCGTCTCAGAGAGCCCATTCTTCTGCAGTGAAATTACACTCTGCGGAGCTGTGTGTGTGTGTGTGTGTGTGTGTGCAGGTGTGTGTGTGTGTGTGTGTATGTTTATGTGTGCGTGCATGTGTGTGTGTGTGCGTGTTTATGTGTGCGTGTGTGTGTGTGTGCGTGCATGTGTGTGTGTGTGCGTGTGCGCGTGCATGCGTGTGTGTGTGTGTGTATGTTTACGTGTGCGTGCATGCGTGCATGTGTGTGTGTGCGTGTTTATGTGCGTGTGTGTGTGTGCGTGCGTGCGTGTGTGTGTGTGTGTGTGTGTGTGTGTGTGCATGCGTGTGTGTGTGTGTGTGTGTGTGTGTATGTTTATGTGTGCTTGCATGCGTGCATGTGTGTGTGTGTGTGTGTGTATGTTTATGTGTGCTTGCATGCGTGCATGTGTGTGTGTGTTTATGTGTGCGTGTGTGTACTGCATGGCTCTCCGTGGATTAGCACATTGCTTACAAGGGTGGCCAAGCCACGACAGCAAATGGGCAAATAGGGGCAATTAAACTGTGGCTTAACACATAAAGCCAGATTATCACTGTTCCTGATTAGCGACAGGATTTATATTTAAAATCTGTACAACACAATAATAATAATTTTAATAATAATAATAATAATAATCTTTTCAGGACAAAACACATGCTGAAGCATTTTTACTGCAGCGGTCTTTGGTACTATACAGTGTATGTTCTAAACTAAAAGAAAATATGATGTTGATGGATGCATGAATACATTGCACTGCACTGGATGGTGAGATAAACAACAGTTAGATTTGTCCTTTAATTGGGTCGGTAGATTCCCTCAACACAATAATCACTCCTACATACTAAGGCGATACTCTGGCTAGGAATTATACCCACATAAAGTAAAATACATGCAAATAAGCTATGTTATGTGAAACTGGTAGAAGGATAGTTCTTTCATTCATGCGCGGCAATAAAACCACAGTTCCAGAGATAATCAGCATGAAGTTTGTGGGAGCAGTGGGTACTTCAAGCAACAGCCTCAAAACACTGCCCTGCCTACTTCATTAACCAGCATTAGTGGCACCTAAAACCAGGAAATGCACCTTTTTTCCGAGAAATTCCTTGGGTGCTACTAGTGAACGCTACTCGTATGTGTTTCAGACCTGTTGGGTCTTGGTGGAGGTATGCGCTCTCTGAGTGCTCTTGTGAGTGATGTGCTGCATGTCATCTGAATCAGCTAATGAGTGACTCCTCCCCCTGATCATGTGATACGAGTCACTTTCAGCTGAGGTGTAATAAAGTGTCACAGTGAGGTAAAATTATACATTTCTTAAATCCTTTATTTTGTCAAAGTTTTATGAAAGTTCAACTTCCTACAAATGGCAAAATGGCATACACAATATAGTTTCTCAAACATGTTTTGAAAAAAACAATGGAGTTTTTCTCTAAAGATTTGAGTAATTTGCGCATTATAGTTTGACTGACTTTAGTTGGTATTTTCTGCTGGTATTCTCCAGTTAGCCCCATTATCAGGCGAGGAACAGCTTCCTTTAGGAGCCTTAGTGCTCATCAATTCATAGAAATAGCAAGTACAGCTGGAAGTGGATGCAATATTACTCAGTCCCGTTCAGTCTCAGAAGTGTGTGAGGGCTGACTCCTGGATCAGTTCACATTGTCAGTTATCCATGCAACTTAATTGTCCAAATTCTTGGTAAGTACAGGTACAGGCAATGACATAGATCAGATCACATTTATGGAGTACAATATATAGGCAGGGAATAGATACAAACACCCGAAAACCAACTTCACCATAATATGATGGTGGCTTGTGTGCGTTACATTTGACAGACGATTCTAATCTGCGAGTGAAGTGTTTCGTTCCACTAGAACATTGTCAGACTAGGCTTAAGAAATGCATTGTACACAAAAACAGGACTAGTTCTAACCTGAAGAGCCCAATCATTGATACATTGGAGACCTTTTTAGCAAAAATCCAACTGGATCCCCAGCGGCTCCAACCATCAACCATCTGATCAATCTGTTTCTGTAGCAAGAGATAATTTTTTTTTTAAACTGCTGGATAAATATTATGGGCAAGTTTATTGAGCAGTTTGCACATCAGGCTTAGCTGAGGAGTTAAATTCAGGCAACTCCTGAAAAACAGGAATTGGAGTGAACTCGTCCTCATTCTAAACCAGAGGTGGGCAACGAGGGCCGTATCTGTCCCTGGTTTTCACACCAACTTCTGGCCTTTAATTAGTTGATTATCTAAATTAGCCAAACTATTTATGAAATCTGACATTTCAGGCGCATTTCTTTATCATGCTCAGGTGCACAAAAAGAAAAAGAAAAAAGAAAAAAATGTGAAAAATAAAACCAAACGTTTCGGTCTCATTCAGACCATCATTCCTGCACCTGAGCACTTTCTGTGTACTTTTGTACTGTTTTGTGAGCTGTTACAAACATGCTTTTTTACGGGTCAGACTGATGTTTTTTGTCTGACAGTGTGCAGTCGGCGTTTCTTTTTCCTATATTACTAGCTCTACGCACCTGTAGTGCTAATCAATTCAGTGTGTTGACCGATCGCAATCCTTTCTCATTTTTGAAATTAGAATTCAATAAATAGTTGAATCTACTAAAACTACTGAGGCAGAATTGTGTGCCTTTGTTCCAGGGGGACCCCAATAAAAAAGCTATAATTTAAATTTTCTTTAAAAAAAGCTCTAATTTAAACAAAAACAGAACACTGATATAAAGTCAATAGGAAAAACTGATTGACAAAGTCCTGCAAAAATGGGAAAGTTGGAATAAAGCACCTGTGAGATATGACAGGAAGTGTACATTCCTTCAAGGATTGTAGGTACCAAAATTGAGAAGATCGAGGTGAAGACCCACGCCCATGGGAACCACCAACAATTATATTATCATGGTGGCTAGATTTGGGCTTAAAACCGACCTTCTGAGTTTCAGTGGAACATCTGAGCCACGACGTCATAAGACAGCTTGGTATCATGCCTCCAGTCAGGACTTACCAGTCTGGTTGTCCACAG
This sequence comes from Gymnothorax javanicus, assembly GCA_029692085.1. NCBI lineage: Eukaryota > Metazoa > Chordata > Actinopteri > Anguilliformes > Muraenidae > Gymnothorax > Gymnothorax javanicus. Next base: position 102,825,507 of record CM056202.1, on the reverse strand, counting down.
TGAAGAACTTTTCTCCATCAAGGACGCTGTACACCACTCTGGCACTACTGCCATACGTTGGGTCGTCCGCATCGGAGGCCGTCACTTTCATAACCGACGTTCCTGTAACGACAACCCAGCCATATCTGTAAGCAGAGTCCAGCCAGTGAAACTCCATCACTCTTAAACATGGCAACAACAACCCAACCTCATCTCTGAGCACAGTCTAGCCAGTGCAATCCCATCAACTGCAACCATGGCGACAAAAACCCAACCTCATCTCTGAGCACAGTCTAGCCAGTGCAATCCCATCAACAGCAAAAACCATCTCTGAGCACAGTCTAGCCAGTGCAAATCAACAGCAACCATGGCGACAAATACCCAACCTCATCTCTGAGCACAGTCTAGCCAGTGCAATCCCATCAACTGCAACCATGGCGACAAAAACCCAACCTCATCTCTGAGCACAGTCTAGCCAGTGCAAGCCCCTCAACAGCAACCATGGCGACAAATACCCAACCTCATCTCTGAGCACAGTCTAGCCAGTACAATCCCATCAACTGCAACCATAGCGACAAATACCCAACCCCATCTCTGAGCACAGTCTAGCCAGTGCAATCCTATCAACTGCAACCATGGCGACAAAAACCCAACCTCATCTCTGAGCACAGTCTAGCCAGTGCAATCCCATCAACTGCAACCATGGCGACAAAAACCCAACCTCATCTCTGAGCACAGTCTAGCCAGTGCAATCCCATCAACTGCAACCATGGCGACAAAACCCAACCTCATCTCTGAGCACAGTCTAGCCAGTGCAAGCCCATCAACAGCAACCATGGCGACAAATACCCAACCTCATCTCTGAGCACAGTCTAGCCAGTACAATCCCATCAACTGCAACCATGGCGACAAATACCCAACCTCATCTCTGAGCACAGTCTAGCCAGTGCAATCCCATCAACTGCAACCATGGCGACAAAAACCCAACCTCATCTCTGAGCACAGTCTAGCCAGTGCAAGCCCCTCAACAGCAACCATGGCGACAAATACCCAACCTCATCTCTGAGCACAGTCTAGCCAGTACAATCCCATCAACTGCAACCATAGCGACAAATACCCAACCCCATCTCTGAGCACAGTCTAGCCAGTGCAATCCTATCAACTGCAACCATGGCGACAAAAACCCAACCTCATCTCTGAGCACAGTCTAGCCAGTGCAATCCCATCAACTGCAACCATGGCGACAAAAACCCAACCTCATCTCTGAGCACAGTCTAGCCAGTGCAATCCCATCAACTGCAACCATGGCGACAAAAACCCAACCTCATCTCTGAGCACAGTCTAGCCAGTGCAAGCCCATCAACAGCAACCATGGCGACAAATACCCAACCTCATCTCTGAGCACAGTCTAGCCAGTACAATCCCATCAACTGCAACCATGGCGACAAATACCCAACCTCATCTCTGAGCACAGTCTAGCCAGTGCAATCCCATCAACTGCAACCATGGCGAAAAATACCCAAACTCATCTCTGAGCACAGTCTAGCCAGTACATTTATATCAAGCACAAACATGGCAAAACTTCCGATCTCACTTTAGATGAAGTGTTGCTCTTAAAGGTTTTATACATCAAGTGTAATGCCTTCACAAATGAGACATAATGTCTTCATAAATCATACATAAGCAAATGTCATGCTTTGTAAAGGGTGGAATAACACATCCTTAGTCAGCATGTGATGCCAGATGTCATATAACTGACAATGTCACTTAGCTTGTGGCTAGTACTATAAAGGGTGACATTGTCAGCTAAGTGACATTGTCATTGTCACATCTGGCATCACATGCTGAAGAAGGATGTGTTATTCCACCCTTTACAAAGCATGACATTTGCTTATGTATGATTTATGAAGACATTATGTCTCATTTGTGAAGGCATTACACATGATGTATAAAGCCTTTATGAGCAACACTTCATCTAAAGTGTGACCAAACCTCCTTCTAAAGATTCCTGCCTCCGGCCTCAAGGTTTTCTCACGATGGTCATTTTCCCTTTAAATATGAAAATAATTTTATAAAGTTAACAGAAAGACTGGTAAAGAATGGTGGCGAACATACTTTGTATTTCCACAACGCCAGATGTGAGATTGTCATGCGCTATAATTACCTGCATCATTTCCTAAGGAAATGCCACAACTGCATGCATTAGTAGGGTAAAATGGTGTATTACAGTGTAATTAATAATATAGTGTATAATAATGAAAGTAATTTTTTTTTATCTTAAATAGTCACAGATTCTTGCTCTTCAATGGAGTATGAAAAACACTGACAGAGACAGGCTAGTATACATTCCTCATGTCAGTGGTTACAGCAAATTAACTTTGAGTAATCCAGAGCAATTAAGTCGCTTCCTTTGTGTGAATTAAGATGTCGATGCGATCTGTCACTTCTTTCTGACATCGCCTGGGATAAGCGTGCCGAGAGCATCTCTATTTTCCAGACAAAATACAAACACACACTCAGATGGCCGAACGCTTGTGTCTCCTGCTTTAGTCAGAGTTATAAAGAAGCAAACGGCTTGTTTGGCTGAACCGACCACAACACTCCAGGGAACCATCCCCTCTGAGCACAAACCCACAAACCCTTCCGGGCGAAAACAGGAAGAGTTAACGCCGTGTTTGAGGATGGGATTTGTGGTGACAGAGACACTGAAGGGCAGAGGCAGTTTCGTCCTCCGTAGCGCGTCGGGTAATTACTGACAGCCGGAGCTGTCGGGAAAGGTCAGAGTCGCAGCCCTCAGAGAGACCAGCCGCGCTACTGTCCGGCCACATAACGACTGCCAGGTAATTATGCTAATTAGACAGCCATGTCACAATACTGTTTGTTTCTTGTCATAGCAAGGGCTCCCATTGGCCAGGGGGTGTGGGGGTGTCACCTCATCTCCTCCAATGAGAGGCTGAGTCTGTCTCCTTAATGAAGCCTCAAAATGCGCCTCCTTGCGCCTCTATTCCTCACGTACTGCTAATACGGCGCCCTGTGTGCGCCCTCATTGAACCTTTCGATGATAAACTCTGATTGGTGTTTCTGCTCAATGACAGCTAAAGTCTTAAATGTGTCCTGAAAAGGGATCCTTATTGGAAATACAGTTAAGGCTTCGGCTCGTGAAAAAAGAGCAAAGGCTCCTGAGAGACCCAAAATCGACAGGAGCTCAGGGAGAAAATACAATGCCCAGTCAATAGACATTATGTTACACCTGCTTACAAACACAGTTCGAAGGGATGGGTCACACAGATTGATTATTTAACCGAGGAAAGTCAGATTCCTGCTCTTAACCATCCCTGGAGTATTTAACGGATGGAGGAAGCGCCACATGCTGAACTTTACCCTGTTTAGTTCCAGCAGTGAAAGCAGCTGAAAGGCAGCTTGATGGCTTGAATGTTAACGTTCATTTTTATTAAAATGCAACGTAAATCATATTTCAGCTTCTCCGATAATTTACCCTCTCGCGTCTCTTCCTACATTAAAGCACTGATACACAAGCCCTGCCTCTGTTCTATGGCTCTTCTGTGTTTTCATCCTCTGTGCTGTTTACCAAAGGTGGAGGCATAAATGCACAGAAAATAATGCCTTTATTATTCAGGCAAAATGCACCTGCTTTACTCCGTGTGGGTGGATGACTTTGATGATGGTATTTAGGCATGTAAGGTGAATCCTAATGACTACGGTGTTTTGAACCTGAAGCAACAACATTTACGCTCCAAAGATTCTGCCAAAACATTTTTTTTCAGGATCAGCTTGAGCATTTTTAAAGGGGGTAGATTTTTGATACAGTTTTAATTGCACAAAAACAGAACTCTGACATGCATTCCCTCAAACTATCCAAGATGTGTGAGCGTATTCTGAACAGCAAGCAAAGGTCTGCCGACCACACTGGGGAGTTCTGAACAGAACAGCTGTAGAAGTCATCAAGACACAGGAGAGACAACACAATTTTGAGAGCACTTTTATGGATGAGCAAGAAATGAGCGCACTTTCCAATGTTGTGATCAAATTTAGATATGATTCTACATTTTTCCTCAATAACAGTGTTACTCGTGCACATTTAGCATTCTTGATTTTGTATCAGTATTATAATTCTATTATTTGTTTGTTCAGCCAAAATTTTGTTTGATTCTGTTCTTCAAGGTTCAGATCCATGAGGCTCAAAGGTAACCATAGTAACCCAGGGCTAGGCACATATCATGAGAAATGTCTTCTTTCATGTGCAACCTTTTTTAACCTCTTTGTCCCAACACCTCAATACAAAAAAAAGGACAAAAAAAACAGAATAAAATTTAATAAAACTCAGAAAACGAGCCGCACTGTAGACTATTTTCTAATTTCATGCCTGGGGTTTCATAAGGAAATGCCTTTTTCTCCGGTTCTGTGAAAATGTTGGTCGGCAGGTTTAGATCAGAGAGCTGCCACATCTAGGCAGGTAATTCAGTGTGAATCTCAGCAGGTGAGCGCAAGAGAAGATCCGGTCTGAAACTCTGCTCTTTTCCCTCTACACCCCCGACACAACTGTGTACTCTGAGAGTGAGCAGCAGCTGAGCGGAGACGGAGGCAAATCATATCTTTGCTTAATTATTTTTCCAGGAATAAACAGATGAGAAACTCTGAAACATCCCACAAATCACTGGGACTATGCGGTAACTTTAGTCAGAAGTATGCAGGTATGTTTGCCTGCACGCCCTGTGTGAGCTCTGTGAGTCCGCGGGACACTTTGGATAAAAAGTGCTGTGATTTGCTCAATTACAAAATTAAAATGGGGGGGAAATATTTTGAAACATAAAATTTGGCACTTGACCCATTTGCATTTGTTTAATAAGACAATCAAAAACTGCACAGCAGAGAGGTCAATGGTGAGGAAAATGGCCACATCATCCAATCAATGATCAAAGTGACAAACCCATCGTAGTTACCTGTGTTCTTACTTTGAGTGAGAATAACTACATGACTGAAATGACTGGACAGGAGTGAAGCCCACTTTCCGCGCTTCTCTCAGTCTTTGATCACTGAATTGCAATAAATGACTCAACCTAATTCATTATATCACTAAAATATTACATTTTCACATATAATTTTATTTTTACTGAACTAGAGAGACTTAATCTTAATTTTTTCCAGGTAATCTTCAGCATGACCCTCAGCTGTTGATAAGCCTGTGGCAAAAGCACCATATAAGTGTAAATGCTCCATTGTGTGCGTTTGAAAAACTGAAGTAAGTGTAGGAGCATCAGGCCTTTATAAGACGCGACCTGAAGTCTCGTACACAGTCCTAAGACTGCATGTCTCCTGCTGCCGCTCTGATTTTACCTGTTCTGACAGGTTTTTGGGAAGGTGATAAAACTCGAGAAAAGCTTTATCTGTCGCGATGCTCATGTTTGGCAGAGCCTCACCTGTTAGTTTTGTACTACATGCGACACGGCGCAGCTGCTACGAACAGCGATTCATGCAGTCGTGTGCACTGGGATCGGACTGACAGCCTGACTTTACAGAGAGGGATCTGACCAGTAAATCCATTAAAGCAGCCCACTGGGACAGATGGGAGAGGTAAATCGCTAATGGAAGCAGAGGAGTGCCCAACTCTACTGGCAGATGTTTGATTTCAAAAAATAAAATAAACAAAAAATAATAACGGTAAACAAAGAAATAAATAATGCATTATTTCAGAGTACAGGCATGTGCTTTAGCACCTCAGAAAGATAAAAGAGAAAACTATGTTCACTAGTTTCTGTTCCCGAGATCTCGAGAGGATTTACGATCCTGAGTAGACACCAGTTCACATATTTGGTAGACGGTCAGTCATTAAAGATAACTGTTTTGAAGCTGAAGTTCATCATTCAGTAAATATTCAGTACAGGTTAGCAGATGATATTGACAACAGGGACAGTGATCAGAACAAAATAAAAAAAAAAGAAAAACCTTCTACAGAAACTGCACATGCCTCATCCACATATATACACGTATCCTTGGCCACAACACCACCTGCATACACATATATACACGTATCCTTGGCCACAACACCACCTGCATACACATATATACACGTATCCTTGGCCACAACACCACCTGCATAGACATATATACACGTATCCTTGGCCACAACACCACCTGCATACACATTATACACGTATCCTTGGCCACAACACCACCTGCATAGACATATATACACGTATCCTTGGCCACAACACCACCTGCATACACATATATACACGCATCCTTGGCCACAGCACCACCTGCATACACATATATACATGTTTCCTTGGCCACAGCACCGCCTGCATACACATATATACATGTTTCCTTGGCCACAGCACCGCCTGCATACACATATATACATGTTTCCTTGGCCACAGCACCACCTGCATACACATATATACACGTTTCCTTGGCCACAGCACAACCTGCATACACATATATACACGTTTCCTTGGCCACAGCAACACCTGCATACACACAGCGTTTCTTGCCTGCATACACATATATATATATACGTTTCCTTGGCCACAGCACAACCTGCATACACATATATACACGCTTCCTTACACAGCACCACCTGCACACAGCACATATATACACCTGCATACACACATATATACACGTTTCCTTGGCCACAGCACCACCTGCATACACATATATACACGTTTCCGTGGCCACAGCACAACCTGCATACACATATATACACGTTTCCTTGGCCACAGCACCACCTGCATACACATATATACATGTTTCCTTGGCCACAGCACCGCCTGCATACACATATATACATGTTTCCTTGGCCACAGCACCACCTGCATACACATATATACATGTTTCCTTGGCCACAGCACCGCCTGCATACACATATATACATGTTTCCTTGGCCACAGCACCACCTGCATACACATATATACATGTTTCCTTGGCCACAGCACCACCTGCATACACATATATACACGTTTCCTTGGCCACAGCACCGCCTGCATACACATATATACATGTTTCCTTGGCACAACACCGCCTGCATACACATATTTACATGTTTTCTTGACCACAGCACCGCCTGCATACACATATATACATGTTTCCTTGGCCACAGCACCACCTGCATACACATATATACATGTTTCCTTGGCCACAGCACCGCCTGCATACACATATATACATGTTTCTTGGCCACAGCACCACCTGCATACACATATATACATGTTTCCTTGGCCACAGCACCGCCTGCATACACATATATACATGTTTCCTTGACCACAGCACCGCCTGCATACACATATATACATGTTTCCTTGGCCACAGCACCACCTGCATACACATATATACACGTTTCCTTGACCACAGCACCGCCTGCATACACATATATACATGTTTCCTTGACCACAACACCGCCTGCATACACATATATACACATTTATATACATGTTTCGCCCACAGCACCGCCTGCATACACATATATACATGTTTCCTTGGCCACAGCACCGCCTGCATACACATATATACACGTTTCCTTGGCCACAGCACCGCCTGCATACACATATATACTCGATTCCTTGGCCACAGCACCACCTGCATACACATATATACATGTTTCCACAGCACAGCATACACACCTGCATACACATATATACACATATTTACATGTTTTGACCACAGCACCGCCTGCATACACATATATACATGTTTCTGCATACCACAGCACTGATTCCTGCATACACATATATACATGTTTTGGCCACCTTGGCCATGCATACACACCGCCTGCATACACATATATATACGTTATATTGGCCACAGCACAGCACTGCCTGCATACACATATATACATGTTTCCTTGGCCACAGCACCGCCTGCATACACATATATACATGTTTCCTTGGCCACAGCACCGCCTGCATACACATATATACACGTTTCCTTGGCCACAGCACCGCCTGCATACACATATATACATGTTTCTTGCCTGCATACACCATATACAGCACTGCCTGCATACACATATATACATGTTTTTTGGCCACAGCACCGCCTGCATACACATATATACATGTTTCCTTGGCCACAGCACCACCTGCATACACATATATACATGTTTCCTTGGCCACAGCACCACCTGCATACACATATATACACGTTTCCTTGGCCACAGCACCACCTGCATACACATATATACATGTTTCCTTGACCACAACACCGCCTGCATACACATATATACATGTTTCCTTGGCCACAGCACCGCCTGCATACACATATATACATGTTTCCTTGGCCACAGCACTGCCTGCATACACATATATACATGTTTCCTTGACCACAACACCGCCTGCATACACATATATACATGTTTCCTTGACCACAACACCGCCTGCATACACATATATAAATGTTTCCTTGAACCACAACACCGCCTGCATACACATATATACATGTTTCCTTGCACCACAGCACCGGCCCTGCATACACATATATACATGTTTTTGGCCACAGCACCGCCTGCATACACATATATATTTTGGCCACAGCACCACCTGCATACACATATATACATGTTTCTTGGCCACAGCACCGCCTGCATACACATATATACATGTTTTTTACCACAGCACTGCCTGCATACACATATATACATGTTTCCTTGGCCACAGCACCGCCTGCATACACATATATACATGTTTCCTTGACCACAGCACCACCTGCATACACATATATAGACGTTTCCTTGGCCACAGCACCGCCTGCATACACATATATACATGTTTCCTTGGCACAACACCGCCTGCATACACATATATACATGTTTTCTTGACCACAGCACCGCCTGCATACACATATATACATGTTTCCTTGGCCAGAGCACCACCTGCATACACAAATAGACGTTTGCTTGGCCACAGCACCACCTGCATACACATATATACATGTTTCCTTGGCCACAGCACCACCTGCATACACATATATACACGTTTCGTTGGCCACAGCACCGCCTGCATACACATATACCTTGGGCCACTGCACGCCTGCATACACATATATACATGTTTTCTTGACCACAGCACCACCTGCATACACATATATACATGTTTCCTTGCACCACCTGCATACCACAGCACCGCCTGCATACACATATATATACATGTTTCTTGGCCACAGCACTGCCTGCATACACACATATATACATGTTTCCTTGCCACAGCACCACCTGCATACACATATATACATGTTTCCTTGGCCACAGCACCGCCTGCATACACATATATATGTTTCCTTGGCCACAGCACCACCTGCATACACATATATATATACTGTTTCAGCCACAGCACCACCTGCATACACATATATACATGTTTCTTGACCACAGCACCACCTGCATGCATACACATATATACATGTTTTTGGCCACAGCACTGCCTGCATACACATATATACATGTTTTCCTTGGCCACAGCACTGCATACACTGCATACACATATATATATATATGTTTCCTTGGCCACAGCACAACCTGCATACACATATATACATGTTTCCTTGGCCACAGCACCGCCTGCATACACATATATACACGTTTCGTTGGCCACAGCACCGCCTGCATACACATATATACATGTTTCCTTGGCCACAGCACCGCCTGCATACACATATATACATGTTTCCTTGGCCACAGCACCGCCTGCATACACATATATACATGTTTTTTTGACCACAACACCGCCTGCATACACATATATACATATTTCCTTGGCCACAGCACCACTTGCATACACATATATACATGTTTCCTTGGCCACAGCACCACCTGCATACACATATATACACGTTTCCTTGGCCACAGCACTGCCTGCATACACATATATACATGTTTCCTTGACCACAACACCGCCTGCATACACACATATACACGTTTCCTTGGCCACAGCACCGCCTGCATACACAAATATACGTTTCCTTGGCCACAGCACCGCCTGCATACACATATATACACGTTTCCTTGGCCACAGCACTGCCTACATACACATATATACATGTTTCCTTGACCACAACACCGCCTGCATACACATATATACACCTTTCCTTAACCACAACACCGCCTGCATACACATATATATACGTTTCACACAGCAACTGCCTGCATACACATATATACATGTTTTTGGCCACAGCACCGCCTGCATACACATATATACATGTTTCCTGGCCACAGCACCACCTGCATACACATATATACATGTTTTTGCCACAGCACCGCCTGCATACACATATATACATGTTTCCTTGGCCACAGCACCACCTGCATACACATATATACATGTTTCCTTGGCCACAGCACCGCCTGCATACACATATATACACGTTTCCTTGGCCACAGCACCGCCTGCATACACATATATACATGTTTCCTTACACAGCACCACCTGCATACACATATATACACGTTTCCTGGCCACAGCATACCAGCATACACATATATACATGTTTTCTTGGCACAACACCGCCTGCATACACATATTTACATGTTTTCTTGACCACAGCACCGCCTGCATACACACACAGCACACTGCATATATGATCAATGTTCCTTGGCCACAGCACCGCCTGCATACACATATATACACGATTCCTTGGCCACAGCACCACCTGCATACACATATATACATGTTTCCTTGGCCACAGCACCGCCTGCATACACATATATACATGTTTCCTTGGCCACAGCACCGCCTGCATACACATATATGTTTACACAGTTTTCCCACACAGCACTGCCTGCATACACATATATACATGTTTCCTTGGCCACAGCACCACCTGCATACACATATATACATGTTTCCTTGGACACAGCACCGCCTGCATACACATATATACATGTTTCCTTGGCCACAGCACCGCCTGCATACACATATATATACGTTTCCTTGGCCACAGCACCGCCTGCATACACATATATACATGTTTCCTTGGCCAAAGCACCGCCTGCATACACATATATACATGTTTTTTGACCACAGCACCGCCTGCATACACATATATACATGTTTCCTTGGCCACAGCACCACTTGCATACACATATATACATGTTTCCTTGGCCACAGCACCGCCTGCATACACATATATACATGTTTCCTTGACCACAGCACCGCCTGCATACACATATATACATGTTTCCTTGACCACAGCACCGCCTGCATACACATATATACATGTTTCCTTGGCCACAGCACCGCCTGCATACACATATATACACGTTTCCTTGGCCACAGCACCGCCTGCATACACATATATACACGTTTCCTTGGCCACAGCACTGCCTGCATACACATATATACATGTTTCCTTGACCACAGCACCGCCTGCATACACATATATACATGTTTCCTTGACCACAACACCGCCTGCATACACATATATACATGTTTCCTTGAACCACAACACCGCCTGCATACACATATATACACGTTTCCTTGGCCACAGCACCGCCTGCATACACATATATACATGTTTCCTTGGCCACAGCACCGCCTGCATACACATATATACATGTTTCCTTGGCCACAGCACCGCCTGCATACACATATATACATGTTTTCTTGACCACAACACCGCCTGCATACACATATATACATGTTTCCTTGGCCACAGCACCGCCTGCATACACATATATACATGTTTCCTTGGCCACAGCACCGCCTGCATACACATATATACATGTTTCCTTGGCCACAGCACCGCCTGCATACACATATATACATGTTTCCTTGGCCACAGCACCGCCTGCATACACATATATACATGTTTCCTTGGCCACAGCACCACCTGCATACACATATATACATGTTTCCTTGGCCACAGCACCACCTGCATACACATATATACATGTTTCCTTGGCCACAGCACCGCCTGCATACACATATATACATGTTTCTTGGCCACAGCACCGCCTGCATACACATATATATACATGTTTCCTTGGCCACAGCACCACCTGCATACACAAATATACACGTTTCCTTGGCCACAGCACCACCTGCATACACATATATACATGTTTCCTTGGCCACAGCACCACCTGCATACACATATATACATGTTTCCTTGGCCACAGCACTGCCTGCATACACATATATACATGTTTCCTTGACCACAGCACCGCCTGCATACACATATATACATGTTTACCACAGCACCACCTGCATACACATATATACATGTTTTTTTGGCCTGCATACACATATATACATGTTTCTTGGCCACAGCACCGCCTGCATACACATATATACATGTTTCCTTGGCCACAGCACCGCCTGCATACACATATATACATGTTTTTTAAAATACACAGCACCGCCTGCATACACATATATATACACGTTTCTTGACCACAGCACGCCTGCATACACATATATACATGTTTCCTTGACACAGCACCGCCTGCATACACATATACATGTTTGTTTAGCCACAGCACCGCCTGCATACACATATATATACGTTTTCACACACAGCACCGCCTGCATACACATATATACATGTTTCTTGCATGCATACACATATATACATGTTTCCTTGGCCACAGCACCGCCTGCATACACATATATACATGTTTCCTTGGCCACAGCACCGCCTGCATACACATATATACATGTTTCCTTGGCCACAGCACCACCTGCATACACATATATACATGTTTCTTGGCCACAGCATATATATATGTTTCCACTTGCCTGCATACACATATATACATGTTTCCTTGGCCACAGCACCACCTGCATACACATATATATACATGTTTCTTGGCCACAGCACCGCCTGCATACACATATATACATGTTTTTTTGCCACAGCACCGCCTGCATACACATATATACATTTTTCACAGCACCACTTGCATACACATATATACAGCACTGCCTGCATACACATATACATGTTTTTTGACCACACAGCACTGCCTGCATACACATATATACATGTTTTGGACCACAGCACATGCATACACATATATACACGTTCCTTGGCCACAGCACCGCCTGCATACACATATATACATTTCCTTGACCACAACACCACCTGCATACACATATATACAGCTTGCCTGCATACACATATATACACGTTTCCTTACACAGCACACCTGCATACACATATATACATGTTTTTTGACCAGCACCGCACCACCTGCATACACATATATACATGTTTCCTTGGCCACAGCACCACCTGCATACACATATATATACACGCCTTTACACATTACACGATTCTTGGCCACAGCACACATACACATGCCTGCACATACACATATATACATGTTTCTTGCCCACAGCACCGCCTGCATACACATATATACATGTTTCCTTGGCCACAGCACCTGCATACACATACACCAGCACTGCCTGCATACACATATATACATGTTTCTTGGCCACAGCACCACCTGCATACACATATATACATGTTTCCTTGACCACAGCACCGCCTGCATACACATATATACATGTTTCTTGGCCACAGCACCACCTGCACACACATATATACATGTTTCTTGGCCACAGCATGCCTGCATACACATATATACATGTTTCTTGGCCACAGCACTGCCTGCATACACATATATACATGTTTTTTGACCACAGCACCGCCTGCATACACATATATACATGTTTCACAGCACCAGCACACACCTGCATACACATATATACATGTTTCCTTGGCCACAGCACTGCCTGCATACACATATATACATGTTTCCTTGGCCACAGCACCGCCTGCATACACATATATACATGTTTCCTTGGCCACAGCACCGCCTGCATACACATATATACATGTTTTCCCTGCATACACACAGCACCGCCTGCATACACATATATATGTTTCCTTGGCCACAGCACCGCCTGCATACACATATATACACCTTGGCCACAGCACTGCCTGCATACACATATATACATGTTTCACACAGCACTGCATATATACATATATACAGCACCGCCTACATACACATATATATATACACGTTTCACCACAGCACTGCCTGCATACACATATATATGTTTACCTTGGCCACAGCCTGCATACACATATAGCATATTTTTTCCACAGCACCGCCTGCATACACATATATACACAGCACCGCCTGCATACACATATATACCACAGCACAGCCTGCCTGCATACACACATACACATATGCATATACATATTTTTTGGCCACAGCCTCACACACACATATATACATGCCTGCATACACATATATACATGTTTCCTTGACACAGCACAACCTGCATACACATATATACATGTTTCTTGGCCACAGCACCACCTGCATACACATATATACATGTTTCCCACACAGCACCCTTGCATACACATATATACACGTTTCCAGCCACAGCACACGCCTGCATACACATATATACATGTTTCTGCATACACATATATACATGTTTCCTTGGCCACAGCACCACCTGCATACACATATATACATGTTTCCTTGGCCACAGCACCGCCTGCATACACATATATACACGTTTCCTTGGCCACAGCACCGCCTGCATACACATATATACATGTTTCCTTGCCATACACATATACATATATACTTGTTTTGACCACAACACCACCTGCATACACATATATACATGTTTCTTGGCCACAGCACCGCCTGCATACACATATATACATGTTTCTTGGCCACAGCACCACCTGCATACACATATATACATGTTTTTGACCACAGCACACCGCCTGCATACACATATATACATGTTTCTTGACCACAACACCGCCTGCATACACACATATATGACCACAGCACATGCATACACATATACATTTTTTTGGCCACAGCACCGCCTGCATACACATATATACATGTTTCTTGGCCACAGCACTGCCTGCATACACATATATACATGTTTCCCTTGGCCACAGCACCGCCTGCATACACACATATATATATACATGTTTCTTGCCCACCACACCACCTGCATACACATATACACAGCACTGCCTGCATACACATATATACACATATATACATGTTTTCTTGGACACAGCACCGCCTGCATACACACATATATACATACAGCATGCATACACATATATACATGTTTTCTGGCCACAGCATGCTACACATATATATATATACATGTTTCCTGGCCACAGCACCGCCTGCATACACATATATACCTGCATACACCTGCATACACATATATACGTTTCCTTGACCACAGCACCGCCTGCACACATATACACATATACATATATACACACACGCGTTTCTTGACCACAACACACGCCTGACCACAACATTGCCTGCACACATATATACATGTTTTTTGGCCACAGCACCGCCTGCATACACATATATACAACACCTTGGCCACAGCACTGCCTGCATACACATATATACATGTTTCCTTGCACACAGCACTGCCTGCATACACATATATATACATCGTTTTGACCACAGCACTGCCTGCATACACATATATACATGTTTTTTGACCACAACACCGCCTGCATACACATATATACATGTTTCACACATACTGCATACACACATATATATGTTTCTTGGCCACAGCACACAGCACACACACATATATACATGTTTCCTTGGCCACAGCACCGCCTGCATACACATATATACATGTTTTTCTTGACCACAGCACCACCTGCATACACATATATACATGTTTCCTTGCACCACCTGCATACAATATACATGTTTTTGCAGCACACATATATACACGTTTCTGCCTTGACTGCATACACATATATACATGCCTGCACAGCACATATATACACATATATACACGTTTCTTGACCACAGCACTGCCTGCATACACATATATACATGTTTCCTTGGCCACAGCACTGCCTGCATACACATATATACATGTTTCTTGGCCACAGCACCTGCATACACATATATACATGTTTGACCACAACACTTGCCTGCATACACATATATACACGTTTCCTTGGCCACACAGCATGTTTCATGGCCACAGCACCGCCTGCATACACATATATATACATGTTTTTTGAGCACCAACCTGCATACACATATATACATCCATTTTGTACACAGCACCGCCTGCATACACATATATACATGTTTTTGGCCACAGCACCACCTGCATACACATATATACATGTTTTGACCACAGCACCACCTGCATACACATATATACATGCCACCTTGGCCTGCATACACATATATACATGTTTCCATACATACACATATATACATGTTTCCTTGCATACACAGCACATGCCTGCATACACATACACATATATACACGTTGCATACACATATATGGCCTTGCATACACATATATACACTTGACACACAGCACCGCCTGCATACACATATATATACATGTTTCATACTTGGCCACATGTTTCTTACAGCACCGCCTGCATACACATATATACATGTTTCCTTGGCCACAGCACCGCCTGCATACACATATATACATGTTTCCTTGGCCACAGCACCACCTGCATACACATATATACATGTTTCCTTGACCACAGCACCGCCTGCATACACATATATACATGTTTTTTTGACCACAGTAATGCATACAGCCAACATGTATATATGTTTCCTTGACCACAACACCGCCTGCATACACATATATACATGTTTCTTGGCCACAGCACCAGTGCCTGCATACACACATGTTTTTGACCACAACACCGCCTGCATACACATATATACATGTTCAAAAAAACCACAGCACCACCTGCATACACATATACATGTTTCCTTGCCACAGCACATATATACACATATATACACGTTTCCTTGGCCACAGCACCGCCTGCATACACATATATACACGTTTCCTTGGCCACAGCACCGCCTGCATACACATATATACACGTTTCCTTGACCACAGCACCGCCTGCATACACATATATACATGTTTCCTTGACCACAACACCGCCTGCATACACATATATACACGTTTCCTTGGCCACAGCACCGCCTGCATACACACATATATACATGTTTCCTTGGCCACAGCACCGCCTGCATACACATATATACATGTTTCTTGACACAGCACCGCCTGCATACACATATATACATGTTTCCTTGGCCACAACACCGCCTGCATACACATATATACATATATTTTGCTTACCAGACACTGTGATTTACACATAGCCACACAGCACCGCCTGCATACACATATATACATGTTTCCTTGGCTTGCCTGCATACACATATATACACGTTTCCTTGGCCACAGCACCGCCTGCATACACATATATACATGTTTCTTGGCCACAGCACCGCCTGCATACACATATATACATGTTTCTTGGCCACAGCACCGCCTGCATACACATATATACATGTTTCCTTGGCCACAGCACCGCCTGCATACACATATATATCGTTTCCTTGGCCACAGCACCGCCTGCATACACATATATACATGTTTCCTTGACCACAACACCGCCTGCATACACATATATACACGTTTCCTTGGCCACAGCACCGCCTGCATACACATATATACACGTTTCCTTGGCCACAGCACCGCCTGCATACACATATATACATGTTTCCTTAGCCACAGCACCGCCTGCATACACATATATACATATATACGTTTCCTTGGCCACAGCACCGCCTGCATACACATATATACACGTTTTCTTGACCACAACATATCCCCTGCATACACATATATATATGTTTTCTTGACCACAGCACCGCCTGCATACACATATATACATGTTTCCTTGGCCACAGCACCGCCTGCATACACATATATATACACGTTTCCTTGGCCACAGCACCGCCTGCATACACATATATACACGTTTCCTTGGCCACAGCACCGCCTGCATACACATATATACACGTTTCCTTGGCCACAGCACCGCCTGCATACACATATATATACATGTTTCACATACCCACAGCACCTGCATACACATATATACATGTTTCCTTGGCCACAGCACCACCTGCATACACATATATACACGTTTCCTTGGCCACAGCACCACCTGCATACACATATATACACGTTTCTTGGCCACAGCACCACCTGCATACACATATATACATGTTTCCTTGGCCACAGCACCACCTGCATACACATATATACATGTTTCTTGGCCACAGCACCACCTGCATACACATATATACATGTTTCTTGGCCACAACACCACCTGCATACACATATATACGTTTCCTGGCCACAACACCACCTGCCACAGCACTGCCTGCATACACATATATACATGTTTCCTTGGCCCACAGCACCACCTGCATACACATATATACATGTTTCCTTGGCCACAGCACCACCTGCATACACATATATATGTTTCGATTCCTTGGTCACAGCGTTTCCACCTGCATACACATATATACACGTTTCCTTGGCCACAGCACTGCCTGCATACACATATATACATGTTTCCTTCACACAGCACCACCTGCATACACATATATACACGTTTTCCTTGACCACAGCACCGCCTGCATACACATATATACATGTTTCCTCACACAGCACCCTCATACACATATACACGTTTCTTGGCCACAGCACCTGCCTGCATACACACATATATGATTCCTGGCCACAGCACCACCTACATACACATATATACTCGATTCCTTGGCCACAGCACTGCCTGCATACACATATATACATGTTTCCTTGGCCACAGCACCGCCTGCATACACATATATACGCGTTTCCTTGACCACAGCACCACTTGCATACACATATATACGCGTTTCCTGGCCACAGCACCACCTGCATACACATATATATTGATATTGCACTGCCTGCATACACATATATATACATGTTTCCACACACAGCACCGCTGCATACATATATATACGCGTTTCCTTGACTACAGCACCGCTTGCATACACACATATACATATGAACCACCTGCATACACATATATACTTTGGACACAGCACTGCCTGCATACACATATATACATGTTTCCTTGGCCACAGCACCGCCTGCATACACATATATACGCGTTTCCTTGACTACAGCACCGCTTGCATACACATATAACGCGTTCCACAAATATTTTGACCATTGACAAAGTAATTGATATTGTACTGGTCGACCACAGTGTTCTGGAGACAACATTAAATAATGCATATGAAATGAAACTCTTACGCAGTCACAGCCTGTCCTAGGGCCTCTAAGCATAATTAAGTTTTTACACACTTTTATTGGCTAAAATATTGCGCAGCCTTAGCAGACTATACATCTTCAAAAACTGTGAAGACTCGACATTTTATCTGTGGAAGTGATTTTATGATGAAAAAACTGTCAGCGCAAATGGTATTTCAGATAGTTTCATGAGGACCTTCAGAGTGGCCCCATAGGTTTGATTTGTAAACCACTGTAGAATTTGGCTAAAATATGCAGATAATGATGTTTTCACCTCAGTAAAGGTCCTTTTATCAAAATTCATTATAGTTTTTAATCTGCAGAATGAGATAACCTGGGCAAACATCACCACAAAAGTGCCAAAGTTTACTTTGACATTTTAACAGTGGCTGTGTATCTCAGTGGATTCTGCATGATGAACTCTGCTTTCTTATGTACAGGACTGTAGATTGTACAGTAGCTCCTCAGGGACAAAAAACCCTCCCACTGACTAATCTCAGCTGATTTAACTGAGCAGTAAAAGTTTTTAGCCAATCAGCCACCATCTGAATATTTGAGACTCCACAACCAACTTCATGAACCGCCTGGAACTTCATAAATATACAGACGTAATTAATTGGTGATAGATTATGGCTAATGGTGATGTGCAGTGTGAATAGTTTCTCCTGAAGGAATAATATCACCACTGATGAATGGGGCATTTGATATGATGACATCACGCATCCTACAGCGAGTAACAGTTTCGGGGATCAGAAAGTTTTGATTGGGTCGTAAAAATTGTGGTAAGAAATACAGCAAAAGGACTGCAAAAAACATTTTTTCCCCAGATTTTGTAGAACAGTTTTATTCTTTGCGACATCACAGAGGAACACTGGGAAATTTTGTGATTCCAAAATTATATCTTTGAGAAATACGCGGGCATTACCACTGGAAAAGAAAAAAACTGTTAAATATTTATTTTTTATTCTATTGATCACAGGGCCAGAAGAAAACTCATACTTGTTTAAAACCAGACAAAAAAAAATAAAAACACTAAAACCCTCGTCACACTAGAGGCGGAATGAGCCGGAATGAAAATTCTTTGTATATTCCTGGATATTCAAAGTGCGTTCTAAAAATTCTGACTGCATTCTGAGTGCATTCCAAATATTCGGGCCCGTTCTTGTGGCCGGCCCGAATGTTTTGCCCATGCTCAAAACTTTCCAGGTGCCCTGAAGTGGGGAAATATCGAACGGCATTTGAAGTGTGTTCTAACTGCGCTCTGACTGCATTATAAATATTCTTAGGGCATTCCAACAGCATTCAAAACATTCTGATTGCATTTGGGGGAGAATCGAAACGGCAAGCCACGTCAAATCCTGCCAGAATGTCCTGAATGCGCCTCGAATGAGCCAGAGTGTACCTCAAATGCATCTCGATTGCTGCAGGAATCTATTTCGATATTAAAACAATTCACCTTTAAAATAATCCCTTAAAAATAATGATGACCTGTTTTCATAACCTGTTTTCAATCATTCATTTAAATTACCATTGCAGAAACTCCGAAAACTCTCAGCATTTTCAGGTGTGGCCAGTTTTCATTAATAACACATACCTGTTAACTCTCACGTATTCGGCGTTAGTTTTAGTGGCATATTTACGTTCCCCTGCTGTAGTCAGCAATTACTCAATCAACGCATATGGGACACTCATGTTACATTCTAAGTACATTCTGAGTATTCGAGCTGCATTCTGTTTGAATTCTTGGACGTTCCAACCATATTCGGCGGCCAATCCGGGAGCATTCTGACTGCATTCGAGGTGAATTCATACAGCATTCAAGGCACCTCCAACCAGACTTCGGGTGGAGTTCAAGCAGCAATTGAACCGCACTCGTCCGGCATTCGAAGTGTATTCTAAATATTCTGACTGCATTCCAAATATTCCTACTGTGTTCCAACTGCATTTGAGAGCTACTAAACCCAGAATGTGCAAGAATCATTTGAGGCGGGTTCGAAGTGCATTCTAAGTATTCGAACGGAATTCTTTCAAAGCTGTAAGAATTTTGGTCAATTTGAAATTCCCGCTGGAATGTTGCGCAAATTCTTCATTCCGGCTGGTTCTGCTTGATTCCTGCTGATTTTGAATAAGTGTGACGGGGCATTAGATTTCCAGTGATGATGCTCATAATGATTAATATTCTTGTCAGGGAGTAATTTCCTCAGGTTCACCACTCAGAAGAGACCAAATTAAAGTTTGTGTTTAAAGCGGTACAAGAACAATAAGCTCAAAAAGAAGGTGCTGGTTTGAGTGATTAAAGTGCAGACTTCCTGCTTTAATTTGATGGTATTAACATCTGAGATGCTTGAAAAATGCAGGAATTTAAGCATATTTTATATACTGCTCCCCCGATTTTAATGGACAGAAAGTAATTGGACAGTTGGCCGCAGCATTGTTCCATGTTCAAGAGTGTGTTATTGCCACTCTTAATACTTTATATTTGAATAAATAAATAAATAAATAAATAAAGAGCACAGCAAGCATCACTGCCAGTGAAGAATGGGATAATTGGATTTTTGAAAGCACTGGTGAACTCAGGAGCACAAAATGCCCAGAAAAGACCGCATATATGTAATAATTGTGGTGGATGACAGAATTCTTTCTCTGGTAAAGAAAACCCATTTTATGACAGCTGGCCAGATCAACAGCACTCTCCAGCAGGTGAAATGTTGTAAAAAAGCACTTTCCCCCTCCTGATTTCTTCTATTTCATGTATTTATCACACTCAAATGTTTGAGATCATCAAACTAATTTTTAGACAATGGTGACCTAACTAAGTTTTTAAATAATGATTTCAAAATTTAATCGAAAATTGGGTCCAATTTCACTTGACATGCCCAGAAATGATTGCTGCCAGCTCTGTTGGATATAATTATCACTTAAATAGAACCTGACTAAATGAGAAGTAGGCAAAAAAAGCACTTGATTCCGCAATTTAAAGAAATTCAATAACAATAACAGAGTATCAGTCTGGAAAGCATTTCAAAGCCATTAATAAGTCTATGAGAGTCCAGCGCACCATAGTGAGAGCCTTTATCTACTAACGGAGAAAATAGAACAGTGGTGAACTTTCTCAGGAGTGGCCGGCCTACCAGAATTTCTCCGAAAGCAAATTTATGACCGATTGAGGGGGTCACAAAAAACACATATGAACATCTAAAGAACTGCAGACCTCACTTAGCTCAGTAAAGGTCAGTGTACACGATTCCGCATAAAGAATGCACTGATTCAGTCACATATACTTCAAACCTGACCAGACAGCGCTTTACAGTGTCGATGTATGATGACATGAAGCACTCTGTGAATGCAACTCTAGACTTTCATTTAAGACAAAGAAGTGGAAGTTTTATAATGGCAAAGCCAATCACCTGAGTTGAATTCAACTGAGTTTGCATTTCGCTTGCTGAAGGCAAAACTGCAGGCAAAGCTCTGGAAAAGAGAGCAGGAAATGCAGACAGCTGCAGCAAAGGCCTGACGAAGCTTTATCCAGGAAGACGTCTGCGCACTCCTGACTTCAGGCTGTCACTGACACCAAAACATTTTCAACCAGCTATTAAAAATGGCTGTGTATAGAAATGGCTGTCATTCTGACACAGCTCATACAATATTTCTGTCAAAACCCTGAATAAAACCTGAAACTCTGCTCTACAAGTACATCTTGATTGATTCATTTCAGATCAATTGTGATGGTGAACAGAGCCAAAATGATGAAAATTCTGGCACAGTATAAATACTTATGCGCTGGACAGTGCGTGAGTGTGTGTGTTTGTGTGTGTATCTCTGAAACACACACGCACAAGGTCAGGACAGGCACAAGAATTACACTTGGTACCTTGTCAAAAATAATAAATAAGAAAAATATATAAAACAATACAGTAAATACAGCGCCCTCCATAATTATTGGCACCCCAGGTTAAGATGTGTTAAAAGCCTTAAAATAAATTCAATTTTTATTGCAGAAGCATACTCTCATACTGAAAATTGTAGAAAAATGTAACCTTCAACTCAAGTGAAATTTAAGGAAAAAAAAAAAATCCCTAAGACATAATTATTTTTCATAAAATCACTCGTTCCACAATTATTGGCACCCCTAACAATTCCTAGGAAATAAATGTAATTGAAGTATTTCTGTCATTTCTACAGTAGATTGCAAAGTTGATCAGAGTATCTAGGAACATTTAATTAGTAATTCATCACTTCCTGTTTCCCCGGGGTATAAATATGATGTGACACAGAGGCCATTTCTCTTATCCACTCTTCAACATGGGAAAGACAAAGGAACACACCATTCAAGTAAGGCAGATGTGTGTCGACCTTCACAAGTCAGGCAATGGCTAAAAGAAAATAGCCACTCGCCTGCACCTGCCCATATCTACTGTCAGAGGAATCATTAAGAAGTTTAAAACATTTTTGTGAGCAAGCTTTCTTTCATGATCTCTTTCATTTTGATTGGAACAGACTTAGTTTTATAGGTGAAGTGGAACAGGCCTGGAAATTCTTTTACAATGGTTTCCAAAACATTCTGAACAAACATGCTCCTTTTCACAAATTGCGTGTCAAAGGTCGTAACAATCCTTGGTTTTCTCCTGAGCTTAGTAGTCTGCTTAGAGGTAGAAATATTGCATGGGCCAGAGCAAGACAAAGTAAAACTGATGCTGACTGGCTCAGTTTTAGACAGCTGAGAAACCGCTGTACTCAGGCTGTAAAGAGAGCAAAAGCAGAGTACTATCTTTCGGAAACCAGTAAGAATTTAAATGACCCCAAAAAGTTTTGGAAAGTGATCAGATCTTTCTCTGGCCAGGTTTCCTCCACTGAACCACCATCCTTTATTCATAATGGTTCATGCATGATAACTGACAAGTCTGCGATTTTAGATTCTTGTAATGAGCACTTCATTTCAGCAGTTTTCTTAACTGAGACTGGAAAAAAGTCAAACAATCCTGGCTATTTAGTTGAAAATGGAAATGCCTTGCCGGTCAGTAAGGTCAGAGTGGAAGCCCCGTTCCAGTTTGTTCCAATATCTGCCGCTGATGTTTTAAGAGAGCTGAAACAGTTGGACTCTAAGAAATCTGCAGGTCCTGATCAGCTGGAACCCCACTTTCTCAAATTGGCAGCAGATTACATTGCTGAGCCTTTATCGGTTTTGTTTAATCTCAGTCTTTTTAATAGTGAGGTCCCACATATATGGAAGTCTGCCTTTGTCTTACCCTTGTTAAAAGGAATGGATCCCTCGAAAGTGAACAACTATAGGCCGATCTCGAAGCTATGCATTTTAGCAAAGGTTTTCGAAAGGCTTGTTAGCGATCAATTAAAAGATTTCCTTGAGTAGAATGAAATTCTCTCGAGACATCAATCTGGCTTTAGAAAAAAGCACAGCACTGTTTCAGCAGCTCTTAACGTCTTGAATGACATTAGGGAAGCGCTTGACCTAAGGAAATTGTGTGTAGCCGTATTTATAGATTTATCAAAGGCATTTGATATGGTAGATCACAATATCCTGGTTGACACATTATACAAAATCGGCTTATCGGAGCATTCAGTTTCCTGGTTCAAAAACTATCTAATGGATCGTTCACAGTGTGTTCAGATGCCTGGGTCCTCATCGAAATTCTTGACGGTTCCAAAAGGGGTACCTCAAGGTTTGGCGTTGGGACCTATTCTATTTTCCATCTACATTAATGATCTTTGTAATGACCTGTCCGACGCCTTGTATCATTTTTATGCGGATAATAGGATCATTTATTGTTTTGCACCATGTGCTGTGCAAGCCTTTGCCCTTTTACAGTCTGCTTTTGACGTAGTTCAGTCACGTCTGCAAAGGTTAAAGCTGGTGTTAAACGTAGATAAGACAAAGGCTATGATGTTCTCCAGAGCTACTGTCCCATCACAGAATCTCCCTGTCTTAAGTTGCCAGGGAACAGCTATTGAGCAGGTTTCGTCTTATAGGTATTTGGGCTTCCATATTGATCAACACCTCTCTTTTAAATCCCATATATCAAGTCTGATCTCTAAATTAAAGATAAAACTGGGCTTTTATTTTAGGAACAGATCTTGTTTCTCCCATAGAGCTAGGAAATATCTTGTATCTGCAACTTTTCTCCCACTACTTGATGATGGTGACATACTGTATATGCATGCTTCAGCTACCTGTTTACGCTCCCTGGATTCTGTGTACCACTGGGCATTGCGGTTTGTCACTGGTTGTACTAATCTGACCCATCATTGCACTTTGTACCAAAAATCAGAATGGTCATCCTTGTCTAACAGGAGATACACACATTGGATGACTCTCATTTACAAAGCTCTCCTTGGTGTGGTCCCGTCCTATCTAGGCAATTATTTAATTAGGAACCAAGGCCACTATAGCTTAAGATCGTCAGACTTCTTTACACTCACTGTCCCCCGAGTGTTCACCGAAATGGGGAAAAGGGCATTTCGCTATGCTGCTCCCTTTTCATGGAATTCCTTGCAGACTGCCTTGAAATTGCCTGAACTGATCCCGTTTGACAGCTTTGTTAAAATTCTCAAGGAGAAGGAACTTGAAAGCATTGGGGTTTGTCACTGCTTTTAAATTTGATTTGATTTTACTTCTTGTTTGTATGATACTGTATGAATGATTGTAATTGTGTAAATGTGCTGCCTCTTGGCCAGGTCGCTTTTGTAAAAGAGATTTTTTATCTCAATTAGCTCACCTGGTTAAATAAAGGTCTAATAAAAAAATAAAAAAAACAAGTGGAACAGTGGTAAACAAGCCTGGACGAGGACGCAAGGTTATTTTGCCACCAC
Source organism: Gymnothorax javanicus (assembly GCA_029692085.1). NCBI lineage: Eukaryota > Metazoa > Chordata > Actinopteri > Anguilliformes > Muraenidae > Gymnothorax > Gymnothorax javanicus. The sequence goes on along the minus strand of CM056202.1, from coordinate 102,799,489 downwards.
GCACAGTGAGGAGGATGGTAAGAGAAATAAAAAGTTCTCCAAAGCTCACTGTTAAAGAATTGCAACAAATGGTAGCATCTTGGAGTCACAAAGTCTCCAAAACAACCATCAGGTGCTATCTACATGCCAACAAGCTGTTTGGGAGGCATGCACGGAAAAAACCTTTTCTCACTCACAATCATAAACATAAGCGTCTGGAGTTTGCCAAAGCGGTACTAGGACTTCAACTGGGACCGTGTGCTTTGGTCAGATGAGACCAAGATAGAGCTTTTTGGCAACAAACACTCTAAGTGGGTCTGGCGGAACACAAAAGATGAGTATGCAGAAAAGCACCCCATGCCCATTGTGAAGTAAGGGGGAGGATCGGTGATGCTGTGGGCCTGTTTCTCTTCCAAAGGCCCTGGGAACCTTGTTAGGGTGCATGGCATCATGAACGCTTTGAAATACCAGGACATTTTAAATCAAAATCTGATGGGCTCTGCCCGAAAACTGAAGATGGGTCTTCACTGGGTCTTTCAGCAAGATAATGACCCTAAACATGTGGCCAAATCTACACAGAAATGGTTCACCAGACACAGAATCAAGCTCCTCCCATGGCCATCTCAGTCCCCAGACCTCAACCCCATTGAAAATCTGTGGAGTGAGCTGAAGAGGAGAGTGCAGAGGAGAGGACCCAGGTTGCTGGATGATTTACAGAGATTGTGCAAAGGGGAATGGATGAAGATCCCTCTTTCTGTATTCTCCCATCTTGTGAAACATTATAGGAGAAGATTAGGTGCTGTTTTGCTGGCAAAAGGGGGTTGTACAAAGTATTAACATCAGGGGTGCTAATAATTGTAGCACACATGATTTGATGTAGAAGAATTATTTCTTAATGTGGGATTTTTTTCCCACTGAATAAATGCACTTGAATTAAAGGTTGGATTTTCCTCTTTTTTTCATTGTGGTCCTATATTATTTAGAAAAAAACTGAATTTATTAGAAGTGTTATGGCCCCAATTTGTTATGACGTCACGGACAGCAAGGGATGACAGACAAAATTCTTCAACTTCAACAGATTTAATTAAACAAAACCCTTTGAACTAATCTACAACTCTACCCTACTGACCAAGATTGAAATAATAATAAAAAAATAGTTACAGTCCCTTGGTAATTGAGATGGGCTGCTATGTTGCGATGTCCTGGGACAGGAAAATACTCCAACACAGGCAAAAATCCACAAAAAGCTTCACAGGTCTTGAAAAGAGTGACAGGTCTGGTCAAATGTATCTTTCCACAATTTCTCCTTGCAATTTCTCCTACTACTACACTCTCTCGATTTTTCTCCTTATATACTCTTTTCCAGCCCCCTCTGAGGCACGCCCGGGACATGCCCAAACCTAGCTTTAGATTGCTTAACAAAAAAAAAATGTCAATACTGCCATCTAGTGGCTTTTTACCACATTACACCTCCATTCCAAAAGGGAAAAATTTTGACTTATAAAGGCAAAATTTTTCTTTTCAATACAAAAATGGTTAAGTAGACACTTGTATAAATAGACATATAATACAATATGCTAATAAACACATGATATATATACACATACTCAAACACGGGATAAGCAATCGGCAATTACATTGTCAGTACCCTTTACATGCTTAATTTCCAAGTCAAACTCTTGTAAAATCAAACTCCAATTCAACAATCTCCGATTCTTGTTTTTCATCTTACTCAAAAACATTAACGGATTGTGGTCAGTATATACAATCATTGGCTTTTGCCCTGTACAGACATAAACCTCAAAGTGTTGTAAGGATAGAACCAGAGCCAACAGCTCCTTCTCAATTGTGGAATAGTTCTTTTGGTGGCGACTGAACTTCCTGGAGAAGTATGCCACGGGATGCTCAATGTCATCAGAGTCACTTCTCTGTAGGAGCACAGATCCACAAGCTTGGTCACAAGCATCGACCGCCATGGAGAACGGTTTGTTGAAGTCAGGAGATTTGAGCACGAGGAAGTGACACAGCAGAGACTTCAGGTGATCGAAGGCTCTTTGGCATGCGTCATCCCAAGTGAACTTTACGCCTTTCTTCAGTTGGTTGGTGAGACTGAGAGCAATCTCAGCAAAGTTCTTGCAGAACTTGCGGTAGTACCCAATCATGCCAAGGAAGCGGCGCAAAGCTTTTTTGTTGTCAGGAACTGGAAAGTCCATGATGGCTTGGACTTTAGCATTTATGGGTGCCACCTTACCCTGGCCTATGACGTAGCCAAGATACGTGACAGTAGCACAGCCAAAGTCACTCTTGTTCAGGATAACAGTCAGGTTAGCCTGGGTCAAGCACTGGAACAACATCTCTACATCTTTCAGATGTTCTTCCCAGGAGTCACTCCATGTGATCAGGTCGTCGATGCACGCACCTCCATGTGTGGCAATCCGGCGATTGTAGACTGTATCATCCTTTGGAACGTGGCTGGGGCATTTTTCATGCCAAAGGGTAGGACTTCATACTGGTATAACCCAGATGGTGTGGCAAAAGCAGAGATGCTCTTGGCCCTCTCAGTTAAAGGCACACACCAATAACCCTTCAATAAATCAATCTTGGTCAGAAACTTTGCTTGCCCTACTCTATCGATACAATCATCAATCCTAGGTATTGGAAACACATCAGTTCTAGTTACAGCATTGACTTTGCAATAATCTGTACAGAATCTAGTACTTCCATCAGGTTTTGGAACTAGAACACAGGGTGAACTCCAATCAGAGTTAGAGGGTCTGATAATATCATGTTCTAACATGTACTCAACCTCTTTCTCAGCAATCTTTCTCTTTTCAGGATTCATCCGGTACGGATGCTGTTTTATTGGTTTGGCATCACCAACATCTACATCATGAGAGGCTATAGAAACTCTCTTTGGAACATCAGGAAATAGATCTTTATATTTCTTGATCAACCTCTCAAACTGATCTCTCTGCGAGGGTTCTAAGTGCTGGAGTTTTACATCAAGATTTTGCAACACTTCAGAATTTGACAATTTACATGAAAGAACTTCAGCTTTAATTCTATGTTCATCATCTTGAAACTCCCCCTCATCTTCACAAGTCTCGGCCATAGGAGGATCTGAAGTGACAGCTGCAACCCTAGCATTCCTATCATGATAAGGCTTCAGCATGTTAATGTGACACAACTGTTTTAGCTTTCTCCTATCCGGAGTCTTCACAATGTAATTGAGATCATTGAGTTTTGTCAGAATTTCATAAGGACCATGAAATCTAGCCTGCAATGGATTGGACTGCAAGGGAAACAACACAAGGACCTTGTCTCTTGGTTTAAACTCACGGCTTCTAGCCTTATGATCATACCAAGTTTTCATTTTTCCCTGACTTGATTTCAAGTTCTCTTTGGTTAGGTCACAAGCTGCACGCAGTCTTTCCTTGAACTTGCTAACATAGTCTAACAGACTGATATGCGGCTCTTTCTCTTGCCATTGTTCACTCAACAATAGCAAAGGTCCTCTCACTTCATGGCCAAGCACTAGCTCAAACGGACTGAATCCAGTAGACTCCTGCACCGCTTCCCGAGCTGCAAACAACAGCAAATGAACACCTTCATCCCAGTCTTTCTCATGGTCATAACAATAAGTCCTCATCATTGTCTTGAGAGTGGAATGAAACTGCTCTAAGGCACCCTGACTCTCTGGATGATAGGCACTGGAAAGAATCTGCTTCGCACCTAGTTCATACACAACCTGCTGAAACAATCCGGAAGTGAAATTGCTACTTTGATCTGACTGAATTTCCCTGGGAAGGCCAAACAACGTGGAGAACTTTATCAAAGCCTTCGAAATTGCAGTTGCCTTGATGTTGCGTAGAGGGATGGCTTCAGGGAATCTGGTGGATGCCCACATGATTGTCAACAAGTACTGATTTCCAGATCTAGTCTTGGGTAATGGACCAACACAATCAACGATGACCTTGGAGAGGCGATCCCCAAATGCTGGGATAGGCTGCAATGGAGCTACAGGAGGGTCTAACTGGTGTTTTCCAACTACCTGACAAGTGTGACAGGTTTTGCAAAAGTTGGAAACATCTTTCCGAAGTCCAGGCCAGAAGAAGTGTTTCATGATCTTGTCAACAGTCTTGTTAACACCAAGATGACCTCCTAAAGGCAAACTATGAGCCATTTTTAAGATCTCATTCCTGTAGACCTTCGGAACAACAATTTGCTTGACCACTGCCCAATCTGCATTGGCAGGGATATCAGGAGGGCCCCACTTCCGCATCAACACTCCATCCTTGAGATAATGCCTAACTGGAACTGCCTCTATTTCTTCATTAGGAAGGGCTCTCTTCTTTAGTACACAAATTTCAGGATCATTGGTTTGCTCCTGAATCAACCGCTTTCTGGACAGAGACAAGTCTCCAGACATATCAGAATCACCAGACCCATCTGCCTGGCTGAATAGAGAACTGATAAAAGTGTCTGATAAGTCCTCAAACGGAGAAACCATAGTAGGCTGAACAGAGTCATGAGGCGAACCACCTGAGTCATGACTATTCAAGGTGCTGGACGGCACCACATCATCTTCTTCTTGAGCCTTCTTGGCCATAGCACGAGTCACTGCACAGGAAGGATACAGAGATGGGTCTTCATCGCCATCTTCAGTGCTCGGCTGTGAAGTAAGATGAACAGGGGGAACTACACTGCCCCCAGCCAGGTCATTGCCTAGCAACAGAGAAACACCCTTGATAGGTAGACTTGACATAAGACCCACCTTTACCTGTCCTGTAACTAAATCTGACTTCAAGAATACAGAGTGCAGGGGTACAGATACAGTCCTCCCTTCAATACCTTGTACAAGTATGAAATCCCCAGAAGCGGTCTCATCACGTAACTCCAAGGAGTCCATCAACAAAAGTGATTGAGAAGCTCCGGTATCCCTTAGGATATATATGGGGACAGGAGGAGAATGCTCATTCAGAGACACAAATGGAAGAAATTCCTCCCTCACAAAGTCAGCAGTATCAGGCTTCTTAGCCTCACAAGGAGCAGGCAATTTAGCAGATCGGTCATCTACTACAAGGGTTTCTAACCTTGTCTTCCCAAAGGCATTGGGTTTGGTATCCTTTTCTTGTTCTTTCTTAGCTTTAAGGAACCAACAGTTAGTTGTAACATGACCAGATTTCTTGCAATAATTGCAAACTAGACCACTTTTGTCACTGTCAGCTTTCACACTTTGATCAGACCTTGACTGGATTTCTGAGCACCATCACCAGATTTGTCTTTGTCTTTGGGTGAGGAATCTTGGGTATCACCGTTACCTTTCTTCTGAAATTGGGACCATCTATTGTTACTGCTAGACTGAACTTTGGACTTATGTGTTAGAACATATTCGTCTGCAAACTTGGCAAGTGATTGCAAATTCAGTGCTTGCTTCTCATTAAGGTAGGTCTTAATATCATCCTTGACACAGTTCTTGAATTCTTCAACTAACACCATCTCTTTTAGTGAGTTGAAATCATCCTTGACCTCCATAGAAGTACACCAGCGCTCAAAGCAAACCTTCTTCTCGTTAGCAAATTCCACATAAGTCTGATTGCCAGATTTCTTCAGACCTCTGAATCTCTGTTGGTAAGCCTCTGGAACCAACTCATAAGCTGTCAAAATAACCTTTTTGACAACCTCATAATCAGAGGAATCATCTGCAGACAAAGCCGAATAGGCTTGTTGAGCTTTACCCTTGAGGACAGTTTGCAACATCAGAGGCCAGTGTTCCTTTGGCCACTGACAACTCTTAGCTACCTTCTCGAAGCACTGGAAATACTTATCAACCTGCTTCTCTGAGAATGGAGGCACCAGCTTTACCTCCTGGCTAGCCCGAAATTTGTTTTCACCTTGCATTTTGATTTTTAGTAGCTCCATTTGGAGCCTTTCTTCTCTATCTAATTTTTCTAAATCGAAATCTCTCTGTCTCTCTCTTTCTGCTCTTTCCTTTCTCTCTCTTTTTTCTCTTCTCTAGCTAATTTTTCTAACTCAAACTGCCTTTGTTTTTCTTTTTTTTTTTTTTTTTTCCTCCCTTTCAAATCTCCAGTTTTTCTTTTTTTCCTCCCATTTTTAATTTAAGTTCCAATTCTACATTTGGATTTTCCACCGGAATATGTTCCAGATCTCCTGGTGCAAACACATTTTCATCAATGTAATATTCAACAATCTCTCTAGCCAGTCTTGCTTTTCGCATGGCTGGTTTTACATCTGTCAGCTCTAACTGTCTGCATATTTCTAGCAGTTCTGTCTTTTTAAAAGACTTCAAAACCTCTACGGTTGGTGATGCCAAGAAATCATCCATTGCTGTTGATCTGCCAATATATATCTAGGAAAATTCAAAAAAACAATTTCACTATTTGAAATTTTAGATTTTCAATAAATGACTTGCACAATGGTCTATCCCGGACCCGAGCCCCCAATTTGTTATGGCCCCAATTTGTTATGACGTCACGGACAGCAAGGGATGACAGACAAAATTCTTCAACTTCAACAGATTTAATTAAACAAAACCCTTTGAACAAATCTACAACTCTACCCTACTGACCAAGATTGAAATAATAATAAAAAAATAGTTACAGTCCCTTGGTAATTGAGATGGTGCTGCTATGTTGCGATGTCCTGGGACAGCAAAATACTCCAACATAGGCAAAAATCCACAAAAATCTTCACAGGTCTTGAAAAGAGTGACAGGTCTGGTCAAATGTATCCTTCCACAATTTCTCCTAGCAATTTCTCCTACTACTACACTCTCTCGATTTTTCTCCTTATATACTCTTTTCCAGCCCCCTCTGAGGCACGCCCAGGACATGCCCAAAACCTAGCTATAGATTGCTTAACAAAAAAACATGTCAATACTGCCATCTAGTGGCTTTTTACCACATTACAGAAGCTAAAGAACACATCTTAACCAGGGGTGCCAATAATTATGGAGGGCTCTGTAAATGATATGTTAACTTCAAAAATATTGGAGGACTATGTAGTTTGTACATTACATTAAAATTAACACATTTATTACCGTGCGGGCTGGTATTGTGTGTCATTATGGTAATATGTGGTCCTGAAGATACCTTATTGTAGGGGAAGCTACCACAGAAGAAGTATTGAGTACTTTGCCAGGTTTTTATATGTCTGTCTGTCTGTTTGTTCGTGAAGAGATTTTATCAATGCAATAGCATCACAAGCTTGCAAGATGCAGTCACAAAACTTTGTAATTCTGTAATTGAGATCATAATGAAGGCTGACTATATATATATATATATATATATATATATATATATATATATACAGTGCTGTACGCTAGCTTTTTCTGCTCATAGCACTGGTGCTACAGAGGTTCATAGTCTTGTAGCACAAGACAAAAACTTGTAGCACAGTAAACACATTTTTAAAATGGCAGTGTTTCCTCAAGGTTTTTTTCAGCAGCGGGGGCAAAGGGTTTTTTTTTTTTTTTTTTGTACCCTGGATGGTGTGCCCGTGTGAATATCAATCAGCAATTTAAAAAGTTTAAAAAAGACACTTGACTGCAAATCAAGCTTTAGAACATATTAATCAATGCCATTTATATTCTAAATATTTATACAAATACCTATTTGCAGTGGTGGGCGGTGGACGGAAAACCGAGGGGGCGGAAAACATCCCTTGAAATGGATGAGATTAGCGACCCGATTTCAATCACTGTTCTTGGTCATCATGTTATTTTCCCTTTTAATGATTTGTTCACGCGAGTGGATAATAAATTCTATAAAATGTTTAATTCACATGCCTTAATAGGCAACTCTTCACGAAAAAAACCACTGTGGATTCTCCGCGTTAAATTTAGTCACATCCTAAGCAAGTCGTCAAACCTGTGCATAATGACTGTTTAATTGAAAAAAATTGAAATGCGCTCTTTTTTGCGTTCAGCTGGTGTGTTTGATTCATAAAGATATATAATAGAACCAGAGAGAACAAGGAAGTACCTTTGCTTCAGCCAGTTAGCATGTTAGCTTCCTGCTTCCGCGTTTCCCAAGGATGCAATTTTGTGGCCAAAGACGCAGCAGCTCCGTAGACACAAATTGAAAAGTGCACATTTTTTTCTTGTCAAATAAAGCAAAAACAAAAGAAAATGTATTTGGTAATCCTTCATTATTTTGCTCTTTGTCTGACGCAACTGTTCGATGTTTTCAAGAGGGCCTGTAAATTAAGAACTGACACTTAGAGCTTAATGACAGCTTCGTGCACGAGTTTGGTTGTCCAGCTGTTGCTCTGACTGCAGCAGTTCAGCCAATGAGTGTATAGTGCGTGCGCGTTCCGGATTAACTGCGTTGCTCGTCATTTCCCCTCGAACTCATTCGCCAATCCACACAGACGACGCATTTCCTTGGCCATTTGCGCTGTGTAATCAGATTGGCAATCTTATGAAATGGTGCCGAAAATAAGCACCCATGGAACGCCATTTTTATAGATGGCATCGGTCAATTCCATGCTTCCTGGGCTGAAGTAGCTAGCCTAGCATCTCCCATTGAAAGTAATAGGGGCGGTACTTCCTCGCTCTCTCCAGTTCTATTATATTACCTCCATCGTTTGATTTCTCGTCTTAACGAAGGCAATTAGCTACACTCTGAGAGGGGAGGGTTAAAGTGTCTTTTACCAGAGAAATTGACTGAAAACAGATCAAGACCAATAAGCAGTTTAAAGACATGTTTATCGCCCTCCTTGTTCTCTGTCCACCGCCCGCCACTGCTTATTTGTGTATTCTAACATTTTTTATGCATTTTATAATATATATTTGTACACATATTATAATGTATTTACTTGTACATATTCTATAAAACATGTATTTTTACATTTTTTTAAATATATTTGTACATAGGCTATATTTAATTATTTATCCTGGTTTCTGAAATAAGGATATGGTGTTTACACGCACAAACGCAAAAATGGGATTCTCCAAAAACCCGACCATATCCGGGATACTGAAGTCCATGTAACTAATACATAGAGAATACATTGCCAATGCTCATTTACTGTAACGTCAGCGGCTTTGAGACTCTTCTTAGAGAGGACGCGTCACATGAAAGTTAAAGCTCGCAACATGCGTTTACTCAGTTGGTTTCATAACTTTCTTGTGGTATTTCAAAGACTATAAGATTCTGTTTATCCCACAACAGAATAGCATAATTTAATAGAATGCAGATGTAACTTTCGTCAGCGCCTTAATGGAAACGTTAGTTAATTCGCAGTCATCCTAGCATTGCGCTAACTCCATTACACTTACACTTCATATTCAGTTTAGCTACGTATTAACAGCGTGACGAAACGCAGACCGGTTTTTCCTATCTTTTCTCGTACTACAGCTATTTGATTAAGTTCAATCTATTTTAACGTTATCTATCCCTAATAACGTATACCTTTTTTCTTGTTCTTCAGCTCCAGTAACGCTAACGTAAGGTGGTCTAACCTCATTCGAAAATTCTGTAAAATGATAAGAAAGTGCTGGTGCTGTTGTGGTTGCCATGACATCAGGAGCGTTTGACATTCTAGCAGTATTCCCATTCGTCGCGCTCGGAGACAGAGCGGGAGACCATTCGTTGACTGCAACTCGGAGTAAAAAAAAAAAAAAGAGAGAAATCCCATTCTGAAGTAGCGGCGGGCGGAAACTATGAATGGCGCTGAAAGCGGAGGTATTGTTGGAAATGGTGTTGGATAGGCAGGTGGGATCGTGTCTCTTAATCATATGACAGACTACAGCTACCAAGTAAATTAGCGAGGTGGCATTGTTTCACATCTCGCTCTCTCGCACACGCACAACGCCTCTGTCTCTCATCGCACCGGTGCTACAACAGGTTGTTCATTCATCGCACGGACCAATTTTAATGTTGCATGCACTGTGCAGCCCTGTATATTTATTTATACACGCAGGCGCAGACTGACCATCAGGAGCTGACAGCAGCCATGCAGTCAGCTTGACCTGCTAATATCTGAATTAGGAATAAATTGACAGACCGCTCAGAATCCACAAATAAGGCAATCGCTATGAAAATGAAACCATAACGCCACCCAGCGATGCACAGAGCGGCTGACTGTTACCTGCTTTTTAGACGCGCTTGGAATTATAAAGCAAACAAAACAGAAATGTGGAGCGGAGATGGAGAGAATGAAAAAATGCAAAGCACTGGCCCGAAGCAGCTTAGTCTTTAAAAATTGCTGATGTGTTCGCCAGTGAGGAAGCAGGTCAGTCAAAAACACTCGCTAAAACAGACACACACCCATCATAGCTAGCTTTCACTTAAAGAGGCAATCAATAACTTTTTAACTGGCAAGCCAGTAGCGTTATTATATTGCTGTAGCTTGGTAGCTAGCAGATTTGGTCAGTCTCGCAACGGAAAAGGGAATAACCATTGATAATTTGTGTCTGTCCATTGATACTCATATGAAAAAGTACATCTATCCAGTTGGAGTGACTGAATCGCTAGTCAGATGATGACGTCCTGTCAACCTAATGAAAGAACAAGGATCGCGACTGACTAGCGATTCAGTTACCCGACCTGAATGAATATCAATGGACAGAAAATATTATTGCCCTTTTTGTTGTCAGTCTGACGGAATCTGTTAGCAACAGCTGTATCATAAAGCTAACGGGTTGCCAGTTAAAAAGTTATTTGTTGCATCTTTAATAAGTTCCACTTAGTGGACGCCGATTAATAACCGCTGTTGGGGAACCTACTTTGAAAGCATGGCTTTTGAAGCTACCAATGACCTTACCCTGAAAGCAGTTCAACGACAGAGAAGCTATCCTAGGAAGAAATCTAGTTTGGTCGACTAAAGCTACTTAGAAAAAGTAGTTCAAAAACTACTGATTACACAATTTGTCAAATTGACAATGTTGACAATTGATAATGACAGAATGCTTTTGAGCATATTATCAGTAGAGCAGCTAAAAAACGAATGCAACACATTGTACTGGACTACAGATGCTGATTTTCATAATATATTAATGATATAATATTTTTGTGCAACTAAAGTATGCTTTAATAGGTAGCATTTACAGTGTGTGTGTGTGTGTGTGTGTGCGTGTGGTTTTGATTCATTGGATATATGTACTTGATGCCTGAGAATAAATATAAACATTTTAGCTGGTTTCCTGGTTAACTAGTGGCAATCTCCTACATGTTACTCTTACTGGTCTGCTTTTTGGACATAAATGTTAACGTTGCAATCATTTTTTAACTTATTTACAGCATTGTAACTTATGTTAAATTCATATGTGTCTGGATGTGTATATGTGTGTGTTGTTTTTAATGATTTTTATACACGGGCTCATGGGTAACGTCAACTGTACAATTAATTTGTGCAATATTTTAAAGGACAATGTTATTCTGAAGCATAACTTTAATCACAATGGATCACGGTGGACAAGAAATGGGAAATCACTACATGATAAGAAATTGTATTATAATCCTAAAATATTAAATCAATCACGCAAATTATATGGAAAAGTCATGAAAATAGCAGTCAGTAACGTCATACCTTGTGGGAGGATGGCCAATCGCTTAACGATGATCAAGAACGAGGATGGATTCAGACGATGTTTATCATAATTCCCTTTTCACGTAAAAGTCGTTGCTGCATACAAAATTGCGCACAAGAAAGGTATGGTTGCAGCACACGGGAAAACTTTCATTGCCAAAAAATGTGCGGACAGAGTCATTCCAAAGGACATTAAAAATCAAGAAATTGATGCGTATAATCAAAGAATAAAAATCAAACTTTCTTTGGTAATGGTTGTGATTTACTGGACACAAAATGTTTTTTAGTATTTGAGCTAATATTTTTCAAAATCAGCGGAAATTAGTGGTCAAGAATTTGGTTTATCGGCGTGCACATAATACTTATTAATTTTAATTTCCCACATCCTTTTTGATAAAAACTTATTCTTGATGTCACATTTTGGTGTCTTATTCGAGCCAAAAATTATTTAAATTAATTTAATTTTAAAAAAAAACCTACTTGGGTTCAAGAGGTAGTTTTATCCTCACTATATCTTCTATGTGTGCAAAACAAAATGAACATGAATTAAAAGCATGAATCATTATCTGCTGATAATAAAACAATCACCAGCGCTCTCAGGATTTTATATCCGTCAGTGTCCCTTCAGTATGCTCAGAACGAGGCGAAAAGGCCTTTTCTTACTCAGCCCCATCTACTTGGAATACATTACAGCAAAATCTGAAACTGTCCAGGAGCGCGTTTCCCAAAAGCGTAGTTGCTAACTAAGTTATCATCTTACATATTTCGTCCATTCACAGACAATGGGTCCAACATTGTAAGTTATCGTCTGTGATTTTGGGAAACGCACCTGTTACGTGCAATGTATGTTTTGTCTGACTTGCTTGCCCTTATCTGCCACCAACTTCATTTGTTTGAGCCGCCTGTCAATCTTCATCATCCAAGCCCCGCCTCCACCAATTACAGCCTTCCCAGTTCCACTTCAACCAATCAAAAGCTTCCGTGTCATCCAACAGTCAACCAACCCGGATCCACCACATTGTTTAAAATCCTGAGTTGTTTGCTATTCTGGAGTTTTGCCTAGTTTTGATTTTGTTGTGTTAGTGCGAACTGCCCATATGTTAATTTTGTCTTTGTTATCCCTATTCATTTGACTGTGTATTTCGTTTGCTTTGTGTTCACTTCCAGGGCTTGGGACAGGTAAGACTGGGGGCTCCTGTACATATGCCCGTAGAATTTGTGATGTATAAACCCACTAGCCTTTAGGGGTGGTTGCCAACCACTGTATTTATAATGCTAGTTAGAGTAGATAGGCTTTTGTTTTGTGTACTTGATGCACTAGGTTAGATTGCTCTCTCTTAGCTAGTTTGTTTTTGCTGTTCTTTTGGCAACATCCAGCGTCCCTTGACCTTGGTTGTGAGAGTCTGCATTGTCTTGTTTGTTCCTGTTTTCTTTATTCTGTTTTGCACCACAGTAAACCTTTGTGCACTGAGTTGCTACTTTGTCCCCTCGTATTATTATTTGTACTTATCACTACATCCTAAACATCTCCTGGTTCTTACCAATTTTAAACATCCAGTTACCTACCCCTCCTGCACCCCTAGGCCTGTGGGGGTTGTAACAGCACCCCAGTGTGATCCCCCTGGGAGATTTTAAACTTATTCTAAAGAGAACGGAAAAATCATCATTGCAAAATTGTTCTTGTTTTTAGGTCATATTTTACTCTGCTTTCCTTTAAAGTTCTTATTTAATGCATTGTCATTGTGTCTGTCTGTAATTGGTTTTGTCCTGTGTCTATTTAAACAGGTCTCTCTTGGAAATGAGATCATTTGACTCAATGAGATAACCTGTATTTCATTTTTCATTTGCATAATACATGGACGTAACCCTCCTTCTTTTTTACCCATACGGAAAAGGCTTGCTGGCACTGGAGAGGTGGAGGGCCAGATCAATCCATTAGACAGCGCTTCCTGTATGTAATCTTCCACTGCCTTCATCTCTGGAACAGATCAGAAGTATAGTTGGCCATGAGGAGGCATAGAGCCAGGCAAGAGGTCAACAGCACAATAAGAATGGTGAGGTGGCAGAGAAGTAGCTTTGACTTTGCTAATGACGGCACCAGGTCATGTGATTCTGATGGCACTGAAGAGAGGCACCAGCAGTAGAAAAAGGTGCAGATGAAGACGACTCCAAGGGGGAACTGGCCTCGGCAGCAACAGGAACAAGCTCGGGACACCCCGATTCGGGACTGACCTCTACAGTGCCGGGAATCAAAGCAGGGAATACAGATGCTAAAGGGGCTTCTGCAGCAACTGGAACATTAGCCATAGTCTTAGGAGTCTGGGGGAGATCTTCAAGATGGCTCTGACACGTGACACCCCGAGTGGTAAGAGTGCTGGATGGCCAAAAGAGGGTTGATGAGAGCTCAACTAGGAGTGACCCAAGACAATGTGATCAAGGGGAGCGTCAATGAGATAGAACTGGATTACCTCCATGTGTTCAGATAGAGTAGTCATAGTGAGAGGACCAGTGATAAACGACAATTTACCAGTTCCTAGAGGATGGCCATCCAGAGCTTGCACAGCTTGAGGTGTCTCACAACATTGAAAAGGGATCTGAAGTTGATGGGCCAGGATAATGTCAGTCGTGACATTTGTCCATGGAAATAAAGAAAGAAATCCCTGAATGAGCACAACAAACAAAGCCCAGCATGTGGAGTCCGATGAAAGTGCTTTGAAGCCTGACTGGCAGAGAGCTCTATGCTCACATGAGGTGGAACGTGACTTTTTTTTTTTTTTTTTTTTGCTGCAATTGGTCTAGGGGGTACAAGTTAAGAGCAAGAACAGAACAAATGACTGTGATCTTTATAGGAAGTTTTGGGCAGGAAATCGGATCGCCCTGGCTAGAAAGTGGAGAGTTGGTCATGGGCAGATTTTCCAGCAGGATAATGACTGAATTGAGATCAAATGCTGATTTATCACACCCACACCAAACTCCATACAGAGGAGATCATGTTAAAACAACATCCATGTTCTGCAATGGCCAACTCAGTCCCTGAATTTAAATTCCATCAATCCTGTGGTCTGAACTGGAGAGGTCAGCCCATGAGTGCAAACCCAAGGATATCAATGATCTTAAACATCTCCACACAGTGGAGCGCAAAAATCCTGAACATTATATCAGCCTGAACATTATATCTACACTTCCGCCACACTAAACTCCCTCAGTCTGTTTTGGCTCTTTAATTTTTCATTGTGTAAAATATAGTGCATTTTACACCATACAATGTTAAACGACCGACTCGGTTACTTCTAAACTCAGGACACTTATGGATCGTTATCGCTGGTCATGTTGCCTAATTCAGCATTTCTCTTCTTTATGATTCAGGCCCACTGTTGGTCATTTGCGACAGGCAGCCTTTGGAATTTACGACACTAGCGTTTTTATATGACCACAGTGGCCTCTGAAATTACGGAAGGGGAGCAGAGAGGGACACGGTTGGGATACCGTTAATGGGAGGAGTGTGTCCCGTCAGGTGGCAAGACAGAGGGAAAGGATAATGCCAGTTTACTAAGGAATGACTGAAGGATACGAGAAACAAAAGAGGTAAATGGCTGGCAGTGTGACGAGCGCTTGGAGAAATTCAGAGACGCTATTTCTGCTCTGGTCCTGGCTGACGTCCCTCGCCTCCATTATCGCCGGTCATTTAACAGCAAACACGGGCGCAGAGCGTGAATTAAGGCAGCCTGGCACAGCGTCGGCCATCTGACATTATCCGTTTCTCCAGAAATAGTCATTGCAGATTATTAGTGACTGGCACCGTCATAAAAAATTAACGAAAGAAGAACCGCTGGATCGGTGCTGTAAAGCTCAGCTGGGCTGAGAGGTTGTCTCCGGCCTTCCATTTAGCAATCATTTTGGATGAGATGCTTTGATTGCTTTGAACTGCATGATTTTACGGTGACTCGGCACTGGAATCCGGGGTGAGGGCCGGACGGTGATGTGCGTTCATTCAGGCAGTTTCTATCACGTTATGCGAGAGTGTATCGGTGAGCGTGCCGCCCCAAGGGTCAAGCTAACCTCAACAATAAACAAAATGGCCGACCCTTCCTCTCTTTATTTAGTTCAAGGCCAGTTTTGAGAAGGTCAGTAACAGAGTGGGTTTGGAAAATCTCAGTTTCTTTTCTTGGCCTTGTTAAGCAGATCATATGAAGTGGTGAGAATGATTTTCCTTCTCCCTGAACATTAAATGATTATTTGATTGGCAAGCGAGAGTTAAACACCAAGCGATCCTCAGGGACACAGTTGTTTACTAGAGGTTAAATGCTCCTTTAGACATGACGCTTCTGTCTCATCAGTTGGCGACTCACTGCTTCTCTTTGCTGCGTGCGTTTCTGGTGAGTAATCCATGAATTTATCTGAGCAACTGTAGGGCCACTTATGCCAAGGAACAATGACATCCAGCAGAATAAATCAAAAATCATCTAAATCAAAAAGTTGATCCCGTGGTGTTTCAAAATACTGGTCCAGGAGGAGGGAATAGTATTACTCCTGCTCGGTGCATCGATCAAGTGCTCAGGCCTCAGCTCATGCCATATTTTTGAACACCATGCAAATCACATATTCCAGCATGACAAGGGCCGTGCCCACAGTGCTCAAGCTAGAAGGGACTTCTTACAACATTGTATCTGAGCCATGCAGTGGCCTGCACTCAGATCTGAACCCCATGGAGCACACAGAGGTTTAAGACGACTGAATGACTTTCAACTGAGTCCAACAACTACCGCTGAACTCAGTCACTCATTTCTCAGAGTGTGGCCACATGTTCCAATAGCCTTCATCAAACCTCTAATTTATTGCTGTACGGAAGAGGCATGACTGTTATCAATGTTCAAGGTGGTCAAGCCAGATCTCGACTTTCTTTTCTCATAACCCACTTATTCTGGTCTTCATGCATTCGAGAAAAACATTCTTGAGAATACGATGATCATAAATGTAATATTTAATCAAAATTGTTGCAACAATTAATGGCAGTTTTTTTTTTGTCCAGGCAGTGTATTACAACTAATGTTTGTTTGGTACAAAAGTAATTTATGTCCAAGTACCCTGATATGAGTGGTTTTTTTCAAGTCATATCACATCAATAATGATGTTTTGCTAATTAAACATTTGTGTACTATAAAATTGATTGAAACATAAATCCTGTTGTGTCGTTATTACTATTGGGGCGGTTGGAACTGGTTAAATTAGCTGTAGTTCACTACACACATAAGAGAATGTAAGAGGGGCATGTTGTAGAGAGCAGAGTGACCCGTATCACTGCTCCGAGCCCTGAACTAATGTTATAGCTCGTAAATAAGGCATAAGTGAGTGCCATATTCAATCTCTCCATCAGCCGCTGGCCTTAATCACACAAAACCAATTGGAACCTCTTCAGAGAAAGTGAAATTGGCGATAACCCGAATCATATAACGTCTATGATAGGCTCATTTCACTAGAAATAACATGTTATGCCTCTCAAACAAAGAATGTGTTATTTGCATAATTACATTTTGGAAAGGGAATGAATCATTAATTTTTTATTTATTTATTTTTTTGAAAGCCATCAGGTTGCATATGAGTCCTGCATATGCGATGAGCATGCAGGGACCCATTCATATTAACGCATCAATATTTACTACCATCACTTTCATAAGCTTATATTTTTATGAAGTTTGCGCATTTTAAATGAGACACAGTAGATGTTTGTTGTGGTTTTCATCCAGACATATTTTCAGATTATGAGGTTCCCCCATCCCCAAGCAATTGGAGAGTGTGTGTTACTGCTGCTTACATAATATGGTTATTGATTATGATTATTGATTATGGTTATTAAACATGGCAATTAATCTACTGATGAATATGATGAGAAATATTGAAATATAATCTTCAATGTGTTCTGTTGGGACCCAGATCAAATAGGTCTGACAGTAGCAGCTGAGATAAAGCCGTTGGAAGGCAGTCACACGCTTGTATTCTAGCAATTTGCCAGAGTTGAGTTATAATCACTTAAAATAATATGAAAAATTTGCAAATAAAACATGTCTGCCATAGCTGATTAGTTTGAATGATTCTCCCCATATGTTCTACACATGGAAAAGATTATTACTCTGACTTGATCATAATTTTTTTAAAATCTTATTTTAGTCCTGTGATTTTTATCTCAGATATATGTCTTGTCTCACAGAAAAAAAGAAAGTCATTGATTTAAAGCTGAAAATGGAATATCATGCTCTGTTTATACTGCAGTTAATGCCCAGTAATGACCATCCCCCAGTAAAAGAGTATCTTGAGATTTCAGAGTGTGGTAATGGGTTGAGATTCTCTCTGCGCCAGACCATTAGCCCAGTGTGGCAGTAATGGGGCTCCCGGTGAACTGCGTGGGGCTGGTCTGTGTGACACAGATAGGGACTCTAAATATCTGCAGCTGATGAGAAGTGATTCTGCTCAATACTGGCGGCGCAGATCCAGGCCTTTGGGGGCGTTTGTTAGGTATGAGATACTGCATCATACACCTGGGAGTTTGTACAGCGGGAAAAGGCTGACGGAGCAAAGTAAACTAAATCTGCTCAGTGTCCTCACGATTTATGGGCTCCAGTCATCCAATCTGGCTGCTGCATAAACATGCGCACAGGTACACACACACACACACACACACACACACAACACACACACGCAAGCACACACACACACACACACACACACACGCATACACACACACACCCACGCGCACATGCGCACACATCCACGCATGCACAAACACACACACGCACACACACGCACACACACACACACACACACACGCATGCACACACACCCACGCATGCACAAACACAGACGCAAGCACACACACACATACATACACACACACACATCCAGTCAGTCGCATACATCTCACCTTTAAAAACACACACACACACAAATATTGTCAAAGTGATGAATTTAAGTCTGTTATCACCTGTACACAAAGCCTGCAATTTACAGAAAAAGCCTGGCATTAAACAATAATCACAAAATTATACTGTACAAATATTTTCTCAATTCAGAAGTAATTATAAATTTATACTCTCATCAACAACATTGTGCGCCACAAAATAATTACACACTCTTCAGCTGTTCTGTTCAAATCAGACTGAAATAGTTTGGAGAAAATCAGTCTCGAAGACAACGCACTGATGTTCTGTTAAACTTCGACAAAATTATGAGGCTACCTTACTTCATCCCATTAAACAAATAAATGAATCCATACATTTTCAGTTGACTACTGAATAATTCATTAAACTGGCATAAAAAAGTAAATTTGTTGGACGGTAAGAAAAGACAAGACCTCGGTTAGTGAATGAGAAGGCTGCCCGGGTCTTTTTCCTATCAGTACAGTGATAAAGTGATTTATGCTTAATCCCACTTAATGATGACTAAACACTACATTAAAATTACTCTTACTACAAGTGTGTATATAGAGGGGTGGCTGGGGAGGGTGTAGCTCAGTTCCGGCTGAGGTGGATGACGTGTGGCAGACGACCTCATCAGAGACCCTGGACTGACAGATATGTAGGAGACGGCTTTATAACGGAGATTAGTGCTCATGTGTCTCCAACAGCAGTGTAATGTAGTACACACTATGCTACATCCAACCAGGTCCTACCAACCACATCGCCCGCGAAACACCTCTGTCCCTTCCCTACCATCCAAAAATTCCCATCCATAATGGATCACTTAGTCAAGACATAAAACCCAAGGTGTTTTCACTCCAAATGTTATTTCTCCTCCAGACCGACCTCGATTCATTTTTCAGTGCCGCACACGAAACAAAAACAGTGAGTAAATAAATAAATGTATAAATAAACACGCTGTATGCAGTTAAAGTCAATGGCCCTCAGAATGGAACTTTGAATGAGGATCAGCAAGGATTTTTCAATCATTTTATTGTGTTTTCCGGTGCTTCACAGACACCTAAGTCATTTTTTTCCTTTTACACAGGCAATATCCGGGGTCTTTCTAAGAGACAGCGAGAGCTTAGCTACAGACTGCCAAGTGAAAAAGCCCTGCAGGAATATGTGACTCATAAGTGTCTCAGACACAAAGATAAGCCAATCCACTGTTTCACTGTCTTTATTTCAGAAGTATCTCCCACCGACCCAAAAGTAATCACCACGCCACTCAAAAAGGCAAAACATACATGTGAAGTCATCAGTAAAATGTAAGACTCATTACCATTTTTCTTTGTTTGAACATGATTATGCTGGTTCATCAGTCTGCCTGTTGTGTAACGGTTATGCTTGTAATTAACTGTTCTGGTAACACTTTACAATAAGGATACATTAGTTAATGCAGTAATAAGAATTAACTACCAATTAATTAACAGTTAACTAATGCATCAGAGAGCTAAATAAGGATTAGGTAACCTTAACTTACCATTTATTAATGCTCTTTCACATCCTTATTATGAAGTTCAAAACATCCCTTAAGTATCCTTTAAGTAACACCTCAAACCATCAAACTTTTCAATAATATATTAATGAATAACTTAGATAACATGAACACCATTATTAAATGATTAGTAGACCCACTGTTAATTACTGTTAATTAACTGATACAACATAGTCAATGCTTCTTACTGCATTAGCTCATGTTAATTAATGTACCCTTATTATAAAGTGTTCCCACCGCATTTCCATTTCAAACATGTATGGACTTCATAGATCCACAGAGGTCCTGAAGGTGCTATCGCTAAACCTTAACCTTGGCCCCATCCTGACATTACAACACGATCAAGCAGTTTTGGCTAAAAGGTTGTTGTCACAACAAGCAAGTCCACCAATAAGAGGGTTGGTAGAGGTGTTTACAAAACCTCGGAATCCTTCTGTAAATTCACCCATAAAATGTGCTGTCGATTGTGTTCACTGTGACACTGCGAGGCTCCATTTAACATCACTCCTCTGTTTTTTCCTCTTCCTGCTGTCATTCCAACGGCCACATCAGAGTAAGAAGACTGATAACCTGTCGAACTGTGCAGTTCCTGTAAACAGAGTATCGGAGGAGAGCATTATGAGAGAACAATATTTCTGCACTCAGGGAACCACACGAGCTCCGACCTTTCAGTCAATCTTCCCAGGCTTCCAAAATCAGGCGCTCTAACAGTCAGAAATGAAGCACCCCTGGCAGTTTTCCTGATTGTGAAATGAAGCAACAGCCATGTTTTATTGTCCCTGCGCTAGAACTGATGACTTTCAAGGGCAGGTCCGTCTGTATCAGTCTCTCTCAGTCACTATTTAACATCTGTCTCTTTCATCGACTGCCCAAAAACACCCACACAAACTAAGGCAATGGATCCTAAACGAGTTCCTGGAGACCCACTTTTCACTTTAGGTTTTCATTTCAAGCCTATCTTGGCAAATGTAATTCTACTAATTAGGAGCTGAATGAGATCTCTGGCTTTTAGTACGCTTTGTTGTGTGCATTGAAATGGAAAGCGACAGGATGTTAAATCGTTGAACAGCTAAGGAGCCACTGAGTAGTTAATTATTCAAAAATACAATCTGAATTGCTAAAGTTTCTCAAGAAAAGTGCTAATTCAATTGTCAAAAATTATTATTCATACAATTTGTGTGTGTGTGTGTGTCTGTGTGAATGAATGCATGTGGGCATGTCTGAGATAATAAAAAAAAAAGAAAAAAGTAGCACACAGCACACAAAGGACGTGCATCTGGGCCTGCGTAATAAGGCCCACACACTTGTGCAGACAATAAAAGTGGATGAAATTTGAAACAAAGCCACTAGCACAAGTACTGATCTAGTATTACAACAAAATGCTCAAAATTCAAAGCCAATGCACACTTCAGTCTCTGTGTCATCAGCGTCTACAATAAGGAATGACTGCTTTTAAAAAGAAAAAAACAAAGAATTACAATAATCTGCTTCCTAATGACGCCAAATACAACTTCCACCAATCAGTAAACAAGGCAGTAAAATTGTTGTCAAAACTATTTGAAACTTGGAATGATTTGTCTCAGTTATATTCCAGACTCCCCTGCCTGAAGTGCAGCTCCTGCCCGGGCTCTTCATCCGAACCATCGCTGACCTGTGCTGACCTGAGCGGAGAGACGTCACCTCTTCATAACGGTCAGTGAAGGTCCCCCCCCTCCCCCTCCCCCCTCCCGTGCCCCCACCCCACTGACGCCACCAGCAGCAGCTCAGAGCTTACAATACTCGTGGTGAGGAGTATAAAAGCCCTGTAGAAACTTCCAGAAAACACTGAGTGGCTTTTAAAAACCCCTCTCTCAGGAAAAATGCAGGCTCATCCACTGCTATATAAAAGCTTGAAAACCAACAGTGAACTGCATCCCACTGAGTGAGCTAAAAACTCAAATACAATAAATAAGTAAGTACATAAATAAATAAATAATGTCTTTTCAGGCCATATTTAGACTTAAAACATGGTTTCCATCGCTTTTTTTGCTTAATAACACATTAAAATAGCCTAATCAGATGAGATAATTTGACAAATCTGAAGATTTGCTAATGATGTAAAACATTTTACTCTGAAAGCAAACATATCAAACAAATTAACATATGAAATAAAGGCTTCCAGCCCAATAATTAGGGAGTGAGGTGTGACGGACAGTTGGATACAATGTCTGATAAACTTTCATTCTGGCTGCAAGGAAGATGTCCTACCTCTTAAGCACATTGCTGGACATGATTTTGTTTAACGTATGGCGCGTGAATCGACATAATACCGCATAGCTAATGTAGGGCAGCTTTAAACTTCACTGTGTGAAGCAGCGTGTGACGAGAGTCAGCTTTGCTGTCCAAAATAACACCCCTCTGTAGCTGCCTCAACTTAGCTTAAGCGCAGCTTGTGTTCGGTAAGACATGTCTGAAACCTGCATTATCGGTTACAGACAGACAGGTCCAGAGCTGGGCAGAGAGAGACAGAGAGAGAGAGGGGTGTGACGAAACGAGAATAGAAAATGAATATGCCGCAGGCTTGTCCATGATTACTTTTTTATGATTATTGCGCCGGATCTTCCTGCGCAGTAATAAAACAGGGCCATGATCACGCTCCCCCTGCTGAATAATGTGGAAACCCTGTTCAAATTTGGTCCGATATTTTATCAGCTCGGCGGATTTTCATGCCGCGCACTCCGTCCTGCTACCAAACGCCCCCACATTACAGCACACAGACCTCCTGCTCTTCAGCCAATGCGCTGTAAGCAAATGTAAGTACAGCAAAGCTGAATAATGAAGAACGATTCAGGCTGCTTCACACCCAGCTTTTCTTCCAGTGTTGAGAGGCTCAAGCTTTTATAATAAATAAATAAGTAAATGCACAAACACAACTCAGTTCGAAATGCTCTCCATCTCTCCCATCAATTGAAGCGCACAGACAGTTCAGCGTATTGCCACGCTCCCATTCCAGAAGTAATTTCATAACAAACCTCCATGCACCTCGCAGTCAGCGCATTACATTGACTGATAAAATGGCCGAACGCGAATAACGTTCAATAAACCTCGCCGAGTCATGAATTTTGCTATAATAGCAGAGCATCAATCACAGGGCTGGGGCCGGCTCAGAGACGTGAGGTGGGGGAGGGAGTATTGTGCTGGGGGGGGGTTAAATTCTGCCCACGAACTTCTGCCTGCCAACAGGAGGCGACACTGTCCATCAGTCTGTCTCTGCCTGCCCTGTCCGTCAGTCTGTCTCTGCCTGCCAACAGGAGGCGACACTGTCCATCAGTCTGTCTCTGCCTGCCCTGTCCGTCAGTCTGTCTCTGCCTGCCAACAGGAGGCGACACTGTCCGTCAGTCTGTCTCTGTTTGCCAACAGGAGGTGACACTGTCCGTCAGTCTGTCTATCTGCCTGCCTGTCCGTCAAATGCCTCTGACAGACATGGAGGTAACCTTGGCACCAGACCACTAAAACCGTTAGCGTTTGTTATACAGTGGAGCCAATCAGAGGAGGGAAACACACCCGAAGTTCCTGACTAAGCAGTGCTGTTATCACATCAGGCCGACCTCTCCAGCTCATGAATAAAACATGAGGTGCTCCCTCGTTTACTAACTAATCTGAGTGATACGCTGGGGTGTTGGGACGCCATGAATTCGGGTGCATTCCTTCCTGTCTCGATGAGTTTGGTGCCCCAGACATGCTGAGGAAGCATTAATGATTACTGAAGGAGAGATGAGTTCCAGCAGAGCGACAGCTTACTCTTACACCAGAGCAGCGCTTTAACACACTTACTCTTACACCAGAGCAGTGCTTTAACACACTTACTCTTACACCAGAGCAGCCCTTTAACACACTTACTCTTACACCAGAGCAGTCCTTTAACACACTTACTCTTACACCAGAGCAGCCCTTTAACACACTTACTCTTACACCAGAGCAGCGCTTTAACACACTTACTTTACACCAGAGCAGCGCTTTAACACACTTACTCTTACACCAGAGCAGCGCTTTAACACACTTACTCTTACACCAGAGCAGCCCTTTAACACACTTACACCAGAGCAGCGCTTTAACACACTTACTCTTACAGAGCAGCTTTAACATACTTACTCTTAGCAGTGCTTTAACACACTTACTTTACACCAGAGCAGCACTTACTCTTACACCAGAGCAGCGCTTTAACAGACTTACTTTAGAGCACCCTTTAACACACTTACTCTTACACCAGAGCAGTGCTTTAACACTTACTCATACACCAGAGCAGCGCTTTAACACACTTACTCTTACACCAGAGCAGCCCTTTAACACACTTACTCTTACACCAGAGCAGCGCTTTAACACACTTACTCTTACACCAGAGCAGCGCTTTAACACACTTACTCTTACACCAGAGCAGCGCTTTAACACACTTACTCTTACACCAGAGCAGTCCTTTAACACACTTACTCTTACACCAGAGCAGCCCTTTAACACTCTTACACCAGAGCAGCGCTTTAACACACTTACTCTTACACCAGAGCAGCGCTTTAACACACTTACTCTTACACCAGAGCAGCGCTTTAACACACTTACTCTTACACCAGAGCAGCGCTTTAACACACTTACTCTTACACCAGAGCAGCCCTTTAACACACTTACTCTTACACCAGAGCAGCGCTTTAACACACTTACTCTTACACCAGAGCAGCGCTTTTAACACTTACTCTTACACCAGAGCAGTGCTTTAACACTTACTCATACACCAGAGCAGCGCTTTAACACACTTACTCTTACACCAGAGCAGCCCTTTAACACACTTACTCTTACACCAGAGCAGCGCTTTTAACACACTTACTTTTACACCAGAGCAGCGTTTTAACACACTTACTCTTACACCAGAGCAGCGCTTTAACACACTTACTCTTACACCAGAGCAGCGCTTTAACACACTTACTCTTACACCAGAGCAGCGCTTTAACACACTTACTCTTACACCAGAGCAGCGCTTTAACACACTTACTCTTACACCAGAGCAGCATTTAACACACTTACTCTTACACCAGAGCAGCGCTTAACACACTTACTCTTACACCAGAGCAGCGCTTTAACACACTTACTCTTACACCAGAGCAGCGCTTTAACACACTTACTCTTACACCAGAGCAGCTTTTAACATTTACTCTTACACCAGAGCAGTGCTTTAACACTTACTCTTACACCAGAGCAGCGCCTTTAACACACTTACTCTTACACCAGAGCAGCGCTTTTAACACACTTACACCAGAGCAGCGCTTTAACACACTTACTCTTACACCAGAGCAGCGCTTTAACACACTTACTCTTACACCAGAGCAGCGCTTTAACACACTCTTATACCACCAGAGCAGCGCTTTAACACACTTACTCTTACACCAGAGCAGCGCTTTTAACACACTTACTCTTACACCAGAGCAGCGCATTTAACACACTTACTCTTACACCAGAGCAGCGCTTTTAACACACTTACTCTTACACCAGAGCAGCGCTTTTAAACACACTTACTCTTACACCAGAGCAGCTTTAACACACTTACTCTTACACCAGAGCAGCCCTTTAACACACTTACTCTTACACCAGAGCAGCCCTTTTAACTTTAACACTTACTCTTACACCAGAGCAGCGCTTTTAACACACTTACTCTTACACCAGAGCAGCGCTTTAACACACTTACTCTTACACCAGAGCAGTGCTTTAACACACTTACTCTTACACCAGAGCAGCGCTTTAAAACACTTACTCTTACACCAGAGCAGCGCTTTAACACACTTACTCTTACACCAGAGCAGCGCTTTAACACACTTACTCTTATACCAGAGCAGCGTTTAACACACTTACTCTTACACCAGAGCAGCGCTTTAACACACTTACTCTTACACCAGAGCAGCCCTTTAACACACTTACTCTTACACCAGAGCAGCGCTTTTAACACACTTACTCTTACACCAGAGCAGCCCTTTAACACACTTACTTTAACACACTTACTCTTACACCAGAGCAGCCCTTTAACACACTTACTCTTACACCAGAGCAGCGTTTAACACACTTACTCTTACACCAGAGCAGCGCTTTAACACACTTATTTTACACCAGAGCAGCTTTTTAACACACCTCTTACACCAGAGAGCAGCTTTAACACACTTACTACCAGAGCAGCCCTTTTAACACACCAGAGCAGCGCTTTTAACACACTTACTTATTTTACTTTTAAGAGCAGCTCTCTTACACCAGAGCAGCGCTTTAACACACTTACTCTTACACCAGAGCAGCGCTTTACACCAGACACTTTAACACACTCTTACACCAGAGCAGCGCTGAAAACACTTACTCTTACACCAGAGCAGCAGCTTTAAACACTTACTCTTACACCAGAGCAGCGCTTTTAACACACTTACTCTACACCAGAGCAGCGCTTTAACACACTTACTCTTACACCAGAGCAGCGCTTTTAACACACTTACTCTTATACCAGAGCAGCGCTTTAACACACTTACTTTACAGAGAGCAGCTTTAACTCTCTTACACCAGAGCAGCCCTTAACACACTTACTCTTACACCAGAGCAGCGCTTTAACACACTTACTCTTACACCAGAGCAGCGTTCAACACACTTACTCTAACACCAGAGCAGCGCTTTAACAGACTTACTCTTACACCAGAGCAGCCCTTTAACACACTTACTCTTACACCAGAGCAGCGTTTAACACACTTACTCTAACACCAGAGTAGTGTGATTGTAGCCTGCGCTCTTATAGCACTTTACAGATGTTGGTCCCCAATGTAAGATCTGAACTGGGCAAAAAAGCCTTCAAATACGCCGCCCCTTCTTCCTGGAATAATTTGCAAACGGAGCGGAAACTGTCAGGACTGATTTCTTTGGGGGAGTTCAAGTCCATTTTAAAGGACAGAGAAAACAGAATTCTGGGTAAATGTGTTTGCACCCAAGTTATTTTATTGAGAGCGGTGTCTCCGTTTTATTTTATGTGGAGTGTGTGATCAACAGTGCTGCTGTAAAACCCACAAAACAATAACCAACGGCGGAAATTGTAGGGCGAAGGTTCAACGTGTTCTTTTGGTTGGAATTAGCACGCGCGACGTCCTGGCTGGTGCGAATCACAATAAAATGGATGTATTTTCTCCGTTCGAACAACGGGGCACAAAAGCACAACGGTTACAATTAATCTGACTCCATAATAAATTTAGAATACCAAATTTAGTTATACCCTCGTTAAATATCTGACTCCAACTTAGAATTAGAATTTATAGTTTAGGGACACATGCGTGAATCTCGGGGCAGCTACGCCGCCAGACTCTTCCGTGAAAACCAGTTACTCAACCGACGCCCCCGGGTAATAGCGCAGTTGCCGGATCTTAGTTCGGTGAGAGTTCTAGAGGATGGAAGAAATTACCATGATAGTAGCAACTTTGGCATAAACATATCATGAACCCAGATTTATGTGCACCACAGGGCCCCTTAAGGGGATCGACCAGGCACCGGCTTATAAACTCAAGAAAACCCTTAAGGTCAATCCCCAGGACCGATACTACATAAACCCTTTATATAAGTAGACAGATTTATGCGCACCACAGGGCCCCTTAAGGAGATCGACCAGGCACCGGCTTACAAGCCCAGGGCTGCCCTTAAGGCCAAATCCCAGGACCGATACTACATAAACCCTTTATATAAGTAGACTGTAATCTGCAATCCAACTTAAAACCCATCACTACCTTTAAAACATCAGCTAGCTAGTCTGGAATGTAAGGACTCGCCCCCTAAGTACCGGTCGTAACGCGGCTAGAAAGAACAAAAGGATTAGGAGTCACGGAGACCACGCAAGCTTTAAGGAATGACAATAATTTATTCACCAGGTAGGCAAAAGCTTAAATCAAACAAATCAACACTAAGCCAATTACAAGTTACGCATAATTTAGAAGAGGAGAATAAAGTCATACCTGGAGGAAAAGGATACACGCACTAACGTGCGCGGGAAGTTCGAAATACGATGTTACATCATTGAAAAAGGCTACTCACGCGACTACTGCGCGCGGGAGAGATCGGATACGATCTTCCCCGAACAGCTCATTCTCTTTCCTATAAACCAAACCAGCAACCCCCTCCTCCAACCAGAGAGCCCCATAAGTTAACCAGGTGAGATATCGGGTTACAGGTCTCAGGACTGAGACAGAGTCAGGCCATTTGGCTGTAAATGAGGGGTCATTCAGACAAAAGGAACTTCACTTTATTACCCGAGAGGAGATTTTACCTTACTCAAATTTAGGGAGTCTCTAAAAGTGAATGAACTATAATTTCATTTGATATGAAACATATGCCATTCAACTCCTCGAATTGTAACAAAAACATACATATCAAACAAGCCAGGAAAATGTATGAATATGATGCGGTTGTCATGAAAAAGTCTTAAGCTGAATTATTATACAGGAAAATTGTGTTATAAGTACAGAAGTGATTTCTTATCAGTATATTAAACATATGAGAATATTATGACGTTCCCAGAGGTTTAGATTATTTAAAACAGATAAGTTAGGGTCCAGTCTTACACAGATGATTGAGGGCAATATGGAGCACTGGGTAAGCCAAAGGCCTCCCATGCAGGGTGACATCAAAGGCACAGAAACCATGCAAACCCCCACTCCCAGCTCAGAGGCTGGGTTTATTGCCTCCTCCTGTCCGGCCATTCACAGATACAGTTTGCTCACACTTTGCATCCCCCAGTTCTGGTCTCCAGTCTCTTACGGGCATAAATAACCCCCACTTCCCTTCACGCAAACCCCAGCAAACAACAAGTTGCTTGTCATCAGGAACTCGACAATTTGTTATATTGCATGGCGTTGAAATCTTTTGATGCTCAGAAGGCCTGCCAGTCTTGCTGCAGTGTCACAGATGCACTCATCAGCGCCAGCAGTGCTCCAACCCCCCTTTTCCCATCTTACACTGCTAACTCTCCCGAATTTTCCGGGAGTTTTAGTGGCATATGCACGTTCCTGTGGCTTACTCAGCAATTATTCAATTACCGTGTATTAAAGAGGTCCGCCCACAGAATTGACGTCCTTGTGCGAGGAGGTTTATCAGATTCACGTGTGTTAAGGTGGATTTCACCACTAGTATTATGGAAATCGATTATGACTCCAGACTTCTCACTCTTTTCTTTACTCAGGGGATGGAAGCAATTAAAGATGTTTCACACGGTCTTGCATCATTTAAAAAATTTAAAGAATCATTAAACACATGCTTTGCTTCCAACCCCTGAGAAAAAGAAAACCGCGAGAAGCCTGGAGTCATAATCAGTTTCCATATTACTAGTGGTGAAATCCACCGTAACACACGTAAAGCTGATAAACCTCCATGCGCAAGGACTTCAATTCCACGTGAGAATCTTTTAAATACGCATTGGTTGAATAATTGCTTACTGTGGCATGGGAACATGAACATGCCACTAAAACTCCCGGAAAATACGGGAGAGTTGGCAACACTGGATCAATCATGTGTACTGTGTGCTGCCTTTCTCTCTGTGTTATATGTGTCCATTACTGTAACTGTGCTAATGCTGCCCTCTCGGCTAGGGCTCTCTTGAAAAAGAGATTTTAATCTCAATGAGACTTTACCTGGTTAAATAAAGGATATATATATATATATATATATATATATATATATATATATATATATATGTATATAGACTGGGGTACAGGTTATAGCCTCAGGGGCCAGGGAAGGGTCAAGGGAAAGGTTGCAAAGTTGCTTTCCTCTGCAAATAAATGCAGCAAAGACTGTTCATACAACCTGCGTATTCCTGCTTTTACGACAGGGGGCTGGAGCCGACCCCAACATTAAATGCGTAAATGACAGGAAAACACCTTGGATATTTCACCGATCCGTCACAGGGATCATTCCCCAGCTCTCATATCTATGGCCAGTAGAACATCTCCTATAGCGTAACATGGATTTAATGCAGGAGGAAACTGGGGGACCCAGAGAAGACCTACACAGACACAGAGAGAACACTGACAGATCCCAGGAAAGATTTAAACAAACGACCTCCTTGTTGGGAGGAGAGGGTGCTACCAACTGCACCAGCTCTGAAAACGCAGCGTTAAGAGTCAGACTCCTACCGATCGGCGACAGCTCCGCCACGCTTCCGATGTAGGGGCCCTCCTGGAACTTGGGCTCGCTGTCGTTGATGTCCTGGACCTTGATGACGAACTCGGACTCGGGTTCGAGAGGCTGATCGGTAAGCCGGTCCCTGGCCTGTGCTCGGAGCGTGTAGAAGGCCTTCACCTCGCGGTCCAGCCTCTCCGTAGCGTGGATGTCGCCCGTGATCTGGTCGATGATGAAGATGGTGCCCGCCCCTTCCCCGGAGATGGTGTACTTGATGGATCCATCTCCCTCATCCGAGTCCGAGTGGATCTGCAAACCACAACAAGCAAGGGGCGGGGTACAGGAGGGTGCTTAGCAACCACACAAAACAACTAGGCTTTTCAGAGGAAACACTTCAGACTGCATTCATAATAAGAAATGCTTTATATTCTTTTATTCTTTTTACAAATAGAATGTATTAGACTGACCTTCATAAACTTCATGTCTTATAAGTGAAATGATCTTACTGTACTGTGAAATAAAACTGATTGACCCCATTAATATATTTAATTTTGCAAAATAGAAGAAATTGTAATGTAAGTTTAACTAAAATATATCAGACAATATTTAAGTATTTGTTAAGTTTGACATATATTTGGAGTATTAAGTGTTACTGCCTGTTGAATTACAAAGGCAAATGACAAATATTTCATCATACACATGATCATGAACATTTATTGGTAATGCACGAGTGGCAGGTTATTAAGGGAAAGAAGTTAGCATTATCCAAACAGTATACACAGTGGTGCAGTGGTCCCTTAAACCCCGTTCACACAGCTCTGCGACCTTACAAAGACCATGTCGATCACCCCGATCTGAAAAAGTAATCAAATCGGGGCATTATCGCCGTCAAAATCCAGCAATTTGGGATATTAAAGACTACATCACGACTGTACTGCGATGCTTCTACGTCAAAAGCGCTGCTGACTCGCTGCCGCTACGATTACACCTAGACCAATGCCGACCAAGCGGTTGTTTCTACTACGTTGCCGCTATGACGTGCAGGACCATACTACGTTGTTAAACAGACCTAGAAGACTGTAGGAGGATGTCGCTACGCTGGTGCTGACCATATTACGCTTCTAGTACGATTTGTGGCGATGTCTATGTAATCGTAATTACTGTATGCATTATATTTCTTTGGAGTATCTTATGCTTGCTCAACTGATTTTGTGATGCCTAAGTTAAATACAGTGGGTGAAGAAAATACACTACAGTAAGCAAAAGTCATTGTACTTATTATTTAATTTATGCAGTTATTTTGTGCACTGATTTAAGTTATAATTTATGTCCTCTTGCTTCGATTGAATATTAGTTCCTACTAATAATTGTTTTACTGGGGAAGAAGAAGCGTGATGGGGAAAAAAGAAAAGCAGAAAAAACGATTGAGTTGAGCAGTCCGTTTTGTTGGATGTAACGTTAGCTGTACAGCACTGTATTGGTGTGATTAACAAAGAACGAAGATTAAAGATTGATTTACATACAACCAATTGTAGCACTCATTCCCACAGCCCAGAGACTTGGAGCATGCGACCTAAATCGAGAAACGAGGGGTATATCTATATAAATCGGGGGTGTTCAAGCATTTCTTCAGTTCTTTCCCAACTTCGAAGATGAACGGAACTGATGTTGATTTGATTCAACTGGCTCTGCTCCAACAAGAACGGTGCTGCGTTTTTATTACGACCACAGAGATCTCACCACGATGCTATCACGCTGCTTGTACGATAATGACATTCCCACTACGTTCTTTGCCCCGCTTTTTGTTGGCAACGACCCGGCTATGCTTATTTTGTGCACGTTCAAAATAAGCGTGGGGAGAGCGTGCAGCTTCCCGACCTAGGAGATTCCACCCCGACCAAACCACGCTTATGGAGATCCTCCCACGTTTGGCCCACGAGTGGCGACGCTCTCGGCCACTTCTCCATCGTAGTAGAAGTGGTGTCTATGTGTCAACAGGCCTTTAGGAAGTGGGTGTTCCGGATAAAGCAGTTAGCATTATCCAAACGGTATACACAGGGGTGCAGTGGACTCGTAGGAAGTGGATGTTCTGAATAAAGCAGTTAGCATTATCCAAACGGTATACACAGGGGTGCAGTGGTCCCGTAGGAAGTGGGTGTTCTGGATACAGCAGTTAGCATTATCCAAACAGTATACACAGGGGTGCAGTGGTCCCGTAGGAAGTGGGTGTTCTGAATAAAGCAGTTAGCATTATCCAAATGGTATACACAGGGGTGCAGTGGTCCCGTAGGAAGTGGGTGTTCTGGATAAAGCAGTTAGCATTATCCAAACAGTATACACAGGGGTGCAGTGGACCCGTAGGAAGTGGATGTTCTGAATAAAGCAGTTAGCATTATCCAAACAGTATACACAGGGGTGCAGTGGTCCCGTAGGAAGTGGGTGTTCAGGATAAAGCAGTTAGCATTATCCAAACAGTATACACAGGGGTGCAGTGATCCCGAAGGAAGTGGGTGTTCTGGATAAAGCAGTTAGCATTATCCAAACGGTATACACAGGGGTGCAGTGGTCCCGTAGGAAGTGGGTGTTCTGGATACAGCAGTTAGCATTATCCAAACGGTATACACAGGGGTGCAGTGGTCCGTGAGGGAAGTGGGTGTTCTGGATAAAGCAGTTAGCATTATCCTAACAGTATACACAGGGGTGCAGTGGTCCCGTAGGAAGTGGGTGTTCTGGATAAAGCAGTTAGCATTATCCAAACGGTATACACAGGGGTGCAGTGGTCCCGTAGGAAGTGGGTGTTCTGGATACAGCAGTTAGCATTATCCAAACAGTATACACAGGGGTGCAGAGGTCCCGTAGGAAGTGGGTGTTCTGGATACAGCAGTTAGCATTATCCAAACAGTATACACAGGGTGCAGAGGTCCCGTAGGAAGTGGGGTGTTCTGGATAAAGCAGTTAGCATTATCCAAACGGTATACACAGGGGTGCAGTGGTCCCAGAGGGAAGTGGGTGTTCTGGATACAGCAGTTAGCATTATCCAAACAGTATACACAGGGTGCAGTGGTCCCGTAGGAAGTGGGTGTTCTGAATAAAGCAGTTAGCATTATCCAAATGGTATACACAGGGTGCAGTGGTCCGTAGGGAAGGGGTGCTCTGGGCAGTTAGCATTATCCAAACGGTATACACAGGGGTGCAGTGGTCCCGTAGGAAGTGGGTGTTCTGGATAAGGTGGATGACTGAGGAGAAAGTGGATATGATTCTTCTAAGTGTTGCAATGGTTTTTGGGCTAATCTGTGATTTTACTGTATACTGACAGAAAAAGAAGTTGATGTACTCCATATACCTGCATATACCCTCCAGTAAACCATTGGACAATAAACCATACCTCCAACTCAAAAGATACTGACACACTGACATTCCCAGTGGCCAAGTAACATCAGGATATGGTAACATCCGCATAATCCATTACTAGGCATTCAGAAATTGGTTGTGATTTTGTGCAGCGTTGATAGTGAAAGAATTTTGGGGACAATCCATGCTACATGCAAACGCGATGACAAATTGAATGGAAGCCAATACATTTAGTTGAGAAAAGCTAATTAGCTCTTTGCCTTTTGACTTCGATTCATTGTGATCACAAAGCTCGCACGTAGCATGGAGCGTCCCTTTAACATGAAGAAACAAAGTGAGCAGCAAGCACAGGATTTTCTTTACATTCTGGCTGACAGGACGGGGTGGGGAGGGGGTAATGGATTAGAGGGAGGCGCTAATAACCGTGGGATCAGGGCCGAGGTTCGGAGGGATTAGGGATTCATCTCCCCTGACTCCACTGTAATTCAAACCCCAGGATACTTTCCGCCTTAACAATGATGGTGATAAAACAATTAGGCCGCTACTGCAATGAGCGAGTCCAGCACATTCCATCTGTCTGAACTGACATAATGGAGCTACCATACAACTTCTAAATACTGTCGTGCAGCTGGACTTCAGACAGGGATGGGAAAGAATTACATGATTTTAAGATTTTAGAATACCCCTTAACTTTATCTTTCAAAAATTCTCTGGGGGGTTTCATGCTTAATAAGATGGGATAGATGACCACCGTCCCCTGTGGGCAAGATTACAGCTGCTGTTTGAGATACAGGCAGCTGTGAGCCCAGAATCTTGCCCGTAGGCCTTACAGATATGGATTTTATTTTAATATGGATGGAGAAGGTCAGTCCAGTGGAAAACTCCTCTGTGTGTCATCTGCTCGCCCAGTACAGTGTAGCAGGCGCAGGGACGGTCTGGTCGGATCTGAGGTTACATCTGCTCGCCCAGTACAGTGTAACAGGCGCAGGGACGGTCCGGTCGGATCTGAGGTTACATCTGCTCGCCCAGTACAGTGTAGCAGGCGCAGGGACGGTCCGGTCGGATCTGAGGTTACATCTGCTCGCCCAGTACAGTGTAGCAGGCGCAGGGACGGTCTGATCGGATCTGCGGTTACATCTGCTCGCCCAGTACAGTGTAGCAGGCGCAGGGACAGTCCGGTCGGATCTGCGGTTACATCTGCTCACCCAGTATAGTGTAGCAGGCGCAGGGACGGTCCGGTCGGATCTGCGGTTACATCTGCTCGCCCAGTACAGTGTAGCAGGCGCAGGGACAGTCCGGTCGGATCTGAGGTTACATCTGCTCACCCAGTACAGTGTAGCAGGCTCAGGGACGGTCCGGTCGGATCTGAGGTTACATCTGCTCGCCCAGTACAGTGTAGCAGGCGCAGGGACGGTCCGGTCGGATCTGAGGTTACATCTGCGCTCGCCAGTACAGTGTAGCAGGCTCAGGGACGGTCCGGTCGGATCTGCGGTTACATCTGCTCGCCCAGTAC
The DNA here is from genome assembly GCA_029692085.1 of Gymnothorax javanicus. Lineage (NCBI taxonomy): Eukaryota > Metazoa > Chordata > Actinopteri > Anguilliformes > Muraenidae > Gymnothorax > Gymnothorax javanicus. The sequence continues at coordinate 102,764,496 of CM056202.1, read as the reverse complement.
AGTGTAGCAGGCGCAGGGACGGTCCGATCGGATCTGCGGTTACATCTGCTCGCCCAGTTCAGTGTAGCAGGCGCAGGGACGGTCCGATCGGATCTGCGGATACATCTGCTCGCCCAGTACAGTGTAGCAGGCGCAGGGACGGTCCGGTCGGATCTGAGGTTACATCTGCTCGCCCAGTACAGGTCAGGGACAGTAGCAGGCTCAGGGACAGTCGAGTCGGATCTGCAGTTACATCTGCTCGCCCAGTACAGTGTAGCAGGCGCAGGGACGGTCCGGTCGGATCTGCGGTAACATCTGCTCGCCCAGTACAGTGTAGCAGGCGCAGGGACAGTCCGGTCGGATCTGAGGTTACATCTGCTCGCCCAGTACAGTGTAGCAGGCGCAGGGACGGTCCGGATCTGAGGGATCTCGCGGTAATATCTGCTCGCCCAGTACAGTGTAGCAGGCGCAGGGGATGGTCCGGTCGGATCTGCGGTTACATCTGCTCGCCCAGTACAGTGTAGCAGGCTCAGGGACGGTCCGGTCGGATCTGAGGTTACATCTGCTCGCCCAGTACAGTGTAGCAGGCGCAGGGACGGTCCGGTCGGATCTGAGGTTACATCTGCTCGCCCAGTACAGTGTAGCAGGCTCAGGGACAGTCCGGTCGGATCTGCGGTTCCGGTCGGATCTGCTCGCCCAGTACAGTGTAGCAGGCGCGGAGGGACAGTCCGTCGGATCTGAGGTTACATCTGCTCGCCCAGTACAGTGTAGCAGGCTCAGGGACGGTCCGGTCGGATCTGCGGATACATCTGCTCGCCCAGTACAGTGTAGCAGGCGCAGGGACGGTCCGGTCGGATCTGAGGTTACATCTGCTCGCCCAGTACAGTGTAGCAGGCTCAGGGATGGTCCGGTCGGATCTGCGGTTACATCTGCTCGCCCAGTACAGTGTAGCAGGCGCAGGGACGGTCCGATCGGATCTGCGGTTACATCTGCTCGCCCAGTACAGTGTAGCAGGCGCAGGGACGGTCCGGTCGGATCTGCGGTTACATCTGCTCGCCCAGTACAGTGTAGCAGGCGCAGGGACGGTCCGGTCGGATCTGAGGTTACATCTGCTCGCCCCAGTAGCAGGCAGTCGGATCTAGGAGGTTACATCTGCGCCCAGTACAGTGGGACGGTCCGGTCGGATCTGCGGTTACATCTGCTGCCCAGCCCAGTAGCACAGGGACGGTGTCGGAGCAGGCGCCCAGGGGCGCAGGGACAGTCCGGTCGGATCTGAGGTTACATCTGCTCGCCCAGTACAGTGTAGCAGGCGCAGGGACGGTCCGGATCTACATCTGCTCGCCCATCTGCTAGCAGGCCAGGGACGGGTTACATCTGCTCGCCCAGTACAGTGTAGCAGGCGCAGGGACGGTCCGTCGGATCTGAGGTTACATCTGCTCGCCCAGTACAGTGTAGCAGGCGCAGGGACGGTCCGGTCGGATCTGAGGTTACATCTGCTCGCCCAGTACAGTGTAGCAGGGCAGGGACGGGTCCGTCCGGATCTGAGGTTACATCTGCTCGCCCAGTACAGTGTAGCAGGGCAGGGACGGTCCGTCGGATCTGAGGTTACATCTGCTCGCCCAGTACAGTGTAGCAGGCGCAGGGACGGGTCCGATCTCGGATCTGCGGTTACATCTGCTCGCCGCCCAGTACAGTGTAGCAGGCGCAGGGACGGTCCGGTCGGATCTGAGGTTACATCTGCTCGCCCAGTACAGTGTAGCAGGCGCAGGGACGGTCCGGTCGGATCTGAGGTTACATCTGCTCGCCCAGTACAGTGTAGCAGGCGAGGGACGGTCCGTCGGATCTGCGGTTACATCTGCTCGCCCAGTACAGTGTAGCAGGCGCAGGGACGGTCCGGTCGGATCTGAGGTTACATCTGCTCGCCCAGTACAGTGTAGCAGGCGCAGGGACGGTCCGGTCGGATCTGAGGTTACATCTGCTCGCCCAGTACAGTGTAGCAGGCGAGGGACGGTCCGGTCGGATCTGAGGTTACATCTGCTCGCCCAGTACAGTGTAGCAGGCGCAGGGGACGGTCCGGTCGGATCTGAGGTTACATCTGCTCGCCCAGTACAGTGTAGCAGGCGCAGGCCCAGTACAGGTCCAGGGGTCCGGATCTGAGGTTACATCTGCTCGCCCAGTACAGTGTAGCAGGCTCAGGGACGGTCCGGTCGGATCTGAGGTTACATCTGCTCGCCCAGTACAGTGTAGCAGGCGCAGGGACGGTCCGGTCGGATCTGAGGTTACATCTGCTCGCCCAGTACAGTGTAGCAGGCGCAGGGACGGTCCGGTCGGATCTGAGGTTACATCTGCTCGCCCAGTACAGTGTAGCAGGCGCAGGGACGGTCGGTCGGATCTGAGGTTACATCTGCTCGCCCAGTACAGTGTAACAGGTGCAGGGACGGTCCGGTCGGATCTGAGGTTACATCTGCTCGCCCAGTACAGTGTAGCAGGCGCAGGGACGGTCCGGTCGGATCTGAGGTTACATCTGCTCGCCCAGTACAGTGTAGCAGGCGCAGGGACGGTCCGGTCGGATCTGCGGTTACATCTGCTCGCCCAGTACAGTGTAGCAGGCGCAGGGGCGGTCCGGTCGGATCTGAGGTTACATCTGCTCGCCCAGTACAGTGTAGCAGGCGCAGGGACGGTCCGGTCGGATCTGCGGTTACATCTGCTCGCCCAGTACAGTGTAGCAGGCGCAGGGACGGTCCGGTCGGATCTGAGGTTACATCTGCTCGCCCAGTACAGTGTAGCAGGCGGTCCAGGGACGGTCCGGTCAGTGGATCTGGGACGGTCGGATCTGAGGTTACATCGCCCAGTACAGTGTAGCAGGCGCAGGGACGGTCCGGTCGGATCTGAGGTTACATCTGCTCGCCCAGTACAGTGTAGCAGGCGCGGGGACGGTCCGGTCGGATCGGGGCGGGTTACATCTGCTCGCCCAGTACAGTGTAGCAGGCGCAGGGACGGTCCGGTCGGATCTGAGGTTACATCTGCTCGCCCAGTACAGTGTAGCAGGCGCAGGGACGGTCCGGTCGGATCTGAGGTTACATCTGCTCGCCCAGTACAGTGTAGCAGGCTCAGGGACGGTCCGGTCGGATCTGCGGTTATATCTGCTCGCCCAGTACAGTGTAGCAGGCGCAGGGACGGTCCGGTCGGATCTGGAGGTTACATCTGCTCGCCCAGTACAGTGTAGCAGGCGAGGGACGGTCCGGTCGGAGGGATCGGTAGGGCGGTTACATCTGCTCGCCCAGTACAGTGTAGCAGGCGCAGGGACGGTCCGGTCGGATCTGAGGTTAGATCTGCTCGCCCAGTACAGTGTAGCAGGCAAAATCACGGTCCGGTCGGATCTGAGGTTACATCTGCTCGCCCAGTACAATCTCACACTGCAGGGACGGTCGGTCGGATCTCGGTTACATCTTGTAAACCAGCTAAACGGGTCATGTCGGATCTCAAAATATTTGCTTGTTCAGTTCCTGCTCAGTGAAGGTTCGCCCTAGCAGGCGCAGGGACGGTCCGTGTGCCAGTGTTACATCTGCTCGCCCAGTACAGTGTAGCAGGCGCAGGGACGGTCCGGTCGGAAGAAATGTGTCGGCCATTAGATCAGGGACGGTCAGGTAATTTCTAATTTCAAACGTTGCATCAAAAGAATTTGTTGTGTGTAGCAGGTGCAGGGACGGTCCGGTCGGAGTCATGATTAAAAATTCAGTTCCGGTCGGATCTGCGGCCTGTTCTCAGGACGGTCAAAGCCTGAGGTTATTTGCTCGCCCAGTACAGTACCACTCAGCAAAAAGGTCACGGCTTTCTTGTCAGTTGAAGTGTCAAACCATGTATTTAGTTTTCAATCTTGAAAAGTAGGCTGCAGGGACGGTCATCGGATTTAATCTGCTCCCAATGAAATTTGGGATTTGTCAAGACCCCATTAAAAGAAAAAAAATAAATAAATAAATAAAAAGAGCTAAATATGTCATGCAGCATTGTTTCTAGTCACTCCGGCAGTCTTCTTTATCTTGCTTTTAAAATGAAGGACTCTCTGAGGCATCTGCTCACCCAGTAAAATTAAATAGCTTTGTTTGGAATGAAATTGCTCTGGGAGTTTAACAAGGGACGGTCAGAAACAACATTGAGGTGCGACTGCAGGACACCACTGAATCTGAGACCCAAATCCACTGCAAAAACAGATAGACATTTTCCTCCGATAATCATCTACAATAATTGAACCACTAATTGTAAACAGCCAAACAGGTGAAAAGATTGACAGCCCTGTTCCTGCTCAGTGAACCATTGCTCTGCGCCTCTCCTCTGATCAGAACAAAAGAAATGTGGCAGATGATGGATTTCTAACTTTTGAAAATGAAAAAGAATAAGCTGCAGGATAGATCAAAAATTCAGTAAATCAAAGCCTGTTCATTCAAAGCAGAAGTGATATTTAAAATGGGTTTAAGTGGTCGGCAGCTTTTTTCAGCTTTGTCAATTAAAGTGTCAAACCAAACAAATTGGCTATTAATTGCTACAAATAATTGTCAAGGACTGCCAAGAAAAAAAAATAAATAATCAATAAATAAATAAATAAAGGTTGCTCAAAAAGCGCCTTTTTAAAAAAATCTGGAAAGAGAAATATGACATGCAACATTGTTGATCATGTCACTGGGTATCTTCTTTTTTCCAGAACTCTTCTTGTTTTGAAGATTCAAAAAATGAAGGTGTCTCTGAGCTCTAATTAAATAGCTTTGTTTGGAATGAAATTCTCTGGGATTTATACAGTCAGAAACAACATTGTGCGACTGCAGGACACCACTGAATAGACCCAAATCCACTGCATTGGCAGACATTTTCCTCCTGCCTAATCGAGCAAATAATTACATACTAATTCACCAATTGGGTAGACGAAGAATCAGCCCTGTTCCCCACACCATTGCTCTCTCTCTCTGATCAAACAGAAAAAAAAATATTTAAAATAAAAAAAAAATGAAGGGAGGATGAAGCAGAAAGTATATATCACATGACCTTATGACATCACCAGCACAGAAAAATGTCACATAAGACAAATCACAATGAAGAGAATGCCAATTATTGAACATAAATTTTAAAAGAAGTGAAAGATTTAACTTAATAATGAAACACGATCAAGGACAGTTGGTCCTCTATGCCATTCTTTTATGGTGCTTAGTCATGTAATCTAATCTACCTTTCAGTCAAATCGAACAAAACCAATGAACTTCGTAAGAAATAACAAACGTATTACTCTAGAGACCAGCGGATAGAGTGAAATCCCCCGCAGGTCAGATAGACACTTTTCCCCTCACCTAATCTTCTATTGTAATTACCAGTAATTAAGAGAGGGGTTCTGATCCTGTTCTGTGTAAAGCGCTTTGGGTAAATCTCAGTTGTGAAAAGCGCTAAACAAATAAAATTGAGTTTAATTGAATTGAAATATTGTTTGCCGTTCGCACAGTACTCTGAATGAGGTTCTCCTTTCCCAGAATTCCCCAGGAGCAAGAGCATTGCTCCGCTCATCTCACAATATTTTACACTCAACGAGCTCAGAGTCCAAACCCAGGGATCCAGTGTTATGGATGACCTGAAGCCATGTTCCTTCATGATGCACACAGGATGTGGAAATACAGCGAGATCCTCTGTCAATCACTGTACCTCTCTGTGTGTGTTAATGAGCTTGCTTTCTCATTGTTACAATGGCTCCCCTTTTAAACAACACCATATGGTTTAGAAAATAAATTAATAAAGAATGAGTGCGGATAATGCTTCAAAAATCATTTTCAGCGAATCCCACTGCTCATACAAATTAGTCACCTTTGAAATCGATCTCTCTTAAGTTTCAGAATGTGTCCATTACAGGTGTGCGTTTCATGAATTCAGAATGAAACCTTCCTGGCGTTCGCTGTATTCTCAGAGCGTGTGACTCACATTATCCAAGACAAATGCAGCAGCACTGAAGAATCACAGAGCTCAATATCCACTGTTCAACATCTATCCATGACTGAACTGTAACTTATGGCGTCGAGGTACACAGTGTGGGCATAAACAATCGATTTTTCCCGCAGAACAAATAACGGCAGAAAAATATAGCCTGAGCCGTTTGACAAATGTGTGACCATTTTCTAGCTTTTCTTTAAAGTCGCCTGCTGTGTCCTGTTTTTAGGGAAAAACGGAGCCATTTTTCTTTACCTGTTTAAAAATGCACATAATGAATGAACGTCAGCTGCTGCAGGTGGAATGTTTGTGCTCAGAAACGCATCGGTCAGATCTCGGCTGACGTTTGTCGGCTTTTCAATCATGTTTTCTGCTGAGACGAGTCTTCTGGCTCTTTATTTCAGCCCCAAATTGATTTTTTTTTTTTTGCTAATGCTGGTCTATTGTTTCATTTTTTTGGACTTGTATGGATTTCTTGTGAAAAATAACTGCTTCATCAGCGTTCAATGTGTGTGTGTGTGCGCGTGCGTGCGTAAGTGTGTTTGTGTATGAGTGTTTATAAGCTTGCGCATGTGCGTGTCTGTGTCTGTGTCTGTGTGTGTCTGTGCTTGTGAGTGAGTGAGGGTGTGACTCTGCATGTGAGAGTGTGTCCAAGTGTGAGTATGTGTGTGAGTGTTTGTGCACATGTGCACATGAGTGTTTCTGCGTATGTCTGTGTGTGATTGTGTGTCTGTGTGAGTGTGTGTGATCGCGTTTTTCTGTGAGTGTATATTAGTGAGTGTGTGCATGAGTGTGAGTACATGTATTTGTGTGTGCGCTTGTGCATGTATGAGTGTGTCTATGAGTGTGTGTCAGTGAGTGTGTGCATGAGAGCGTGCGTGAGTGTGATTATGTGTGTGTGTGTGTGTGTGTGTGTGTGTGTGTGTGAATGCGTATGTGTGTGTGTGTGTGTGTGTATGTGTTTGACATTCTATTTATGTTGGATTCCTTCCACTGGCAAACTGTAGCCTTATAAATCAACTGATTGCACTCCTGAAGGTCAAAATAAATGTAAATTCATCAGCTGACAGTTACAAACCAATATCTACACTGCACATAATACAAAACAATACAACAAAAAAAAACTGGCCATTCAGCCCCATAATGCTTGTGTGGTAGTTAGTGCCCATTATTAGTGAACACAAAGTACCCAGCACCTTTATCCAGCAATTTCTCAACGTTTATACCTCAACTGGATAACCTCTTGGCTTATTCCACACTGTGTCTATTCTATGCATGATGATGATGATGATGAAACACGTCCAGATTTCAGCTAAGAAATTTAACTCTTATAATTTCCCACTATACTGCCTTATGCAACTCACAAAACCGAACCTGAAGAATCTATCTGAGCTCACTTTGTTAATCCCCTTTTATGAATTCAAAAACCTCAATCAAATCGCCTTAAGTCTCCTTTTACTAAGCTAGAGGAGGTTAAGGAGCAGATTTACGTACATAAAGCTCCCAGCGTGAGCCATGGCCTGCCGAGAGAATGAATTTATATTCCAACTGGGGCGCCGATTGTCAGTCGAATGAATCCTGAAGCGAGTGCACTGTTGCGAGGAGCCCGATCGCTGCCAGGGATCGAACAGTAACATGGTATAGAAGTTTCTATGCCCTAAAAATGAAACAAATCCACACAACTGTTTCAAGTAATTTCCAAACAAATTAATAGATTTTTGATCATCAGTTTAATTCATCAAATTAATTTGAAGTTACTTAGCTCAAAAGCATGGAACTGTTTTACAATTTTTCAGCGTAGGTCATCTTTCATTTCTCCCAGAAAAGCAATTATTTGGTTATTATTATTTTTCTTTTTCATGTTGGGTTCTTTGGCAGTTCCAAAAAACTGTTTATTGTTTCCCAAAATTTGATTGGTCAATATGATGCAGCCTGCAGTCAGCTGTTAGGATCAAATGTCTCCCGGCCCCTGTAAACTGTGGTGATAATGCTGAGCAGCTTTCACACAGCAGCAGTAACATTGGCTGAAACACACCTCCACCAAACACCGAATCCTCCTCATGTATCAAATCTAACCTTGTGTTTTTATTACTTCTGTGGTTCAATCTGAGCATGCTCTATATGCTATTCTTTTAACAGTGCTCTACAAAGAGTCAAAGCAATACTAAGCAATATTACATGCATTTTTTGTCACATAAACCCTTGCACTGTAACAGTAATCATTTATTGGTCTCTTTACAACATGCAGTTTATAGCCAGTCTGCTGTTGTTGCCTGTTTTATGTTCAATGAATTTCTGCGCCGGCCCGATAATAAGCTCCTCCTCTACCCCTCATGTCACCACACTCCCCTCTGCAGCACAGGGTTTCATAAAAACCTGGTAATTCACCTGGATGGGTGTGGTTTTGCAGGATATAGCAGTGCACCTCTCGGCAAGGCCCCTGAGCCAGTGCTCTGAGTTCTGGCACATAAAATATCCACTAATCCGGCAGATTTAGCAATTGTTATGAAAGTAATACTTAGCTGTCAGTAATGTTTGTTTAATGGTTGCTTGAACTGTAACTTTGCTAACTACTGCTCGCTAAAGTAAACAGCCAGCTACTGACATAGCTAGGTAGCTCTTATTTCAAAATGCTAAATGTTACTTGCTGTCACTGAGAAAAACCAGAATTTCTATTTATTTTTTTGATGATTAAAGGCACATAACTTGAGCTTCGCATGAATGTGAACTCCTACTTTGTGGCATCCATATTCATATCTCATTCAATTCTCTAGTTGTTGTTATTATTATTATTATTATTATTATTATTACGTATAATTATTAATATTATTATTTGTTATCAATCTTGCATAATGTTGACAATGGTGAATTAATTTCTTTTCAAAATAGCCCCCGTTTCCCAATGTTTGTTACTAGAGTAGGCTGAAAAATGATTGCTTCTTCTCAGTTTCTGCTAGTCGTTCTATTCATGAATATTGTCAGTGGTGGTGTCCTTATTACACATCAATTCAATTCTGACTGACTTAAATTCGCACCTGTAACTATCTAAAATGTCATCTGACTTGTCATCAGTCTAATTGCACAGGTTGGCCATTCAGCCCATCGTTAACCTTTCATCAGGAGCTGTTTAGACAGTCTGGCTCTTCATCAGACAGTTAGTAATGCTGGCCCCTCGTTAGCCCATCAGTTGGTATCCGGCCCCTTGTCAGCACATTGGAAATACTGACCTCATCATCTTTCTAGTTACTATCTAGCCCCTAATATTTGTCATTTTGCCTGCCATTTAGTAATGGCGGCCCCACATCAGCCAGCTAGTAGGAATTTGGCCTTCACTTCGACACTCACTCTCTCACTCACACCTTTGGGCAATTTAGAGTCTCCAGTTAGCCTGACATGCATGCCTTCGGACTGTGGGAGGAAAGCGGAGTACCCAGAGGAAACGCAGGCAAACACAGGGAGAACCTGCAAACTCCACACTGAACGGCCCCAGGCCTGATTCAAACCCACGATCTGTTTATTGTGAGGTGGCGGTGCTGCCCAGTGTGCCACCATGCCATCCATGGCAAAGGCTACACAGGGAATTAACCCATAATATTATCCCAATTTCACAATATATGAATTGCGCATGGAAAGGATTGTGCTCTATTAATGTGGCATTGTGACGAAGAATACGAACTTGGCTAATATTGCAAACCAAACTTTTTATGGACAAATATTATAGAAAAATGAGCTCCATAGTCAATGCAAGCCCTTCTGTAATGGGATCAGTAAAATAATCTTAGAAATAAAAATATGCATACCAATTTTGTCACAGATCACTGAACACCAGAGGAGACTGGTGGTATTTTATATTCATTTTTATTCAATTATGCGGAATCTGGTCTCACTAATATAAAAAGTGTCACAGATGAGTAGCTTTTCATATGCCCATGCAGCCAAAGCCTCGGTGTGATTAAATGGATGCTGCAAGAGACACAAGCAGATCAGTTCATTGTTTTATTTCTGTTTCTCTGTATGTATGTCTATATGTATATGAGCATCTATGTAAGTATGGATGTACGCATGTTTGTGTGTATATACTGTGATCCCCCCTTGTGGGGTAACAAGGTGTTTTTTGTATTAACCTGTGTCTTTGCTCACCCTTGGGTAGCTGATTGTTGTAAGTGAGTGCACCTGGGCCAGTGCACTGAAGCTATTTAAGAAAGGCTGCAGTCTTTCTCTCCCTCTCTGCTCTTCCCCTCCAGCACCTGTTTTGCTTTGTTCTTTGTAATGTTGGTTTAGTTGCTAATTCTGTTGGTTGCATCTCCTAAGTTTATATCTTAATTAGTTCTCATTTTGTAATCTGACCTAACCCAATTTGGCTTGGTTTGGGGTAATATTAAAGCAAATCTTTAGTTACTGGTTTGCCTAAGTGTACTCTCCTTTGTTTGCTGTGACTTTGCAAGCCAGATCATGACAAATGGGGGCTCATCCAGGACGGTGCAGCAAAAACCGGAGCAGCACACCATACAGCACACCATTTTTCCCTAGAGTCTCTACATTTTCAAATGCCTCCTGACACTGGGTAGACCACACAAACTTAGCCTTATCCTTCAGGAAATTGGTGAGGGGTGCAACAACTGTTGAAAAATTTTGACAGGGGACAGAAGGCTTTATAGTACCTCGCCATACCCAGAAACCGCATAAGCTTGTTTTTTTTTAATTATTTATTTTTAGTTATTTATTTTTGTAGTAGGCACTGAATACTGCACAACGGTCCAAACATTCACATCCACAGGACGAACTTGCCCTTGTCCAGCCACTCGGCCGAGGTATGTCACTGTCGACCTGGCAAACTCACACTTAGCCGGGTTGAGAGGGAGACGCACCTCATCAAAATCACCTAAACAAACCACCGATGCCCTGGACGTGGTCAACCAACATGTCACTGAACACAACATCAAGGTAAACAGCTCAACTATCAAGACCTACTACCACCATGCTCATGAGGAACTGAAATGTAGCAGGTGCATTGGGGTAAAGCAAAGCTCATAACTATGTATTCATAGAACCAAATGATGTTACAATTGTCAAGATCTCTCTTGCATGCGCTGTCAGGGGAACCTGTCAAAAACTCTTAATAAGTCAAATTTGCTGACTAATTTAGCTGAGCTCTCCAAATCAATACAATCCTCTATCCGTAGCAATGGGTAGCAATCAGCTTTAGTGACTTTGTTAACCTTACAGCAGTCATTACAAAACTGTGGAGACCCATTGGATTTCTAAATTAGCAAGCTAGGCAATGCCTAACTGGAGAAGGATGTGACTGTAATTTCATAATCCAACATAAACTTCACCTCAGACTCGAACACCATCCATTTATCCATTTATCAAACCGCTGCTTAAAAGGTGGAGTATCTCCCACATCAAAATCATGCTCCATGACATGTGAACATGATGGCGCATTGCCAAACAGTACAGAAAAATTCTTGATCAACCTGACTAACTCAGCTCTATGTGACACGGGTAAATGATGCAACATTATCCAACTGACTCAATGACTGAGAATTTTTTTAATCTACCACACATGACAGCATCATCTGGCACCTTCATGTCCCCCTGCCCATCTAACCCCGCATCAACCAGGTCATGAGAGTACACACGTACGTGTGCATGTATATGTGTGTATGTATGTGTGTAGCACACTGTGACCAAGTAATAATTCCCAATACATTCAATGTATTTTTACATGCATTCTGAAATACAGAAAGTCTTCTTACCCAACATAACTTGCAAACTTAATGTGGAAAATCTCCCCATTGCACAAAGCAGTTCCATCAAAAGAAAACATCGCATGAACATGTGGAAAAAAAAAAAAAGCCAGTGGGCATCCTAAAGCCAACAACTGCACAACAATAGCAACTGATCTGGTGTATAAAGCTAAAGGTCAAGAAATCTTCTAATTAGCAGTTAACTGCTTTTTTTCCAGAAATGTTATATGGTATCTCCGCTGAAGTATTTCTTCTATCTTAATTAAAACATCAATTTTGTCAAATGAATAAGCCCAACCGAAACAAAACAGTTAACTTTCATGAATGTTAGCGATGTTCTGAAAGTCACGTTTGAAAAGGTAACAAAGGGAGTGAATAATTTATTTCTTAAAGAGCTACTACGAGCTAGAATACTTTGAGTCACTGATAAGGGCGATGTGTGGTGAAGGTAACTGTGCTGTAAATGTCAAAGATACTTCATCATGAGAAAAGCCCTGAAAACAGACACTAATCAGCAGAGGGTTTTGTGCTGGAGCATTTTCCATTATCCGCCGAACATTACATGATACACACACACGTCTGAATATTGATGCCTCACTTCCTGACATTAAAATGAGATGCAGACAATTTCAGTTCCCTCCCAGGTCCAAGTCAAATAATTTTGTTTGCATGAAACAATTCATGTGTACCACTGTACTGTTCACAGCATACTCCACCTTCAAAGGCCCATGACAAACAGCAAAATAAAGCCAGCTAGACCAGGAAAATCTAAGGTAGCAGATAGGAGGACACCTAAAAAAGGTCGAGTTGTTCTCCTCTGGGTGACTCCAGGTGTGGTACGACAGTGACCAAAAAAATGAAGCACAGGCCTTGTTCAACACTGGTTGATGATGCACATTAAAGCAAAATTTATGGACTTAGGCAGTAAAGTTTGCAGGCATGATGGAGGTAAATACATGATTTATTTCACGAGCTGCAGCATAATTCCCTCATGAACGCCTTCAGCAATAGAAGGTACTGAAACCAAAGAACAAGAAAGGAGATTAGCACGTTTCCACGAAGTGCACCCACAAGAGACAGAATCAAAGTCACCTCAAATACGAAAGTAACTTCAGCACGAACAGGGATTGCTGAACTGAAGACTATAAATATAGCCTCTCTAACTCCAAGTAGAGCATTAGATGCAGTATAACTCTCGCAATTCACACTTCATTCTGAGTTTCCCTTCCAGAGTTTCACATTATAATGCAAAGTTGGGCAAGACCAAAACCTATTGAACAAACAGAAGTAGATTGAGCGAGAAGAAACCCTTTCTCCCCTGTTAATATTTTATAAACCCATAATTAACTGTGGGATTATATTGCCCTTGGAAGGATTTTCATTAACTGTTTGTCGTAAAACAGAGGAATAATGCAAGCCCAGCTTCAATATTGCATTTTTTCCCCATTTTTTCATTTTGAATCCACCCCAAGTCAAATAAATTAATGCACTCTTTTGGGGTATCAATATTTCAGCAAAAATAAAGCACTGCTATCTCCAGAAGCTAGAAACACAGGACTCTGCAATATCTAGTCGAGGAAAAAACATTTCAGATGCCAAAGTAATACTTCTACTCTCCACCATAGTTTTCAGACCAATCAATGCATCACTTTGACATACCTGAGACAACAAGACCTGAATAAATATTTTGCAATGAGGCTGGTAGTTTACTTTGATATAATAAACTAAGAAACCATGTGGCAAATTGAGCTGTTTTAATTAGAGTGGGTGAAATGACCCCTTTTGTAAATTATTCTTGTACCTGAGAAAAGCCTGTGTTGTATTAAAGCACCCCTCTGAGATCAGTGGAGTTGGATCTCCAGATGTTTTTAACAAAATTTAATCAGAGAGGGAAGTACTGGAAGAGGAAGAAGAGAAAGAAGAAATCTCCTTTTTCCGAAGAATCATATTTCTGTCCACTCTTATTAAGAAGCAGCCCTGTCACAGAATTTTGTTCCTTCATAGTAGATGCAAATCAGCAAGACATATTTCTTTTATGTCCCAGAAGGCAGGTACAAACAGCATATCACGCCGCCACAGTGGTGTCCAGCCCTCCTCCTGGAGAGCTCCATCCTGGGTCGGTCAGGTTTGGTCTCTAACAAGTTCTTACACCCTCCCATGTGAACATAATGCCGACAAGCATCCTCAAACCAGTTCAAACTGGTACAGACAGTGGCCTATATAAATTATCAAGTTTGCGACCCCTGTGGGCCTGATAAAAGCCATGAAAACACTGGAGTAAGCTGCTTTTGAGGCCCAACTGTGGGTGGAAACCCAAGCCAACACTATCGATAATCAGAGTATTCATGGGTATTTTACTTTGATAGTACACAAGGGATAAAACGGTTTAGCTCTCAGCTGGGCCACCAAAAGGCTACCACAAGCTACCACAAGGCTATAACCATGGAATTACCAGGAATGTTCATAGGATGCAATCAACAATTAAAGCTGCAAGCAGCGTTGAACGGGCCCTCGCACCCTTGTGCACGTTGGGGTTAGTGGTGAGATCCTGACGGGTGCAGGTGTTCACTCACGACTAGTAGACAGGTCAAGTACAGGCACCAAACTGTGATAAGTTTCGAGTGAATCAGACAAAGCAGGAAGGAGTTATGAAAAGTTGATAGTTCATCCATCTGGGGGTGCTCTGAGTATAACCAAATGTGGGCAGGTGCATTCAGGGGCAGACTTTTCATCAGCTTGGTCTCTAGATGATCTGTACCAAATTTGAAGTCAATCGGTCAAAAACCCTAGGAGGAGTTCGTTTTAAAATTCAAAAATTCAAATCAAAATGGCTGACTTCCTGTTGGGTTTAGGGTGTGGCTCCAATGAGTTTTTTGTATGTCTGGGTGTGATACATATGTGTATTGAATTTCTTCTGCCTACGACAAAGTAACCGAACTCGTCACTTCCTGTTACCACCAGGAGGCGCAATTAGTAAAGTGGGAAGTTATTATATAGTGACGTTCAGGGCGGAGCCATCATCATCTCCAGCAAGTTTGAAGCTGCCATGATCAAGTATGTTGGTTTGAGAGCATTTTGAAATTTTTTTGGCGGGTCGCCAAAATTTGTCACGCCCTAGCAGCCATGCCCTTTGACCTACAGACATGCAGAGCACAACTTTTGATCAGCTTGGTCTGTAGATGATCTCTACCAAATTTGAAGTCGATCGACAAAATCCCTAGGAGGAGTTCGTTTTAAAATTCTAAAATTCAAATCAAAATGGCCAACTTCCTGTTGGGTTTAGGGTGTGGCTCCAATGAAATTTTTTGTATGTCATACATACATATGTGTACCAAATTTCGTCTGCCTACGAGAAAGTAACCAAATTTCCCTATGGGAATTTTGAAACGTGTTTAGGGGGCGCTATTTTGGCAATTTTCGTCGACCATGAATGACCACCCATAAATATCGAATTTCGGATCCGGCCGGACGAATCTGGAAAGTTAGACGCGTTTTCACCATTGGGAAAGGGACGAAATTGGCCTTTGAAAAGTCGCAAGAATAATAATAATAATTAAAGCTGCAAGCAGCGTTGAACAGGCCCTCGCACCCTTGTGCATGTAGGGGGTGGTGGTGAGATCCTGATGGGTACAGGTGTGCACTCACGACTATAGGACAGCCCAAGTTCAGGCACCAACCTGTGATGAAGATTCGAGCAAATCGGACAAAGCACAAAGGAGTTATGACAGATTGATAGTTCATCCACCAGGGGGTGCTCGGTGCGTAACCAAATGTGTGCAGCTGCATTCAGGGGCAGACCCTTAGCACAAATGTGAAGTTTCCAGCAAATCGGCTAATGTCAATGTAAAATATGGCATTTCCTGTTTCACAAGGGGGCGCTATGGAGACATGTTGCTCCCCCCATAGGCGAGGCCCCTATCAGATTTAAGAGCTTGCCATCCTTGAGCTGTGTATCATTTTTTCTGATGATACGAGTTCAGTAAAGACATCAAAAACACAAACGTACTTTCATGGCAAGGGATCCATCTTCGCCGCGTTGCCACAGGAACGCCATTACTTGTAGCTTCACAGAATTCTTAAAGTAGCTTCACCAACTTGTTCTGCATGTTTTAGAAGTGGAATGAAGTTGATGGGCTCAACTATGTGTCATCAGTACATGTTAAAGTAAAAAATGGACTTTTCCTGTTACCATCAGTGGGTGTTATTAGTAAAGTGGGAAGTTATTATATCGTGACGTTCAGGGCGGAGCCATCATCATCTCCAGCAATTTTGAAGCTTCTACGATCAAGTAGGTTGGCGTGACAGCATTTTGAAAATTTTTTGGCGAGTCGCCAAACCATGTCACGCCCTAGCAGCCACGCCCTTTGACCTACAGACATGCAGAGCACAAGTTTTGATCAGCTTGGTCTCTAGATGATCTGTACCAAATTTGAAGTCAATCGGTTGAAAACCCTAGGAGGGGTTCGTTTTAAAATTCAAAAATTCAAATCAAAATGGCCGACTTCCTGTTGGGTTTAGGGCGTGGCTCCATTGAGTTTTTTGTATGTCTGGGTATGGTACACATATGTATCAAATTTCGTCTGCCTACGACAAAGTAACCAAATTGGATACTTCCTGTTACCACAGGGGGGCACTATTAGTAAAGTGGGAAGTTCTTACATCATGATGTTCAGGGCGGAGCCATCATCATTTCCAGCAAGTTTGAAGCTGCTACGATGAAGTATGTTGGCTTGAGAGCATTTTGAAATTTTTTTGGCGAGTAGCCAAAATTTGTCCCGCCCTAGCAGCCACGCCCTTTGACCTACAGACATGCAGAGCACAGCTTTTGATCAGCTTGCTCTCTAGATGATCTCAACCAAATTTGAAGTCGATCGGGCAAAATCCCTAGGAGGAGTTCGTTTTCAAAGTAAAATCTGGTCACTTCCTGTTACCACCGGGGGGCGCTATTAGTAAAGTGTGAAGTTATGATATGAGGACGTTCAGGGTGGAGACATCATCATGTCCAGCAAGTTTGAAGCTACTAAGATCAAGTATATGTGCGAGAGAGCATTTTGAAATTTTTTTGTCGAGTCGCCAAATTTTGTCACGCCCTAGCAGCCACGCCCTTTGACCTACAGACATGCAGAGCACAACTTTTGATCAGCTTGGTATCTAGATGATCAGTACCAAATTTGAAGTCGATCGGACAAAATCCCTAGGAGGAGTTCGTTTTAAAATTCAAAAATTAAAATCAAAATGGCCGACTTCCTGTTGGGTTTAGGGCGTGGCTCCAATGAAATTTTTTGTATGTCTGGGTATGATACATATATGTACTGAATTTCGTCTGCCGACGAGAAAGTAACCAAATTTCCCTATGGGAATTTTGAAACGTGTTTAGGGGGCGCTATTTTGGCAATTTGCGTCGACCATGAATGACCACCCAAAAATATCGAATTTCGGATCCAGCCGGACGAATGTGGAAAGTTAGACGCGTTTTCACCATTGGGAAAGGGACGAAATTGGCCTTTGAATTGTCGCAAGAAATAATAATAATAATAATAATAATAATAATAATAATAATAAACAATACGATTTCAATAGGGTCCTCGGACGACTTGCAGTCGGCTCGGGCCCTAATAATAATAATAATAATAATAATAATAATAATAATCATAAACAGTACGATTTCAATAGGGTCCTCGGACGACTTGCAGTCGGCTCGGGCCCTAAAAAGCTGGGCAGAAGCACCTCTTACCCAAAGGTCGGAACGCGTCACGAGACCATCACACAGATGTGTCGGCTGGAGTGGTGGGGGTAAGACATGACTCAGAGCGCATTATTCCCCTCGGAGCTGTACGCCGAGGTGAGGCTTAGCATGAGCTATGGCCTTGTCACCTTTAAAATGGCTCTGGCTGTCACTCAGAGCCCCAGCAGAGGGGGAGAGACTGATAAACCTTCTACCAAGAGCACTCCAACTCCCAACCCACCCCCCTGCCCTTCCCCTTATTGCCCCTACTGGGGCAGACACACATGAATGCCCCTCTGGGAGTCCTCTACATGGAAGAGAGGACAGGAGGTGCTGTATAGAGGTGGGGCCTCGGGGGGGCAGTCCCTCTGTGCAACACTGTCACCGCCCCCTTTCCCGTCCCTCACCCTGTTCGCTTGGAGAGCGGGCGTTTTCCAAAAGACAAACGTCCAAACAGGATCATTAAATATGCTCTGCCTGCAGCCAAACATCCCATACCCAACCCCCCCGCCCTCTCTCTCTCTCTCTCTCTCTCTATATTTATATATATCTCTATATATGATTATGATAAGATGGCCGCCGAGAGCAGGGGTGGTTTGTCAGGCTCCACTCCTCTCTCCTTTTTTCGCCTACAATACCTTTTTATTCTTGCATTTTTGGCTCTGCAAACATCTAACTCTTCAGTTCAAGATTCTGGGGTAAAAGAAAACCAAGTCTACAGCCAACCAAGGATATATTCCAGGAATAACCAGGAACCTGCTCCAAACAACTGCTATGGAGGGTATGGCTGCACATGGTTTCTTTGTTTGTGGGTACTTGCACTCTGTCCTGGATTCCTCCAGATATGCACAGCTGCACAATTGCCCAGTACTTCACAACAGCAACGTGGAGATTTAAGGACTGCTTATTTTTGGCTACTGCTTTGTTCATGGATTCTCTGTGTCCCCCTTAATCAATGTTTCATATCAGATGAGCCATCAAGAAGCACTCTTCCAGATGCAAAGTTACAATATATACTGGATATTTCCAAACTTAACTTTTTTGGACATGGATACTTGTTGATTTATACACTATTTTGGCAAAATGGTTATCTGTATGGAGGTAACAAGATCAAACAACAACACAACAAAGGGAAAAATAAAGGGTATATTCTATACTTTTTATTATTCATGCTGTTACTAAGTGGTGATATCCAGCTGAATCCTGGCCCATCAACTAACAACATTGGCCACACAGTAACAACAGGAACTACCACTTGCCAAGGTGTGGACACTCAGCTGATTGATGGATCGCTGGAATCCTCACTGATTCCAACAGGTGCAAGTGATTGCCTTAACCTAGTTCCTCAGGTGGACTCAATCATTGAAGGAAGTCTGACTATCCTCAAGAAAGCAAGCAGAGTAGGAGGTCCTCTCAACAAAAAGACTCTAACCCAACCCTTTTGTTCAAGACTCAAGCACCTATACCATCACACCTCCCTCTGCAGCAGGACAGATTCAAAGAAAAAATGGCCTACAGCAGAGCAGCTTTCCAGCAAAAAAGTGTGAAATATTTTCAAACTGTAAACCATGCAAAGGTGATTTGGGACCCAAAGAAAAAACTGAAGGGCATTACTGGTGGTCATCTGAACATACAAAGTATTACACCAAAGAGAGATCAAATTCAGCATCTGTTAGTAGACTCCAACTTGGACTTTTTGGCTTTGACTGAAACCTGGATCTCCAGTCACACCCCAACAACCATGATTGATGTGCCGGGGTACACCTGCTTTCGCAAAGATAGACTGTCTGGAAAAGGAGGTGGAGTGTTAGTTTACATAAAGGACATTTTTAAATGTACTCAGGTTAACTTGGATACTTATGGGTTAGAATGTCTAATTTTAAATGTGGTCCTGTCACCTAAAATGAATTTTAACATAATCACCTTGTATAATCCACCCAAACACAATGTAACATTTTACCAAAATTTTGATGATTTGCTTAAAGCACTAAACCATAGATCAGAAAATATTGTACTTGGAGATTTTAACATAAACTGGCTGGACAAAAACTGTAAGCAAAAACTTAAAACAGTTATATCCAAACATAAACTGCACCAGATAATTAAAGAGCCAACCAGAATCTCCAAGACAAGCAAAACTCTTATAGACCTAGTCTTTACAAATAAACCTGACAGGCTGTCAAAAACATATAATTTGTTAACAGGTTTATCAGACCATAATATGATCCTGATAATTAGGAAACTTACTAAAAAACGTCTACAGAGACTCTCCTTTAAACAGAATCATAACTATGTGCCAACAGGAATTCCTAAACAAAGAATTAATCAATTTGAAAATGAATTAAAAAACGTCTAAATTGGGACAATGTTTTGCAAACTAGGGACACAGATAGATGTTGTGATATCTTGACAAATACTATGGCAGATGTAATTCAAAAAGTTCACTTGCCCTCTTAAGTTAAGACACAAACAAACTCTGCCATGGATAAATAAAGACATTTGTCAGTTGATGAAGAAGCGGGATCACGCATTAAAAAAATCACTGTCCACAAAATTACATACAGATATCCTTATCTATAAGGGGCTACGAAACCGGGTTGTAACTGAACTCAGAAAGGCAAAGACAAATTATTTCATGCAACTAATAAATGATTCAGGTGGGAACAGCTCATATCTTTGGAACCATATCAATACACTCTTAAACCGTAAGTCAAAGCACCATGGAGAAATAAAGGAACTTAATATTAAAGGAATGATTTCCACTAACACTGAGGAAATAGCTAATGAATTAAATACATACTTCATACAATCTGTAGATGAACTGACATCAAACTTCCAAAAACCTTTCAACACAGATGAACTTAACTTAGATACTCAACAATTACAAAATGTAAACAGTATAACCAATGGTCAGGCTTTCTACTTTAACATCGAACAGACTGACCACATCGAAATTCAAAAAATCATAATGCAGTTAAACAATTCTAAGGCAAAAGATATATTTGGAATGGATGCTTTATTTTTGAAAAAACACAGTGCCATTTTGATAAGCCCATTACTTCATTTAATAAATTTGTCTATCAAAAAAGGGAAATTCCCACAAAGTTTTAAAATGGCCATTATCACCCCAATATATAAATCTGGTGCATTAACTGACGCCAGTAATTACAGACCGATATCAATTCTCCCAGCAATGTCAAAAGTACTTGAAAAGGTCATTGCAAATCAATTAATGATCTATCTTGAAAATAATCAGTTTTATCATCCTAAGCAATTTGGCTTTGCAAAAAATGTTCAACTGAGATGGCACTGTGTCATTTTGTTGAGAGAATAAAATGTTCACTTGACAATGGAAATGTGGTTGGAGCAGTGTTCTTGGACTTGAAGAAAGCCTTCGACACTGTAAGACATGAGATACTTGTCAGTAAATTAAGACATCAATTTCATTTCTCTGTTCTTGCTGTTAGTTGGCTTAGCTCATATTTGGAATATCGACAACAGTGTGTCCGATTACAAAATGTGAAAACATCTCCTCTGTATAGTAAGACTGGTCTGCCACAGGGATCAGTTTTAGGCCCTATTCTTTTTTTTGTTTATATATAAATGATCTGCCTACCATCTGTACGGACACTGAATGTCAGATGTATGCCGATGACACAGTGTTTTATGTTTCAGCAAAGAATCCCTGTCAGGCCGCAGAGATCTTATGCAGACAGATGGTTACTGTTTCAGAATGGCTACAGAGAAATCATTTAACACTTAATCACAAAAAAACAGTATCAATGTGCTTTTCAATGAGAAAGAAAGCCCTTGAGAAATTTCACATTACTATTGATACTAAAGAAATTGAGGTGGTAAATGAATGTAAATATTTAGGTATAATTTTAGATCCACAACTTAAGTTTGGCGACATATATTAGAAGCTATCTAAAACTGTAAAAACCAGTCTGAACTGTTTTAGACTTATCAGGTCATGTCTCTCTTTCAAGGCAGCTCATTTATATCTGCATGCCATGGTTCTGTCACATTTGTCCTATTGCACTGCTGCCTGGGGCCAAGCCAGTGACTCAGTTACCAGACCTTTATTTTCATTGTACAAGCAAGCTTTTGAAAATTTTAGACCAGAAATCACAAAAATGGCACCACTGCAAAATCATTGAAAAATACAATTTGTTGACTTTTTCCAATTTTATAAAGTTCTCCTTCCTAAAATTGTTTTTAAGTGTTTAAATGGACTGGCCCCACAAGTGATGTCTCAGATCTTTAAAAAAGACAGACAACTCTAGGACAATGACAAGGAGCACAACCAAGCAGAACTGTCAAATTCCAAGACGAGGACAACATTTGGCCAATCATCCCTCTCAGTGCAAAGTACACACCTATGGAATTCCTTACCATCGGAAATTAAATCCCAAACAGAGCTAAAGAGGTTTAATTTGAAAGTTAAACATTGGCTCAAGCAGCAGCAGAAATGTGAACACTAATTTCCTACTAAGCCATTGTTATTATAGCACTTTCCTAATGTTTAATGTCTGTTTTTATCTGTAATTGACAACTGCAATTGTGTTTATTTATCTATTGTATTATTCACTGCATTTGTATTTCTTTTTTTTTTCTTTTCTTTTCTTTTTTTTTTCTGTATTCAGTATATCTTATTCTAAAAGCCTGACCAGGGACAAAGACTGCAAATTAGCTGAAGCTAGACGTCTTATATACATCACATTTTCCCTTTTTTTGTGGCAATGTTGTATGTATCGTCCCTGTCAAATAAACATTAAAATAAAATAAAATAAATAAATACTCCAGTCTTCATCTTTTTAAAAATGTGCAGTCACTACTAATCACAATAACATAATATCTGATTGCGTGCTGGTCTTCATCTGCATGCCAATGGTACATGTACTGCACGATTTAATTCATAAATTATGGGAGAAACCTTTTCGATATGTTTTAGGATTTCAATATCATTGTCCTCACTGCATAGATTGGGCAGAATGTGAACTTAACCAGTTAGGCTAAAAATCCTGCTTTCTGACATCATATATCTGCCTACATTATGCATTAAGGTCAATTACACTGAACTTCCTGTGATACTGAAATTAATTCATAACAATTATTTTTGCTCCAAGGACAAAAAAAAACTCATTTAGAATATTCCCAGCAAATAATGTCTGTTTGCTATGTGAAAACCTAAGGGATTGTAAGCACTCGGTTGTGTACAGTAAATGTGGACAATATATGTTCAAATCTCACATATTAAACAGGCACTGGCAGCTGCAAAGATATTTTGTTCTATAATGGAAGCCACAGGACAAAAGCAGACATTCTCTGATGTCTAGATCCATCTTTGATAGTATTCAGGCAGAAAAGCCTCCCATTAGCCAGGCTAAATCCTCCAACTTCAGCTTGTAGTCCCAGAATCTAAAGTACTGTGTTTGGAAGGCTTTAAGTTACCATGGTGCAAGTGTACCTGTCACACCATACAGGTTTCCTTTCACGAAACAGCCAGGGTCAGATCTAACATGTTATTTCTGGAAGTTGAGAGCAGTACAGTAATAGACCAACAGCTCAAACCATAGCAGCTGTATTTTCTCAGAGGATAAGAAGGCATTCCTTTGTCTTCAAGTGTACAAGAACATTACTCCAGGACATGGAAAACCTCCTGCTATATATTCCTGGTATATATATATAGTCATGGTACATTTTGCTGTTTGCTGCTCAGCTTTATTCACATAACTGTCCTGTATGATACAGGGCTTTAGCGTCTGCTTGCATCTTAGTCCACCTCCATTGTCAAGCATAAAAACCTCGGAAAATCTTCTAGTAGAATATTACAGTAAATAAATCAGACCATAGAGTTCCTCAGTCAAGTTGCGAAGCCTGAGTTTCTCTTAAGAGTCAGGTAAACTCCCAGTTTCTCTTAAAGTCATGCACAATTTCAGCTTCACACTAAAATTGTGTAAAGGGTGAGTTTCTTCTAAAAGTCACCTAAATTCTGAGTTTCCCTCTAAAGTTAGGTTCAGTCTAAGTTTCTCTTTCAGTCACGTAGACTCAGAATGACTCTCTAAAGTTTTGTAACATTTGAGTTTCTCTCAAAGTTCTGTAAAGTCAGAGTTTCTCTTAAAATCTTATAAAGTCTGACTTTCTAAAGTCACATAAAGTCTGAGTTCCTAATGTCACAAATAGTCCAAGTTTCTGGCTAATGTCATGTAAAATCTGAGTTTCTCTCTAAAATCACGTAAAGTCTGAGGTTTTTTCAAAATTCCATACAATCTGAGTTCCTCATAAAATAAAATAAAATAAAATCTGAGTTTCTCCCTTTAGTCACTAAAGGTCTGAGTTTCTCTCTAAAGGTGCCGCACCACTGACACTTGGAGAAAAGCTTGTATACTTTTATAAATATCTCAGTTCGGAGACAGACCCACACTGCTCAGCACCAGAGCTCTATGTGCCACATTCTCTCTAGTTTCCTTTTGCATCTACAACAATTTTGTCCTTCCCTGTATTCCTATATGAATGGAATATGTTCAAAATCTATTTACAAGTTTGTTTACGAGTCTCATGACTCACTTTTCCTTCACACAATGAACTGTAACTCCTAAGAATTTGCCGCTGTGACCATTTTTCATTGTGCCTAGGGGATGCTACACTGCCCTACAAAGTCTAAGTGCAGTAACTACAGCGCCCTCCATAATTATTGGCACCCCTGGTTAAGATGTGTTCTATAGCTTCTAATAAATTCAGTTTTTTTCTAAATAATATAGGACCACAATGAAAAAAAGAGGAAAAATCAACCTTTAATTCAAGTGCATTTATTCAGTGGGGAAAAAAATCCCACATTAAGAAATAATTTTTTACATCAAATCATGTGTGCCACAATTATTAGCACCCCTGATGTTAATACTTTGTACAACCCCCTTTTGCCAACAAAACAGCACCTAATCTTCTCCTATAATGTTTCACAAGATGGGAGAATACAGAAAGAGGGATCTTCGACCATTCCTCTTTGCACAATCTCTCTAAATCATCCAGCGACCTGGGTCCTCTCCTCTGCACTCTCCTCTTCAGCTCACTCCACAGGTTTTCAATGGGGTTGAGGTCTGGGGACTGAGATGGCCATGGGAGGAGCTTGATTCTGTGTCTGGTGAACCATTTCTGTGTAGATTTGGCCACATGTTTAGGGTCATTATCTTGCTGAAAGACCCAGTGATGACCCATCTTCAGCTTTCGGGCAGAGGCCACCAGATTTTGATTTAAAACGTCCTGGTATTTCAAAGCGTTCATGATGCCATGCACCCTAACAAGGTTCCCAGGGCCTCTGGAAGAGAAACAGGATCACAGCATCACCGATCCTCCCCCATACTTCACAGTGGGCATGAGGTGCTTTTCCGCATACTCATCTTTTGTGTTCCGCCAGACCCACTTAGAGTGTTGGTTGCCAAAAAGCTCTATCTTGGTCTCATCTGACCAAAGCACACGGTCCCACTTGAAGTCCCAGTACCACTTAACGAACTCCAGACGTTTGCGTTTATGATTGCGAGTGAGAAAAGGTTTTTTCCATGCATGCCTCCAAAACAGCTTGTTGCCATGTAGATAGCGCCTGATGGTTGTTTTGGAGACTTTGTGACCCCAAGATGCTACCATTTGTTGCAATTCTTTAACAGTGAGCTTTGGAGAACTTTTTATTTCTCTTACCATCCTCCTCACTGTGCGTGGTGGCAAAATAACCTTGCGTCCTCGTCCAGGCTTGTTTACCACTGTTCCAGTTGTTTTAAACTTCTTAATGATTCCTCTGACAGTGGATATGGGCAGGTGCAGGCGAGTGGCTATTTTCTTGTAGCCATTGCCTGACTTGTGAAGGTCGACACACATCTGCCTTACTTGAATGGTGTGTTCCTTTGTCTTTCCCATGTTGAAGAGTGGATAATCGAAATGGCCTCTGTGTCACATCATATTTATACCCCAGGGAAACAGGAAGTGATGAATTACTAATTAAATGTTTCTAGATACTCTGATCAACTTTGTAAACTACTGTAGAAATGACAGAAATACTTCAATTACATTTATTTCCTCGGAATTGTTAGGGGTGCCAATAAATGTGGAACGGGTGATTTTATGAAAAATAATTATTTCTTAGCCAGGGATTTTTTTTTTCCCCTGACAATTCACTTGAGTTGAAGGTTACATTTTTCTACAATTTTCAGTGTGAGAGTATGCTTCTGCAATAAAAATTGAATTTATTTTAAGGCTTTTAACACATCTTCACCAGAGGTGCCAATAATTATGGAGGGCGCTGTACATATTAGGTAAAATGTGAGTTGCACAGTTTTGGGCCTGAAAGTATATGGAGGTCAGGATTTATTCAGACAGAAAATATACCTTGGTAAATCAGTTAACCATAATCTATCATAGATGTGCTAACTATTTATTTGTTGGGACAGCAAATAAACTCCGAGGCCATTTTTTACTGCTGAAATTATTGCGTAATTACTGCACTTAGCCTTTGTAGGGCAGTACAGTTTAATGACCATGATGCTCGCAGTTGTGTTTCACTAAGCCTAAGGGATCCTACAGTTTAATGACCATGATGCTTGCAGTTGTGTTTCACTGTGCCTAAGGCATCCTACGGTTTATAGACCATGATGCTCGCAGTTGTGTTTCACTAAGCCTAAGGGATCCTACAGTTTAAAGACCATGATGCTTGCAGTTGTCTTTCACTGTGCCTAAGGGATCCTACAGTTTAAAGACCATGATGCTCGCAGTTGTGTTTCACTAAGCCTAAAGGATCCTACAGTTTAATGACCATGATGCTTGCAGTTGAGTTTCACTGTGCCTAAGGGATCCTACAGTTTAAAGACCATGATGCTCGCAGTTGTGTTTCACTGCGCCTAAGGGGTCCGACAGTTTAATGACCATGATGCTCGCAGTTGTGTTTCACTGCACCGAAGGGATCCTACAGTTTAATGACCATGATGCTTGCAGTTTTGTTTCACCGTGCCTAAGGCATCCTACGGCTTATAGACCATGATGCTCGCAGTTGTGTTTCACTGCACCTAAGGGATCCTACAGTTTAAAGACCATGATGCTCGCAGTTGTGTTTCACTGCACCTAAGGGATCCTACAGTTTAATGACCATGATGCTTGCAGTTGTGTTTCACTGTGCCTAAGGGATCCTACAGTTTAATGACCATGATGTTCGCAGTTGTGTTTCACTGTGCCTAAGGGATCCTACAGTTTAAAGACCATGATGCTTGCAGTTGTGTTTCACTGTGCCTAAGGGATCCTACAGTTTAATGACCATGATGCTTGCAGTTGTGTTTCACTGCGCCTAAGGAACCTACAGTTTAAAGACCATGATGCTCGCAGTTGTGTTTCACTGCGCCTAAGGAACCTACAGTTTAATGACCATGATGCTTGCAGTTGTGTTTCACTGTGCCTAAGGGATCCTACAGTTTAATGACCATGATGCTTGCAGTTGTGTTTCACTAAGGCATCCTACAGTTTAATGACCCTAAGGGATCCTACAGTTTAATGACCATGATGTTCGCAGTTGTGTTTCACTGTGCCTAAGGGATCCTACAGTTTAATGACCATGATGCTTGCAGTTGTGTTTCACTGTGCCTAAGGCATCCTACGGTTTATAGACCATGATGCTCGCAGTTGTGTTTGCCGTTTCACGTAGTTGTGCGCCTAAGGGATCCTACAGTTTAAAGACCATGATGCTTGCAGTTGTGTTTCACTGTGCCTAAAGGATCCTACAGTTTAAAGACCATGATGCTCGCAGTTGTGTTTCACTGCCTAAGGGATCCTACAGTTTAAAGACCATGAAGCTTGCAGTTGTGTTTCACTGTGCCTAAGGCATCCTACAGTTTAATGACCATGAAGCTTGTAGTTGTGTTTCACTGCGCCTAAGGAACCTACAGTTTAATGACCATGATGCTCGCAGTTGTGTTTCACTGTGCCTAAGGGATCCTACAGTTTAATGACCATGATGCTCGCAGTTGTGTTTCACTAAGCCTAAGGGATCCTACAGTTTAATGACCATGATGCTTGCAGTTGTGTTTCACTGTGCCTAAGGCATCCTACAGTTTATAGACCATGATGCTCGCAGTTGTGTTTCACTAAGCCTAAGGGATCCTACAGTTTAAAGACCATGATGCTTGCAGTTGTCTTTCACTGTGCCTAAGGGATCCTACAGTTTAAAGACCATGATGCTCGCAGTTGTGTTTCACTGCGCCTTAAGGATCCTACAGTTTAAAGACCATGATGCTTGCAGTTGTGTTTCACTGTGCCTAAGGGATCCTACAGTTTAATGACCATGATGCTTGCAGTTGTGTTTCACTGCGCCTAAGGGGTCCTACAGTTTAATGACCATGATGCTCGCAGTTGTGTTTCACTGTGCCTAAGGGATCCTACAGTTTAATGACCATGATGCTTGCAGTTGTGTTTCACTGTGCCTAAGGATCCTACAGTTTAAAGACCATGATGCTTGCAGTTGTGTTTCACTGTGCCTAAGGGATCCTACAGTTTAAAGACCATGATGCTTGCAGTTGTGTTTCACTGTGCCTAAGGGATCCTACAGTTTAATGACCATGATGCTTGCAGTTGTGTTTCACTGTGCCTAAGGGATCCTACAGTTTAATGACCATGATGCTCGCAGTTGTGTTTCACTGTGCCTAAGGGACCTACAGTTTAATGACCATGATGCTTGCAGTTGTGTTTCACTGTGCCTAAGGGATCCTACAGTTTAATAGACCATGATGCTTGCAGTAAGATCCTACAGTTTGACCATGATGCTTGCAGTTGTGTTTCACTGTGCCTAAGGGATCCTACAGTTTAATGACCATGATGCTTGCAGTTGTGTTTCACTGTGCCTAAGGGATCCCAGTTTAAGACCATGATCTTGCAGTTGTGTTTCACTGACCATGATCCTACAGTTTAATGACCATGATGCTTTGTTGTGTTTCACTGTGCCTAAAGGATCCTACAGTTTAAAGACCATGATGCTTGCAGTTGTGTTTCACTGTGCCTAAGGGATCCTACAGTTTAAAAGACCATGATGCTTGCAGTTGTGTTTCACTGCCTAAAGGAACCTACAGTTTAATGACCATGATGCTTGCAGTTGTGTTTTGCCTAAGGATCCTACAGTTTAAAGACCATGATGCTTGCAGTTGTGTTTCACTGTGCCTAAGGGATCCTACAGTTTAATGACCATGATGCTTGCAGTTGTGTTTCACTGCGCCTAAGGGATCCTACAGTTTAATGACCATGATGCTTGCAGTTGTGTTTCACTGTGCCTAAGGGATCCTACAGTTTAATGACCATGATGCTAATGACCATGATGCTTGCAGTTGTGTTTCACTGTGCCTAAGGGATCCTACAGTTTAATGACCATGATGCTTGCAGTTGTGTTTCACTGTGCCTAAGGGATCCTACAGTTTAAAGACCATGATGCTTGCAGTTGTGTTTCACTGCGCCTAAAGGGATCCTACAGTTTAAAGACCATGATGCTTGCAGTTGTGTTTCACTGTGCCTAAGGGATCCTACAGTTTAAAGACCATGATGCTTGCAGTTGTGTTTCACTGCGCCTAAGGAACCTACAGTTTAAAGACCATGATGCTCGCAGTTGTGTTTCACTGCCTAAGGAACCTACAGTTTAATGACCATGATGCTTGCAGTTGTGTTTCACTGTGCCTAAGGATCCTACAGTTTAATGACCATGAAGCTTGTAATTGTGTTTCACTGCGCCTAAGGAACCTACAGTTTAATGACCATGATGCTTGCAGTTGTGTTTCACTGTGCCTAAGGGATCCTACAGTTTAATGACCATGATGCTTGCAGTTGTGTTTCACTGTGCCTAAGGGATCCTACAGTTTAATGACCATGATGCTTGCAGTTGTGTTTCACTGTGCCTAAGGCATCCTACGGTTTATAGACCATGATGCTCGCAGTTGTGTTTCACTGCGCCTAAGGGATCCTACAGTTTAAAGACCATGATGCTTGCAGTTGTGTTTCACTGCGCCTAAGGAACCTACAGTTTAAAGACCATGATGCTCGCAGTTGTGTTTGAACCTAAGGATCCTACAGTTTTGACCATCAGTTGTGTTTCACTGTGCCTAAGGGATCCTACAGTTTAAAGACCATGATGCTTGCAGTTGTGTTTCACTGCGCCTAAGGAACCTACAGTTTAATGACCATGATGCTCGCAGTTGTGTTTCACTGTGCCTAAGGGATCCTACAGTTTAAAGACCATGATGCTTGCAGTTGTGTTTCACTGTGCCTAAGGGATCCTACAGTTTAATGACCATGATGCTTGCAGTTGTGTTTCACTGTGCCTAAGGGATCCTACAGTTTAATGACCATGATGCTTGCAGTTGTGTTTCAGTTTAACTGTGCCCATCCTACAGTTTTGACCATGATGCTTGCAGTTGTGTTTCACTGTGCCTAAGGGATCCCTACAGTTTAAAGACCATGATGCTGTTGCAGTTGTGTTACACTGTTTAAAGATCCATGTTTAATGACCATGATGCTTGCAGTTGTGTTTCACTGTGCCTAAGGGATCCTACAGTTTAAAGACCATGATGCTCGCAGTTGTGTTTCACTGTGCCTAAGGGATCCTACAGTTTAAAGACCATGATGCTCGCAGTTGTGTTTCACTGTGCCTAAGGGATCCTACAGTTTAATGACCATGATGCTGCCTAAGTTTCATCTAAGGACAGTTTAATGACCATGATGCTTGCAGTTGTGTTTCACTGCCTGTACAGTTTAAAGACCATGATGCTTGCAGTTGTGTTTCATGTGCCTAAGGGATCCTACAGTTTAAAGACCATGATGCTTGCAGTTGTGTTTCACTGTGCCTAAGGGATCCTACAGTTTAAAGACCATGATGCTTGCAGTTGTGTTTCACTGTGCCTAAGGATCCTACAGTTTAAAGACCATGATGCTTGCAGTTGTGTTTCACTGTGCCTAAGGATCCTACAGTTTAATGACCATGATGCTTGCAGTTGTGTTTCACTGTGCCTAAGGATCCTACAGTTTAAAGACCATGATGCTTGCAGTTGTGTTTCACTGTGCCTAAGGGATCCTACAGTTTAATGACCATGATGCTTGCAGTTGTGTTTCACTGTGCCTAAGGGATGCAGTTTAATGACCAAGGCAGTTGTGTTTCACCTGCCTAAGGGTCCTACAGTTTGACCATGATGCTTGCAGTTGTGTTTCACTGTGCCTAAGGGATCCTACAGTTTTAAGACCATGATGGCAGTTGTGTTTCACTGTGCCTAAGTTTAAAGACCATGATGCTTGCAGTTGTGTTTCACTGTGCCTAAGGGATCCTACAGTTTAATGACCATGATGCTTGCAGTTGTGTTTCACTGTGCCTAAGGGATCCCTAGTTTAAAGAGTTTAATGACCATGATCAGTTTTGCAGTTGTGTTTCACTGTGCCTAAGGGATCCTACAGTTTAAAGACCATGATGCTTGCAGTTGTGTTTCACTGCGCCTTTGGGGATCCTACAGTTTAATGACCATGATGCTTGCAGTTGTGTTTCACTGTTTGACCATAAGGGATCCTACAGTTTAAAAGACCATGATGCTTGCAGTTGTGTTTGTTTCACTGTGCCTAAGGGATCCTACAGTTTAAAGACCATGATGCTTGCAGTTGTGTTTCACTGTGCCTAAGGCATCCTACAGTTTAATGACCATGATGCTGAGTTGTGTTTCACTGCGCCTAAGGGATCCTACAGTTAAAAAGACCATGATGCTTGCAGTTGTGTTTCACTGTGCCTAAGGGATCCTACAGTTTAAAGACCATGATGCTTGCAGTTGTGTTTCACTGTGCCTAAGGAACCTACAGTTTAATGACCATGATGCTTGCAGTTGTGTTTCACTGTGCCTAAGGGATCCTACAGTTTAAAGACCATGATGCTTGCAGTTGTGTTTCACTGTGCCTAAGGCATCCTACAGTTTAATGACCATGAAGCTTAGTTGTGTTTCACTGCGCCTAAGTGGCCAGTTTTGATGCTTGCAGTTGTGTTTCACTGCCGAGGGATCCTACAGTTTAAATGACCATGATGCTCGCAGTTGGTTTCACTGTGCCTAAGGGATCCTACAGTTTAATGACCATGATGCTTGCAGTTGTGTTTCACTGCGCCTAAGGGATCCTACAGTTTATAGACCATGATGCTTGCAGTTGTGTTTCACTGTGCCTAAGGAACCTACAGTTTAAAGACCATGATGCTTCGCAGTTGTGTTTCACTGTGCCTAAGGGATCCTACAGTTTTGAAGTTGTGTTTCACCAGTTTAAAGACCATGCTTCGCAGTTGTGTTTCACTGTGCCTAAGGGATCCTACAGTTTAATGACCATGATGCTTTTTAATCCTAAGGACAGTTTATGACCAGTTGTGTTTCACTGTGCCTAAGGCATCCTACAGTTTGACCATTTCACTGTGTTTCAAAGGGATCCCTAAAAGGATCCTACAGTTTAAGGGACCATGATGACCATGATGCAGTTTGTGTTTGTGCCTAAGGGATCCTACAGTTTAATGACCATGATGGCAGTTGTGTTTCACTGTGCCTAAGGGTTACAGTTTAATGACCATGATGCTTGCAGTTGTGTTTCACTGTGCCTAAGGCATCCTACGGTTTATAGACCATGATGCTCGCAGTTGTGTTTCACTGCGCCTAAGGGATCCTACAGTTTAAAGACCATGATGCTTGCAGTTGTGTTTCACTGTGCCAGTTTAAAGGGATCCTACAGTTTTAAGTTTGACCATGCAGTTGTGTTTCATGCCTAAGGGATCCTACAGTTTAATGACCATTGCAGTTGTGTTTCACTGTGCCTAAGGGACCTACAGTTTAAAGACCATGATGCTTGCAGTTTAACTGACCATAGTTGTGTTTCACTGTGCCTAAGGGATTACAGTTTAATGACCATGATGCTTGCAGTTGTGTTTCACTGTGCCTAAGGGATCCTACAGTTTAATGACCATGATGCTTTGCAGTTGTGTTTCACTGTGCCTAAGGAATCCTACAGTTTAAAGACCATGATGCTTGCAGTTGTGTTTCACTGTGCCTAAGGATCCTACAGTTTAATGACCATGATGCTTGCAGTTGTGTTTCACTGTGCCTAAGGGATCCTACAGTTTTCACCATGATGCTTGCAGTTGTGTTTCACTGCACCTAAGGGATCCTACAGTTTAATGACCATGATGCTTGCAGTTGTGTTTCACTGTGCCTAAGGGATCCTACAGTTTAATGACCATGATGCTTGCAGTTGTGTTTCACTGTGCCTAAGGCATCCTACAGTTTATAGACCATGATGCTCGCAGTTGTGTTTCATGCCTAAGGGATCCTACAGTTTAATGACCATGATGCTTGCAGTTGTGTTTCACTGTGCCTAAGGGATCCTACAGTTTAAAGACCATGATGCTTGCAGTTGTGTTTCACTGCGCCTAAGGGATCCTACAGTTTAATGACCATGATGCTTGCAGTTGTGTTTCACCAGGGATCCTACAGTTTAATGACCATGATGCTTGCAGTTGTGTTTCATGATGCTGCCTAAGGGATCCTACAGTTTAATGACCATGATGCTTGCAGTTGTGTTTCACTGTGCCTAAGGGATCCTACAGTTTAAAGACCATGATGCTTGCAGCCTAAGGGATCCTACAGTTTTGACCATGATGCTTGCAGTTGTGTTTCACTGTGCCTAAGGGATCCTACAGTTTAAAGACCATGATGCTTGCAGTTGTGTTTCACTGCGCCTAAGGATCCTACAGTTTAATGACCATGATGCTTGCAGTTGTGTTTCACTGTGCCTAAGGGATCCTACAGTTTAATGACCATGGAGTTGTGTTTCCTAAGGGACAGTTTAATGACCATGATGCTAAGGGATCCTACAGTTTTAAGACCATGATGCTTGCAGTTGTGTTTCACTGTGCCTAAGGGATCCTACAGTTTAAGACCATGATGCTTGCAGTTGTGTTTCACTGTGCCTAAGGGATCCTACAGTTTAATGACCATGATGCTTGCAGTTGTGTTTCACTGTGCCTAAGGGATCCTACAGTTTAAAGACCATGATGCTTGCAGTTGTGTTTCACTGTGCCTAAGGGATCCTACAGTTTAATGACCATGATGCTTGCAGTTGTGTTTCACTGCCTAAGGATCCTACAGTTTAAAGACCATGATGCTCTTGCAGTTGTGTTTCACTGCCTAAAGGAACCTACAGTTTAAAGACCATGATGCTTGCAGTTGTGTTTCACTGTGCCTAAAGGCATCCTACAGTTTAAGACCATGATGCTTGCAGTTGTGTTTCACTGTGCCTAAGGGATCCTACAGTTTGTGACCATTCACTGCAGTTGTGTTTCACTAAAGGAACCTACATAGTTTAATGACCATGATGCTTGCAGTTGTGTTTCACTGTGCCTAAGGCATCCTACAGTTTAATGACCATGAAGCTTGTAGTTGTGTTTCACTGCGCCTAAGGAACCTACAGTTTAATGACCATGATGCTTGCAGTTGTGTTTCACTGTGCCTAAGGGATCCTACAGTTTAAAGACCATGATGCTTGCAGTTGTGTTTCACTGTGCCTAAGGCATCCTACAGTTTAATGACCATGTTTGCAGTTGTGTTTCACTGTGCCTAAGGGATCCTACAGTTTAAAGACCATGATGCTTGCAGTTGTGTTTCACTGTGCCTAAGGGATCCTACAGTTTAAAGACCATGATGCTTGCAGTTGTGTTTCACTGTGCCTAAGGCCTAAAGGATCCTACAGTTTAATGACCATGATGACCATCGCAGTTGTGTTTCACTGTGCCTAAGGCATCCCACAGTTTAAAGACCATGATGCTCGCAGTTGTGTTTCACTGTGCCTAAGGGATCCTACAGTTTAATGACCATGATGCTTGCAGTTGTGTTTCACTGCGCCTAAGGAACCTACAGTTTAATGACCATGATGCTTGCAGTTGTGTTTCACTGTGCCTAAGGGATCCTACAGTTTAATGACCATGATGCTTGCAGTTGTGTTTCACTGTGCCTAAGGGATCCTACAGTTTAATGACCATGATGCTTGCAGTTGTGTTTCACTGTGCCTAAGGGCATCCTACAGTTTTAAAGACCATGATGTTGCAGTTGTGTTTTCACAGTTTAAAGACCATGATGCTTGCAGTTGTGTTTCACTGTGCCTAAGGGATCCTACAGTTTAAAGACCATGATGCTCGCAGTTGTGTTTCACTGCGCCTAAGGGATCCTACAGTTTAATGACCATGATGCTTGCAGTTGTGTTTCACTGTGCCTAAGGGATCCTACAGTTTAATGACCATGATGCTTGCAGTTGTGTTTCACTGTGCCTAAGGGATCCTACAGTTTAATGACCATGATGCTTGCAGTTGTGTTTCACTGTGCCTAAGGGATCCTACAGTTTAAGACCATGATGCTTGCAGTTGTGTTTCACTGTGCCTAAGGGATCCTACAGTTTAATGACCATGATGCTTGCAGTTGTGTTTCACTGTGCCTAAGGGATCCTACAGTTTAATGACCATGATGCTTGCAGTTGTGTTTCACTGTGCCTAAGGGATCCTACAGTTTAATGACCATGATGCTTGCAGTTGTGTTTCACTGCCTAAGGGATCCTACAGTTTAAAGACCATGATGCTCGCAGTTGTGTTTCACTGCGCCTAAGGGATCCTACAGTTTAAAGACCATGATGCTTGCAGTTGTGTTTCACTGTGCCTAAGGGATCCTACAGTTTAAAGACCATGATGCTTGCAGTTGTGTTTCACTGTGCCTAAGGGATCCTACAGTTTAAATGACCATGATGCTTGCAGTTGTGTTTCACTGTGCCTAAGGGATCCTACAGTTTAAGACCATGATGCTTGCAGTTGTGTTTCACTGTGCCTACAGGGACCATGATGTTTAAAGACCATGATGGGATCCTACAGTTTGACCATGATGCTTTCAGTTGTGTTTCAAAGGGATCCTACAGTTTAATGACCATGATGCTTGCAGTTGTGTTTCACTGTGCCTAAGGGATCCTACAGTTTAAAGACCATGATGCTTGCAGTTGTGTTTCACTGTGCCTAAGGGATCCTACAGTTTAAAGACCATGATGCTTGCAGTTGTGTTTCACTGTGCCTAAGGGATCCTACAGTTTAAAGACCATGATGCTCGCAGTTGTGTTTCACTGCGCCTAAAGGATCCTACAGTTTAATGACCATGATGCTTGCAGTTGTGTTTCACTGTGCCTAAGGAACCTACAGTTTAAAGACCATGATGCTTGCAGTTGTGTTTCACTGTGCCTAAGGGATCCTACAGTTTAAATGACCATGATGCTCGCAGTTGTGTTTCACTGTGCCTAAGGGATCCTACAGTTTAATGACCATGATGCTTGCAGTTGTGTTTCACTGTGCCTAAGGCATCCTACGGCTTATAGACCATGATGCTTGCAGTTGTGTTTCACTGTGCCTAAGGGATCCTACAGTTTAAAGACCATGATGCTTGCAGTTGTGTTTCACTGCGCCTAAGGGATCCTACAGTTTAATGACCATGATGCTTGCAGTTGTGTTTCACTGTGCCTAAGGAATCCTACAGTTTAAAGACCATGATGCTTGCAGTTGTGTTTCACTGTGCCTAAGGGATCCTACAGTTTAATGACCATGATGCTTGCAGTTGTGTTTCACTGTGCCTAAGGGATCCTACAGTTTAATGACCATGATGCTTGCAGTTGTGTTTCACTGTGCCTAAGGGATCCTACAGTTTAATGACCATGATGCTTGCAGTTGTGTTTCACTGTGCCTAAGGATCCTACAGTTTAAAGACCATGATGCTTGCAGTTGTGTTTCACTGTGCCTAAGGGATCCTACAGTTTAATGACCATGATGCTCGCAGTTGTGTTTCACTGTGCCTAAGGGATCCTACAGTTTAAAGACCATGATGCTTGCAGTTGTGTTTCACTGTGCCTAAGGGATCCTACAGTTTAAAGACCATGATGCTTGCAGTTGTGTTTCACTGTGCCTAAGGGATCCTACAGTTTAAAGACCATGATGCTCGCAGTTGTGTTTCACTGCGCCTAAGGGATCCTACAGTTTAAAGACCATGATGCTTGCAGTTGTGTTTCACTGCGCCTAAGGAACCTACAGTTTAAAGACCATGATGCTCGCAGTTGTGTTTCACTGTGCCTAAGGATCCTACAGTTTAAAGACCATGATGCTTGCAGTTGTGTTTCACTGTGCCTAAGGCATCCTACAGTTTAATGACCATGATGCTTGCAGTTGTGTTTCACTGTGCCTAAGGGATCCTACAGTTTAATGACCATGATGCTTGCAGTTGTGTTTCACTGTGCCTAAGGGATCCTACAGTTTAATGACCATGATGCTTGCAGTTGTGTTTCACTGCGCCTAAGGGATCCTACAGTTTAATGACCATGATGCTTGCAGTTGTGTTTCACTGTGCCTAAGGGATCCTACAGTTTAAAGACCATGATGCTTGCAGTTGTGTTTCACTGTGCCTAAGGGATCCTACAGTTTAAAGACCATGATGCTTCGCAGTTGTGTTTCACTGTGCCTAAGGGATCCTACAGTTTATAGACCATGATGCTTGCAGTTGTGTTTCACTGTGCCTAAGGATCCTACAGTTTAAAGACCATGATGCTCGCAGTTGTGTTTCACTGTGCCTAAGGGATCCTACAGTTTAATGACCATGATGCTTGCAGTTGTGTTTCACTGTGCCTAAGGCATCCTACAGTTTAATGACCATGATGCTCGCAGTTGTGTTTCACTGCCTAAAGGGATCCTACAGTTTAATGACCATGATGCTTGCAGTTGTGTTTCACTGTGCCTAAGGGATCCTACAGTTTAATGACCATGATGCTTGCAGTTGTGTTTCACTGTGCCTAAGGGATCCTACAGTTTAAAGACCATGATGCTTGCAGTTGTGTTTCACTGTGCCTAAGGGATCCTACAGTTTAAAGACCATGATGCTTGCAGTTGTGTTTCACTGTGCCTAAGGGATCCTACAGTTTAAAGACCATGATGCTCGCAGTTGTGTTTCACTGTGCCTAAGGGATCCTACAGTTTAAAGACCATGATGCTTGCAGTTGTGTTTCACTGTGCCTAAGGCATCCTACAGTTTAAAGACCATGATGCTTGCAGTTGTGTTTCACTGTGCCTAAGGGATCCTACAGTTTAAAGACCATGATGCTTGCAGTTGTGTTTCACTGTGCCTAAGGCATCCTACAGTTTAATGACCATGAAGCTTGTAGTTGTGTTTCACTGCGCCTAAGGAACCTACAGTTTAATGACCATGATGCTTGCAGTTGTGTTTCACTGTGCCTAAGGGATCCTACAGTTTAAAGACCATGATGCTCGCAGTTGTGTTTCACTGTGCCTAAGGGATCCTACAGTTTAATGACCATGATGCTTGCAGTTGTGTTTCACTGTGCCTAAGGCATCCTACAGTTTAAAGACCATGATGCTCGCAGTTGTGTTTCACTGTGCCTAAGGGATCCTACAGTTTAAAGACCATGATGCTTGCAGTTGTGTTTCACTGTGCCTAAGGGATCCTACAGTTTAAAGACCATGATGCTCGCAGTTGTGTTTCACTGCGCCTAAAGGATCCTACAGTTTAATGACCATCCTACAGTTTCACTGTGCCTAAGGGATCCTACAGTTTTTGACCATGATGCTTCGCAGTTGTGTTTCACTGCACCCGCCTAAGGCATCCCTACAGTTTAAAGACCATGATGCTCGCAGTTGTGTTTTCACTGCCCTAAGGGATCCTACAGTTTAAAGACCATGATGCTTGCAGTTGTGTTTCACTGCGCCCTAAGGGATCCTACAGTTTTAAAGACCATGATGCTTGCAGTTGTGTTTCACTGCCTAAGGGATCCTACAGTTTAAAGACCATGATGCTCGCAGTTGTGTTTCACACTGCCTAAGGGGATCCTACAGTTTAAAGACCATGATGCTTGCAGTTGTGTTTCACTGCGCCTAAAGATCCTACAGTTTAATGACCAGTTTGTTTCACCATGCCTAGTTGTGCGGTTTTCACTGCGCCAAAGGAACCTACAGTTTAAAGACCATGATGCTTGCAGTTGTGTTTCACTGTGCCTAAGGATCCTACAGTTTAAAGACCATGATGCTTGCAGTTGTGTTTCACTGTGCCTAAGGATCCTACAGTTTAATGACCATGATGCTTGCAGTTGTGTTTCACTGCGCCTAAGGGATCCTACAGTTTAATGACCATGATGCTTGCAGTTGTGTTTCACTGTGCCTAAGGGATCCTACAGTTTAAAGACCATGATGCTTGCAGTTGTGTTTCACTGTGCCTAAGGCATCCTACAGTTTAAAGACCATGATGCTCGCAGTTGTGTTTCACTGTGCCTAAGGGATCCTACAGTTTAAAGACCATGATGCTTGCAGTTGTGTTTCACTGTGCCTAAGGAACCTACAGTTTAAAGACCATGATGCTCGCAGTTGTGCTTCACTGCGCCTAAGGAACCTACAGTTTAAAGACCATGAAGCTTGCAGTTGTGTTTCACTGTGCCTAAGGCATCCTACAGTTTAATGACCATGAAGCTTGTAGTTGTGTTTCACTGCGCCTAAGGAACCTACAGTTTAAAGACCATGATGCTCGCAGTTGTGTTTCACTGTGCCTAAGGGATCCTACAGTTTAAAGACCATGATGCTTGCAGTTGTGTTTCACTGTGCCTAAGGAACCTACAGTTTAAAGACCATGATGCTCGCAGTTGTGTTTCACTGTGCCTAAGGGAACCTACAGTTTAAAGACCATGATGCTCGCAGTTGTGTTTCACTGTGCCTAAGGCATCCTACAGTTTAAAGACCATGATGCTCGCAGTTGTGTTTCACTAAGCCTAAGGGATCCTACAGTTTAATGACCATGATGCTTGCAGTTGTGTTTCACTGTGCCTAAGGCATCCTACAGTTTAAAGACCATGATGCTCGCAGTTGTGTTTCACTGTGCCTAAGGGATCCTACAGTTTAAAGACCATGATGCTCGCAGTTGTGTTTCACTGTGCCTAAGGGATCCTACAGTTTAAAGATCATGATGCTCGTAGTTGTGTTTCACTGTGCCTAAGAACCTACAGTTTTGACCATGATGCTAGTTGTGTTTCACTGTTTAATGATCCCATGATGACCATGCAGTTGCAGTTGTGTTTCACTGTGCCCCAGTTTAAAGACCATGATGATCGCAGTTGTTTAATCCGACAGACCATGATGCTCGCAGTTGTGTTTCACTGTACCTAAGGGATCCTACAGTTTAAAGACCATGATGCTCGCAGTTGTGTTTCACTGCACCTAAGGGATCCTACAGTTTAAAGACCATGAAGCTCGCAGTTGTGTTTTGTGCCTGCACCTACAGTTTAAGGGATCCTACAGTTTAAAGACCATGATGCTTGCAGTTGTGTTTCACTGTGCCTAAGGGATCCTACAGTTTAATGACCATGATGCTTGCAGTTGTGTTTCACTGTGCCTAAGGGATCCTACAGTTTAATGACCATGATGCTTGCAGTTGTGT